>CM064066.1:33128519-33588519 GCA_032594955.1 Panicum miliaceum | reverse complement strand
ACTAGGATGGGGGTGGTGTTGGCGCGCGGAAGCGGCGGCGGCGCCCTCGCCGGCGTCGTCCTGGGCCAGCGGGCGATGGGGACCGTGGCGAAGGGGACCACCCGCGCCGCCGTGCACGGCTCGCGCTCGCCGACGAACACGGCCGTCGAAGTACGCGCACCGCCACCACGCTAGCTCCTGATCTAGCCGCCGGCGCGCTGGTTATTGTGCCCAGCCGTGACGTCGCGCGATCATATGCAGGGAAGGGAGGAGGCGGAGGAGGCGATCGAGAGGGGAAGGCGAAGCAGAAGATGAGGGAGCAGGTGGAGGGCAAGGTCGACGACGTGCAGGTCGGCGGCGCTTCCCCTGCTCAGCCTCACAGCAAACCAGCCAAGTGACCATGCCACCCTCCGGCCACGTCCACATGTTTCGTCCCTTCTCTCTTTGGGCTCTGCTTAGCTTGTTCCGGCGTACAATAACAGTACTAATACAGTCGCTCTGAATAATAGACACCTGGGTTATGGAATAAATCTTCTCGTGTAACTGATTCAAATCCGTGATCTTGTCTTTGACTCTTATTATTTGGTGGCCAAAACCACCACTGGCGATTGTTTTCTAAATCTCTCACATGGAAGCTTTTTACAACCTCGAAGGAACACCGTACAACGAAAGGCCTGCTTATTAAGGTGATGAGCCCTTAATGTTCAGACATTTGCCCTACTCTTGTGCTTTGAGCAGTAGACTGGTGATGGATCATCCTAACTAACTTCGAACACAAACAACTTTGTTTTGTTTGAGGAATGAAATGGATTAGTTTATAACTACCTCCCTCACGAACACAGATTAGTCTAGTAATAAGGAATCGTACCAAAAACTCACATGACCCTGATGGACTCTAGATGAATTCAGTGTTTGAACCTAACACCCACAAGGATGACCGTCGCAGCAAACATCGCCAACATCACTCGCAGCAGACATCGCAATCATTTAGCACCCGGATGCTTCTGATTGAAACCTGGGACTCGTTTAGGGCCGAGACCCCTAATTCCGGCATCAGCATGTCCCAGCACTTGGCTTCAAAGGAGGTTGTACACCGTGTCCGCGTACCCTGAAAAGAAGGCATGAACTGAACTAAACATGGCACGAGCGAACTATCTGGTGCTCACTTCAGTCAGCACTTACCCTTCTTCAACTATTATCAGCATAGCACATGGAAATCACCTGGCCACATGTCAGGGAGATCAATCTAATTTTTCGAATAATTAGACACCTTCAGTTCACATACAATTCATTGTGCCAGAGAACCTGGCCTAGCATTCTCTCTCATTTGCACAGGCCAGCCAAACAGGAAAGTCCCCGCACAACTGAACTATGGCCAAGGATAGTAAGTGAACGTAGCCGTTTAGGAATGTCACACGAACATCATGACATCAGTAGACATTGGTCCCAGGAAACCATAACGCCAATTGATCCAAAGTATAACTTGTCAGAGACGCCCAAGCAGATCATATAGTAGTATTGCATATTCAGAATACAATAATAGCATACCAATTACAGGCCCCTACAACTGTCGGAAGTCCATCTAATATTATGTGTGGGTGGAGACAGAACCTTCTTTGAGCTAGACTTGGAGCCAATAACCGGACAATCAAGAACCCTCCAATCCTGGTGGTTCTTAGCAGGGGTCATGTACAAGCCAAACCTGATCTTTGTAGAGCTACTACAAGGTTTCAAAAAGAATGTGTCGGTGATTAGAATTGATCCTTGATCATTTCGTCGGACTGTTCTTCCTCAAGACAACACTAGTTCATAACAATTATATCTACAAAAATCACAATCATACATAATCTTTGGCAGAAACAGGTACCTGACCTGAGTGGTGTAAAAATCTAAGGCAACGAGTGACCAATCACAACTGAGCAAAACTAAAAAGGTTTCTAGCAAAGTTATGAGGGGAATAAAAAGTTGTGTAATATGAAAACATTAATGTTCAAGGTTACCTGCCATAGGCTGTAAACATCAGCATCCAAAATGAAGTCCAGTACTTGTCTCATTGCACTAATTTTCATCTTTTAGTTAATAACTTCTGATCCAAATATCAAAACAAAAGCTTCAGCAAAATTGTTGGAAGGACAATCGACCTACCTGAGATTTTTTTCCCATGTAAAAAAGGAAGACTGTAGGGTTCCAACAGAGCTGTTACAGCAGAGCAGAGACTTAAACAAGTGCGACACTTCAATAAAACCCATTGTACAGTAATAAATAGCAAAAGAAACGGTCTACCTCATGAGTCCCAACTGTGAATAAAACTATCTAAATGTTCAGCTAATGATCTGGACTTCCAGACCTTCCATAGCCATGCCTGCTTGGAGAACGTGACCTGCTCCGTATTCTCCCTCGGTCATTTGTCATATCACCACTCCTGTATCTATGCCCGCCTCTTTCGGAATCCCTCCCATTTCTGTAGGAATTGCTTCGATATTCTGATCCTCTATCTCTGTGATCATAGGGCCTATCTCTTCCACGGCTTCGCTCATACTGACGATCACGGTCATAGTCACGATCGCCAGACCTCTCCCTCCGGGTACCACTGTCCCTGCCCCCACTATCATACTCTTGGCCCCTCTGTATCCGACGTTCCTCTGCTTTCTGCTCCCTTGCAAGCCTCTCTTCCTCTTTTGCCTTCTCTTTTGCAGCCTGAACAGTAAGAGACAACCATAAGTATTTGATAAATTAAATCCGTATTCATACTTCTAATGTAGTGATACTTCACCTTGTATTCCGTCAGGAAATCTCTAACCATGCCATAACCGATGTGCTGTTTCCCAGTCACATGGGACTGTGTCCTCTCAAGAGCATCATCAGAAACTAAGAATGATCCACATGTTTCGCAAAGTTCCATCTTCTTCTCAAGCATGGCCACTTTGTTGTCAGCTTGGTTAGCTAAAGCTGTCTTCTCAGCGTTTAGAATGTCAACCTGCAAACCAGAAATTAAACAAGAATTACACAAATTGTTGAAGTATCGTTCAAACATAATAAAGAAATGAGATGGATCTTCCATGTCAGTACCCTCCTCATAAGTGCCTCAGCTTCATCCACTTTACCAGCCTCACCAAGCTCCTCAATTTGCTCCAGCAGCTTCTTCACCTGTTCTTCTCGCGCTGAGAGCTGCTCAGCTATTTTTCCAGGTATTGGCATTGGCACAGCAGAATCTTGAGCCAACCTTTCTCGACCACGCCTTATTTTTCTATCCAAATCCATTACCTGCAACAGAATAAACAAAGCTAAATATACTGGTTAAAAAGTTATGGGAAAGCAAGAGGTAACTCACCAATTTCTCACATTGTTGTGCAAGCTCTGCCTCAAACTTTCGCATATAACTATCATGCCTGGGAGACTTCTCAAAGCTGCACTTACCCAAAAACACATGTGAGATGTACATATAATACCCAATATAGCTAAGCATATAATCATATGAGGGTGAATTACTGGTTCAACGGAATCTCTACAGATGAAACTTAAGTTGCAAATCCGAGTTAGTACACCACACCCACTTTACCACCCACCTCACTGATTGCAGGGTAAAAAATACAAATTTCCTGTCCCAGGATTCTTCATGAACCAATAGCTATTACATTAATGTCTTTGTTGTGAGCTATCATTGATTCAAATTATTCAATGTTAGCAGCTTGGTTCACTTGTTTTACAGCAAAATTGCTCAATGTTGGTAACTTGGCAGCTTGTTTTAGAAGTATTTGCTAGACAGAACTGGTAAAAGTTGTATGAGCACATCAATGTCTTTGTTGTGTGAGCTACCATTGATTCAAAGCATTAAATGTTAGTAACTTGGTTTACAGCAAAATTGCTCGATGTTGGTAACTTGTAAACTTGTTTTAGAACTGTTTGCTACATAGAACTGTTAAAAGTTGTATGAGCACATACCCATATAACTTGTAGGAAAATCTACATTCTACAAACTTGCAAGTACTATGAGCATTTACCCATGTAATGTAGCTTGTCAGAACTCTTATAAACATCCCAAATTCTGAATGGCACACACCCATTTATATTCATCTGAATGATAGAGAAAACATACTCCCTCAAGCCAAAGTCACTAGCGTTCCGCAAGATGGGCTAGGCGTCAACTAGGAATGAGGGTGCCAATTAACTAGTCCATCCGTTCCAAATTATAGGTCGTTTTAGCATTTCTAGATGCATAGTTTTTGCTATGTATCTAGACATAGTGTGTATCTAGGTGCATTGCAAAAAATATGCACCTAGAAATGCCAAAACGACCTATATTTGGAACGGAGGGAGTATTTTCCACCTACGAAGGCTAGGCAGCCACTTCTTAAATACTGGCCTGATGCAACTCACTTATTTCATCCACAATTTTATTTTACAGACAATATAATCTTCAAAATATGCATTCAATCTTGGTTTTTTACCAGATATGATCAAATTTGTCTCATGATTGCGGAGTGCAATTTTTCGATGTCTTGATATAAAAATGTATCATTTAGGGAGAGTTTGTTGCTGCAGCATGTTTAATTCATCCTGAGGCAGCTATTTCTTTTTTAGACTGTGTAGAGTGACATGGCATAATCATTTCATAGGATGGTTCTGATGTGCTGTCTAATTTTGCACAAAACATGCACCAATCAAACCAAAATTTGTAACCTGATACTGATAGGAATGCAGGACAGCTTAATCCCCACAGCTAAAAACTAGCTCAACTCTACAAATCCAGCAATTCATATGAAACAATCAGCTATAACATTTTGGCACCATGTCCTGTGATTCCCAATAACAAAGTCTCTATTTTCCCACTTGCAACCAACCCAATTACTCTACTTTGGTCCTAAACATAACACATTGCTAAGAGATTACCTCACCATAAATCCTTCTGGTTTTTTCTTACAAGAAATGCTAACTAAATTTCAATCAAATTAGCATCACAATCTTCCTTACCTCTCCTTGAGCTTCGGATCATGGATCCTCAAGCACGGCCCTGCAAACACACCACCTATCATCAGTAAAATTCACCGCAGAACGCAAAAAAGAAAAAGAAAAAAGAAAAAAGGAGCGGCCTTACCGAGGTTGCTCTTGGTGTTGACGAAGAGGTCGTGGGGGCAGAACCGGGCCATGTAGGGGGCGCACACGTCGGGATCGTCCCACTTCAGCTCCTTGTGCCCCTTCTTCTCCTCATCCGTCAAGTTGCGGGCTGCAAACGACAGCACCCACGGCGAGGTTAGGGGTAGGGTTACGGCCTGGGGTGGCGGCGTTCGGGAGATGGGAAATCTGGTGGTACTCACCTGTGCCCATGAGCTCGTCGAGGAGAGCTCGCTGCGCGTCCATGGCGGAGAGGGCGGTGGAGCCGTCGAGAAACCCTAGCCTCCAGGCACCTTCTTTGCTTTCCCCTTTCTTCTTGGGTGGGTTTGGCTTTGGGGCTTGTCGTCCAAATAGGAACAGACAGGGAAACAGGGAGAACCCTAGCGGCTAGCGCTTACTATTTTCGAATCCGGCAAATACAAATGTGAGACTGGAATCCAATTACCGGATAGGAATTTACCAGGTGCACCCTGTATAAAAAAATAAATAAATAGGAAAATTATATTGTTTTACGATGTTTGCTAGATGTTTAGCAAAACGCTATTTTTCGGGCATCCATAGAAAAATATCAGTTTTTTAGTATCAAATTTCTTTTCGTGGTTAACTTTATGGCATCAATAAAGTCAATAAAGTCTGTCACTTAGGATATGCTCTTATTTTCTTCCTTTTGATTTCACAATCCAATTTCTTATTTTTACAATCTAGTAGCATGAATTTGATGATCAAACTCAGTACTTCGAACATGTTTCTAAGTGAAAAGGACCAATAGCTTGTAAAAATATACATTGAGATAAGGATAAGAAGGGGTTTAGTTTAGATGCATAACCTTCGCTAGTGATGTCTTTTGCATGCGTTAGATGCTATGATACCACCGAAGGTATATAGGCTTAGCAATAGACTTAATTTCAACCGCGGTCCACTTATTTTTTAATATTAGAAATATGATCACTGTGCTATTGACACCTACCAATATTTTCCCTGAGGAATAAATGAATTGAAACTTTTTAATCAATGGTGAGCCTAACAGAAGGGGCGATTAACGAGGTGGCTTCCGGGTTAGGGAGGGGAGGATGCAGGATGGAAAGACGAGAAGGGACTATTGACATCATCGATGAAGTAGAGCAATGTTGGTACCAAACTCGAAGGGGATGACAAAGGATAAAGGGGAGCTCATGCCGGGTAGAGGAAATAAATCATTTATGCTTGTAATAGTATAATTAGTAATTATGTGTTGTAAATCGAAAGAACAAGTTGGTTTTTTAAAATGTAGATTGTGATAGTTTAATTTTGAATCATATAATGGCAGTCTGATATAATGGCAGTCTGATTGTAGAATTGAGCTCCAAGAATTTAGAAGGGAAATTTTGGAAACAGACAACATTTTAGTATATTTTTTTGAAACATAATATCATAGTATATTAATGAAAGTGGGTGTATAGTTACGTCTATCAAAATTTTAAATTACTGTGCAACAAATCTACTATGCTTTTAAAAATATCTAAAAACAATTCGGGGACAATTTTTTGGTGCCACCTTCACCCCCCACCTCCTTTTGGTCATTCTGCCGTCCATCAACATACGCCGTCCGATCGTTCCCGATGCGATCTGAGCCTCCCATCGTCTCTCCCCGGCCCGCCTTCCACAGTCCCGGCCCCCACGCCTCCCGACGCCCTCCCCTCGCTCCGCCCCATCGCCCTCCCCCTCGCGACGCCCGCCCCCTTGCGACGCCGCGGCCGTCCGCCGCGGCCGCTCTCCCTATCGTGCAGTCGCAGCCCGCGAGCCGGTCCACGTCGCGGACGTCGCCTTCCAGCTGTCCCTGCCCCGCCGCACCGCGTTGCGACCCGACGGTCCGCGAGAGCATCAACTTGCCGTGGCGAACCGAGACAGACTGAGAGGGACTGCGCGACGGTACAGATCTCTGCGTCCCCCCCCCCCCCCCCCCCCCCCCCCCCCATCAACCCGCCGCCACTACGCAGTCGCGCCGCCGCGCATCCCCACCGCACCCCGCACCGCCACAGCAGCCCACCTCGCTCCTCGACAGCGTGCTCGCCACCACCTTCCTTCTACTCTACACCTCCGTCTGCCGCGACATCGGCGATTCCCGCGGGCCGCCGCGGTGGGAGCAGCGTCGGCGGGAGGCCAAAGCGGCTGGCGACGGTGATGGTGAAGCGCGCGGCTCCTCAACCCTGGTAAGTGGTGAGCAACAAGGGCCTGCCAGCCTGCCAAGGAGGAGCATGAGAGGAAAGAGGTGGTTGCGAGCAGCTATGGCGATGGCGGACACGGCGCAAGAACAGATCAGAAGAAAGGGCGGGATACGACGGACAACAGGCAGCAGCAGCAACCGCAGATTGTGATGCCTGCGACTTCGACTCCCACCAAGCAGGTGAGGCATCTTCCTCGATATCGTTTCTCTGCAACAGCTAGCAAATGATTGTTATTGGATTCCAGCTGACTTAAACACATCCAAATGCTAATTAAGATGGTGTATAATTCATTATTTATAGCGTGTGCTTACATCAGTTTACTAAGGGTTAAGACGGTGTATAAATCATTATTTATAGCGTGTGCTTACATCAGTTTACTAAGGGTTAAGACGGTGTATAAATCATTATTTATAGCGTGTGCTTACATCAGTTTACTAAGGGTTAAGACGGTATATAAATCATTATTTATAGCGTGTGCTTACATCAGTTTACTAAGGGTATCTGAAATGAGATTGTTAGAAACGCTAGCAACCTACCAAGCACATGGCACAACAGGCACGTCGCATAAATTAAATGGACATACAAAAGGATTAGACTTTGCTAGCTTGCTTTAACAGGCTCCATTTCTCCTACAATACTACCTGAAGCTCATGGATTCAAAATCAAATCAGCACTTCTTTTCTACTGTCATGGGTGAAAAGAAGAAGAAGCCATCTTTGTGTTACGCAATACTATTTCATTCGACAACTTTGTATATTAGTCAATCAGAAGCTCTGCTCATTGGCTGTTGAGTTTCAAGTTTTTACTGTTGTCCATCCAGCATGAGCACTGAATGTTGATAGGCCGTGAGTAAATCACAAAATTCAACATTTTTTAAGTTACTTGTTTCATATGCCCGTTGAATTTGTTTTTGGATTTCTAAAGCTGGTTATGGCAATCAATCTACCTGATAGATATCAAGCCTACCAACAAAACTATCTTACGGCGAAACTGATATCATCAAATAATTATGCAGTGATGGCAGATAGATCGAGCATGAACAGAAGTAGGATCTGTTAATATGCTATGAATGAGTCCTGATGTGTTAACTCTTGGTTAATGTGTTGGTGGCATTTCTCTCTTCTCTAAATCAGTTGAAGCCATAACATTTTTTGAAAAAAAAATGAAGTTCCTTTTTAAAAAGCTAAGCGTTCTAACATTTGATCAGTCGAAGCTGTTTGTTGGCATCTATGTTATGTACTGTAAGGAGTTATGAAATGTGGCACTTCTATCTCTACACTGAAATATTATAGTTTCAAAAAATTATCAAACTTGAGATAGCAACATGCAAAGGTTGGTGCGTCCAGGCCAGCACTGTAACTCTGTTGCCCTAAAAAAATTATATCTGGAGCACTTTCAAGTTTATTGCTTGTCTGTTTGGTCTGCTCAGGAATAATTGCAGATATATGATGGTTTTCATTTTGCAGCTATCATATTCTTGTTCTGATATAAAATTGCAAAATGTGGCATACAAACTGCATGTATTAACCAACTACTTGCAGGTGAATTTTATAAACATATGGCCAGTGCTGGATGAAATCTTGTTTTGCAGTAAGCGAACTTCTATATTGTGTTAGTTTTCTAATGGTCTATAACCAAGTATTCTTTAAACATTGATATATCTATTTATGCTTGAATAAGTTTTATGATGGGCTGATGGATGCTTGTTTCTGATCTCTATTTGTATTTTCTTTGACTTCTTTCCCTAGCTGTTTGCCTGTTTCAGTACCCAATTATAAAGATTTCTGCAGTCATTAAGAGAAGCCATCTTCTTTACTGATATGGAGCTAAACACAAACACAGTATATCCCATGAGTCAAAGACATTTGTTAATGTAGTCTAGATTCCATAAATATACTCGGTATTCTTAATATCCTGGTTACATTTGCGATTTACTTGTTTAGCAGTGACCACTTAAAAAAACTTATTGTCTGATCTATGAGTTGTATAACATATTGTGTGTGGTCAATAGTTGATATGCCTGTAGTGGTCAATGCCAATCCATGCTAGCAGACCACTTCTATGATTCAAATATCAAGGTGGGGGGAAGTTTCTTCGGCGGGCGGCCATAAGGTGCGCGAATCTGCCGTCTCCCCCACCGGCACGGCGGCATCCGACGTCGCCCCTCCGCCTCCAGAACGACAGATCATCACGTGCGCCGGGTACGGTCCGGCCGCCAGCCTCCCTGTACAAGTAGGAGATGGAGGATTTCCAGCTGGAGCTAGGGAAGGGCGCGAGCGCGAGGGACGGTGGAGGACGAGGAGGCGGGATCGATGCGTTCGCGCCGCCGGGAAGCAAAGCGAAGCTGACGTCGCGGCTGCGGCTGACGAAAGATGTCCGGCAATGCTACCGGTGCTGACGTGTTGTGCTTTAGCGTGACCAAAAGGTCGCCGCAGCTGTGCTGCGTGGTAAACATGCCCGGAAGTCCAGGGTGTGTTTGGTTTAGCATTTTTCACAAAACCACCTGTGCTCGTGCTCAGCCATTGTAATTCGAGAAAACCACGGTTTCGACTTTCGAAAATTTCTTTCACAAAATCACATGCGCTTGGACATGGCCCATGGAACACGATATCACAGCCTTTTGTCCTTTTCCTCATCTGGATCGAATTTACTTAGCTCTCTTTGTAACCATATATAAAGAGATGATTTGGCACTATGTAGGCATGGGAAAATATCAAATGCACATGTATATTTGATGTGTGTTTTAGATGAAAATAATTAATATGATTGACTGATATTACCCATGCAATTCAACAATGCGTGCTATATCAAGTGCATGAATAAGTCCTGCTCACTCCCTGTCCAAACTAATTGTATCAAACTTAAAAATCATATCATATACAATTCAAACCGAAATTGGTGCCAAGTCAACTTGTGTTTGCATATTGATGATGAAAAGATGCGAAACATACAGTTTTGATGTTATATGGACTAAAGAAATTGTGAAGCACATGGTTTTGTGATACACTACCATAAATACGATGCATTCATAAAACTCAGGTGATTTTTTTTTCACAATGAAAATTATATGAGTGAACTGTATATAATTTTAATGAATATGTATGCTTGCAACCTTTCAACTTTGTTTCCAATTTATCCAAACTCATTTTTGGTGGTTTTCGATTGACGTGGATTTTTCCTTTGAATTGTTTTTTTTGCAAGCTGTGCTATGACATGGCCTAGGTGGATGCTAGTCATGCCTAGGTAGCCATTACCACCTAGGCATGACTAGCATCCACGTTTTTTATGGCCTAGTTTGTCCAAACAACAACAACAACCATCTTTATCACATGAAAACCACTAAAATAGGCTTTTATGGTCAAAACCGAACAATATCAATAGTTAAGGAGCTAAATTTAGACGATATTGAAGTTGAGGTCAAAACTAAACAAACTTGAGACTAGAGGTGCTAAAAGTGAATTTATTCCTAATTTAAATAAAATGCAGTACACTTAAAATTTAAAAACTATACTAACAAATGTTATAGTATCTAGACCATTGATTCTATTTGGTTGTTGATCAAAGATTCAGTGATGGATGAGTTTTCTTCTTCCTTAATTCAGTTTCTTCTTTGCCCTAAGCCATGTCCTCGAGCCTTCCTCTAAGAACTCTTGCAATGGTGCCAAGTCAGCTAGTTTATAGGAGTAAAATATAATATTTTATCTATGTGGAAGAGAGAGAAATAGGAAAAAGAGAAGAGCTATCTCTTGATCAAGAGATGGTCTCATACATATATTCTAAGAGCATATGAGCATGTGAGGCTGATATATTCCAAGAGTACGTGAGGCTGATATGTAAGTCCATCTGTATTTTAAGTTGTATGCTAAAAGTTGAACCATTGAAGAAGTTATCTCTTAATTGCTATAAGCTAGCAGTTGGCTCAACCTTTGGAGAAGGTATAGGTACCGTCTAGATGGTGAGATTTTGCATTCCGCTCACTCCCGTCTCCACCGGCTTCTGCACTAGCTTATCTTTTATGGGCTATTCCTTTGCCTCATAATTGCTACCCTTGTTCTATACTCCTACTCCGTATGGCTCCAATAGCATCCCAATTATCGTATCAATCTGCCACCTATCACCCTTGCTACTTTACCATGTGCCAATACTAGTTACGAACATGCCGTCCACAATTTTTCCTTATAATCCCAATTCAATACTTTAAACTCATTGTAGAAGTCCAAATCCCTCAAGTCCATTTTATTTACGCGGAGCCTTGGCTTAGCTCTCATTGGAGGTGGGCAAGAACTTCTCCTCAAACTAGCTCAAACGGATGGAGGAAAAAAAATCGAGTGCAATTCACAGCTGTAAACGTGCCATTAAATGAATTTCACCAAACAGCCACAGATCTCCACATCTTTTCGGGAAACCGTCGCGTGTGCACACTAGGAAATGACACGTCACCGCTAATAACGTTGACTTGCTCCAGATTTCAGTTGCGCCGATGCAGGTCGCGCAGCAACTCCTCCGGCCCTCCCTCTCCCCCAGCGGACTCTTGCCATTCCCGAACCCCGATCGACGGCGCCTCGACTGGTCCGCCGCCGGCCGCCGCCCTCCTATTCACCCGCCTTTCTGCACCGACCTTCTCCAGCTCGACGAACACCGGACACGGCATCCGCCTCCGTGTCCGCCGAACCGTCCAGAGGTACTGCTCACTTCCTTTGCTGTGCGCATCTGGCGTTACAGTCTCCGATGACTTTCCGGTGCGTGCCCGGGAGGTGTTCGTCTTTATGCCTCCAAGACCCAGGAGACGAGCGGTAGAATAACCAGAGCCTCGTGCCTGCCTTGGATCGCTTCCTTTGTCCTCCTCGCGCGGCATTCTTGGCATCCGATTCCATTTCCATCGCCCCCGGACGCACGCACGCGCGCGCGCGCCGCGGGGCATTCCCCGTAAAAGACGCTTCGGCGTCGCTGTCGCATACGCGGGCGCATCTCTCCGTCCGTGCCGCCCAGAAACATGCTTTGCCTTCCGTCCCAAGCTGTCGTGTCGGTGGTGCCGCCACCTCGGTAGCTAGTTAGGTAGATGAGGGGAGGGACGGTAACCACCGCTTCGCTTACCTGACGCGCCGTTCCTTGCGCCTCCCCTGTTTTGACTTCTTGCCAGCCGCCGGCCAGCTGCCGCGCGGGAGGAGATTTTCGGGTCGGATGAGATGAGGAGGCGCTGCGGCTGGCTCTCGTCCCTCTTCCGCCCTCGCCGGGGCGGCCGCGCGCTCCCGCAACCAGATCAACCGCGCCCCGATTCCGAGCCCGAGGTATACTAACGGCCGCTGCATCCCTTTCTTGCTGTGGCTGCTTCAGTAGGTGTTCAACTATCTAGGATTGCTTGGTGGTTTCATGAGCATAGTCAATCACCGTTGATTTGATTACCCACTGGAAAAAAGATTCAAGGTGCGTGTACGGGGAAGGTAGCTTTACTTGCTGATTGATTTTTTTGGAGTAGATCTTGGTCTGGTGATCTTGTCCCTATCAATACTAGTGAAATGTCCTACTCCGTATGTTCCACATTCAACCCATTGTGATTCAGGGAGATTCTTGAGACATTTTTTTTTTGGGCGAAGAATTGAGACATATGTTCAACAGTCCAGTAAAGTAGACACACATGTCATTTGAGAAGATTCAGGAAAGTGAAATGGTTCAGTGATTACTTGGTTGCAAATCTATCCTTGACATATCCACAAATCAGTACCCATGTTCATATGTTTTTAACTGAAGCACTTGCTGGGTGTGTCAGGCTGTCAACTATTGCTTCAAGTATCACTAGTGTCCTTCCTGACCAGAAAGGCTTGCTATGAGAAATTGATGCTGTCAAGGGCTTAGACATATCTTCTCATTTAATGATACGAAAGTAATTACTTCATTTTGTTGTTCATAAAGTTCTTTGATGTTAGCACAAACCAGTGTCGCAAACAACATGCATGGCTGCAACCTTTTTGCGTTGTAATTATGCCTTTTCCCTTTATCTATGTTATCACGAGATAGGAAAAAAACATTAGTTTTCAATCAAGTGAATGGCAAGAAGTCACACTAAAATATAAATGACTTCCAAAGGTAGTAGCAGACACCCCCCCCCCCCCCCTCTCTCCCTTTTTTTTACTAGAAACTTTGAGACTTCCTGAGTAAATGTGGTTTCTCGAGCTCTCCTTTTCTGTATATATATATATGCTATTAGATTATTTGCCAACCATGGCCTCCCAGGTTACACCCATTTTCATGACGCGAGACGCATTAAAATTTGTTTTCTGTGCAATGTTGAACAGGTAGTAGATAAGCGTGGTGCTTCTACCGAAGTTGTCATGGAGAACATTGTGTTGAACAGTGATTTTTCCGAAGGTTTACATTTGTGGCAACCAAATAGTTGTCATGCATTTGTAGCTGTTGAAGGATCAGGTTACCATTATGGTGTAAGACCACATTCAGGGTCAAGCTATGCTGTTCTTACACATCGCACACAGAGTTGGCAGGGGCTTGAGCAGGACATAACGGAAAATGTCACCCTTGGTACTGAGTACTTTATTACTGCATATGTCAGAGTTCATGGGGAAGTTCATGAGCCTGTTGGAGTTAAGGCCACTCTCAAATTTGAGGAAGAGAGCTCTTCTACCAACTATATTTCTATTGCAAGGTATTTCGACCAGAAGGTACCGTTCGGTGTGTTGTATAATATTTATCATCATCATTGTTTTATCATTAAGCCTTTTTTACTAGGATTTTGGCCTCACAAGAATGCTGGGAGAAGATGGAAGGTTCATTTAATCTAACAACTATACCAAGACACTTAGTGTTCTACCTTGAAGGGCCTCCACCTGGTGTGGACTTGCTCATAGATTCAGTCACCATCTCCTACAAGGTATTGCGGTGGATCTCTTCCTTGCTTACTCATGCTTTGGACTACTAAGTAACTGGACTCATGCTTTGGACTATGATTTAACAACATGCTAGTGTCTATTATTGCTCAACGGCCCTGGGAAAGGAAGAATTATCCTCTGCGAAATCTATTTGCTGGAACTACTGTTAACACTGTTAAGAAGACTGCCTGCATTTCATTTTTTTGTTAAATGTCTCCCTGAATTATTGGCGACTACTTATATAACACCAATTTTTTATCCATTAGGTTATCTGTCTTTTAGTTTTATTAACTACTCTAGATTTTCATCAGAAAACAGAGAGGTCTGTTTCTTCAACGATTGGCGGAACAGAGAACATCATTTCAAATTATGATTTTTCGAAAGGCCTTCACCCTTGGAATCCCATCAGCTGCCATGCATATGTGGCATCACAATGGTCTGGTTTCCTTGATGGTATTAGAGGGAACACAGGAGAGAACTATGCTGTTGTTTCGAAGAGAACAGAGCACTGGCAAGGTCTTGAACAAGATATTACAAATAGAGTGTCTACAGGCACTGCTTATGTAGTTTCCGCCTTCGTTAGAGTTGATGGGAATGTCCAAGGCCAAGTTGAAGTCAAAGGAACCCTTCGGCTGCAAAATACAGATGGATCAACACACTATAATCCTGTTGGAAGGTACAGTGCTTAAATTGTTCAACATTCATATTCTTTTGACACTACTCTTAATTGATGATAGAACTTGATATAACAGTGTGTTAGCCTCAAAAGAAAAGTGGAACAAATTAGAAGGTTCCTTTTCTCTGACAAACGTGCCAAAACATGTCGTATTTTATCTGGAAGGACCTCCTGCTGGTGTGGATCTCATCATTGATTCTGTTAATATTACTTGCTCCGGACATAAGCAGTCAAAAGTAAGTTATTATATGTTTATTGTAACCTCTCGTTGAACAAAATATTTTACCTTTTGAATTACTGTCTTGTTATGCACTTGCATATTTCTCAGAAATCTGATGAAAAATATAATCAGAACTTACCACCGACTGTTATGGTTGAGCTATCGTGGAGTAGATTGTAAGCTCTGTTTTCCATTTAGTTCTAATGTAATTGGCAATTAGGAATGTAGTGCCCGAGGCTTTACTGTCAACTTTCTGTTCTATTGATCTCTATATGCATTTATACTTGTCTCTAACATATATACCCTTGGTTCTGATGTCTTCATTCATTGTCATTATGTCATAAAAATTGTTGCATGAACTGTTGTTACAGCCTTATTTGCTGATTAATGATTCCTTTTTAAGGAAGTAAAAGTAACAAGTGGGGTTGAGACTGTGATTAAAAATCCTCACTTCGAAGAAGGGTTAAAAAATTGGTCAGGAAGAGGATGCAATATCTGCAGACATGAGTACACTGCATATGGCAATGTCCGCCCCTTAAATGGCAGTTATTTCGCTTCAGCAACTGGACGGGTCCACAATTGGAATGGTATCCAGCAAGAAATCACCGGCAGGGTGCAGCGAAAAGTTCTTTATGAGATTAGTTCTGCTGTTCGAATATTTGGGAGTGCCAATGATACTGAAGTCCGTGTCACTTTGTGGGTACAAGAATATGGTCGTGAGCGATATGTAGGCCTTGCCAAGTAAGTTGATTGAATTTCTTGTTCTCTGTTGATAATGTTGTTTTTTAGGAGCCAATGTCACCTTACTTTTTTTTCGTTCACCAAAGGAACCAGGCTTCTGATAAGCAATGGACACATTTGAAAGGAAGGTTCCTCCTTCATGCTCCCTTTACCAAAGCTGTTATTTTCATAGAAGGGCCTCCTGCAGGAATTGACATTCTTGTAGATGGTCTTGTATTATCATCAGCAAGGAAGCTCCAGGCCGCACCATGCCCAAAAATTGAGGTTTGTAGGCTAATTGCTTCTTACAGTCCGAGTGTATTTTCTTGTTTGAGTGATCCTGACTCTTGAGATGTGTGAAACCTTTATTTTTGTTGTAACCTTTGTCTATCGTGATACTGTTAAAATGTCATCTCTAATTCAAGAATATTTACTTCATATTGCAGAATGTTCTGTATGGAGCTAATCTATTACACAATAGTGCTTTCACTCGCGGGCTTGCTGGCTGGAGTCCCATGGGTTCATGTCGATTGAGTATCCAGACTGAAGCACCCCATATGCTATCTTCTATCTTGAAGGATCGTGCAAGTCAGAAACATATAAGCGGTCGTTATATCCTTGCGACAAACCGTACAGAAGTTTGGATGGGTCCTTCTCAGGTAATAACTGACAAGCTAAGGTTGCATGTCACTTACAGAGTATCTGCTTGGGTACGAGCTGGGACTGGAGGACATGGACGTCACCATGTAAATGTTTGTCTTGCCGTGGATAACCAATGGGTTAACGGTGGGCAAGTGGAAGCTGATGGGGATCAATGGTATGAAATCAAAGGAGCATTCAAGCTTGAAAAACAGCCATCGAAGGTCACTGCATATGTTCAGGGCCCTCCTCCAGGTGTTGATCTCAGAGTCATGGACCTTCAAATATATCCGGTCGACAGAAAAGCACGGTTTGAGTATCTGAAGGAGAAAACAGACAAGGTAAGCTTTAATGGATTTCACGTTTTAGATGAGAATTCGTTCAGAGAAATCAGAATTGAACCTCGACATTCCATCTGCGGTCGTGCATTATGATTTTAACAATAATAGAGTGTAAATTTCACATAATTGCAGAAAAAGCACATATTTATTGGCTAGCTGCAATTAATGACAGTTTCATATTCATAAAGTTTCACAAACCCTATCATAACCTGATAATCGCTCAGCGGTCCTTAATCTGCTCAACTTAATCATTGAAGGTGGGGTTTTGTGAAACCTTTTGAGCATAGGCTAACGTTAATCGCCACTAGTTAAGAAAATTGGATTTTTACGAGGGCTATATTATGGAACCTAGGATTAAGTACCACTAGCAAACAAACCTGGGGTTTTCTGGAACAGAAAGTCCATTTTTGTGAAATTTACACTAGGTGAACTTTCTCCATTTTGCTGACAGGTAAGAAAACGTGACGTTGTTCTGAAGTTCCAAGGATCAAATGCAGTGAATCTTTTAGGTTCTTCTGTGAGGATACAACAGACCGAGAATAGCTTTCCATTTGGATCATGCATAGCGAGGCACAACATTGAGAATGAGGATTTTGCTGAATTTTTCGTGAAGAACTTCAATTGGGCTGTATTTGAGAATGAATTGAAATGGTACCATACTGAAGCAGAACAAGGACGGCTTAATTATAAGGATTCTGATGAGTTGCTCGAATTTTGTGAGAAACATAAGATACAGGTTCGTGGTCACTGCTTATTTTGGGAAGTGGAAGACGCCGTCCAACCTTGGGTTCGGTCATTGCAAGGCCACCACTTGATGGCTGCTATCCAAAATCGTTTGCAAAGCCTACTGTCAAGGTACAAAGGTCGCTTTAGACATCACGATGTTAATAATGAGATGCTTCATGGGTCTTTCTATGAAGATAGATTGGGAAGGGACATTAGAGCTTATATGTTCAGAGAAGCACATAAGCTCGATCCTTCTGCTGTCCTATTTGTCAATGATTATAACGTTGAAGATGGATGTGACACCAAATCTACCCCCGAGAAATTCGTTGAACAAGTCGTTGATCTCCAAGAACGTGGTGCCCCAGTTGGTGGGATCGGCGTGCAAGGCCATATCAGCCATCCAGTGGGAGAGATCATATGTGATTCCCTGGACAAGCTCGCCATACTGGGTCTCCCTATCTGGATTACTGAGTTGGATGTGACAGCAGGGAACGAACACCTACGAGCTGATGATCTAGAGGTGTTCCTCCGCGAAGCATTTGCGCATCCTGCTGTGGAGGGAATCATCCTCTGGGGATTCTGGGAGATGTTTATGTTCCGGGAGCACGCGCACCTGGTCGATGCCGATGGGACAATCAATGAGGCTGGTAGAAGGTACCTTGCCCTGAAACAAGAGTGGCTGACCCGTGTGAATGGCAATGTCAATCACCAGGGAGAGTTTAACTTCAGAGGATACCATGGTTCCTACACGATGGAAGTGGACACGCCTTCAGGAAAGGTAGTGAGATCATTTGTTGTCGATGAGCATAGCCCGGTTCAAGTGATTACTCTGAACATTTAGACTTCAGAAGTGAAGTTTGTGCTGTATATTACAAAGGCAGTGAGATGTACCCTTTGGACATCGAGTGTTTAGCCTGTGTTTGGTTTAGAGATGGGTTAGGTTCATCCCTATTTTTCTATTTTTATGGGTTGGGTCAAATCTATTAAATCTATTATGTGTTTGGTTGCTGGGTTTGGTTGGATCCAGTTTTTTGTTTGGTTGCAAGTACATAGACGTGGGTCATGGGTTGAAGTGGACATGTTAACACCGTTAAACAGCCTTCTTGTGGAACCTACGTGTCAGTGTCTCTTCACCTTCTTCCTCTTCCCTCTCCTCTTCCTCGTGCTGCAGCTGCCTGCTCTGCCAGCACGCTCCACCCGCTTGCCCCATGGCCGCGCATCGGGCCGCCGCCGCGCCTCGGCCCCCCGCCGGCCGCGCCGCCGCCCGCCCCGCCAGCCGCGCCTCGGGCCCCCGCAGCCTCGCTGCAGCTCGCCCCGCCGGCCGCGCGCGGCCGCGCCCATGCCGTCCCTGGCCGGCCGCTCCCTCCTCCGCCCCCGACCTCCCTCCGCCCGACCTCCCCAATCCCCACGCCTCCGCTCGCCGCAGCTCGCCCACACCGCTCCTCTGGCCAAGCCGCGCCGACGGCCGCAGCTCGCCCTGCCCCGCCCGCCCCGGCCGCCCGAGCTCCGCGCCGCCGGCCCCGCCCCGCCCCCCGCTCCTCTCGCGCTGGCTCGAGAGGCGGAGCACGACGGCGTTGAAGTGGGTTGGGTTGGTCCGCGGACCACCTCGACTCGCATACTTCCCCTCAGGATGCACTCAATCCAACCCAACCCACTTGGATCTTTCAATCAAACACATGCTTAATATGTGATGCCACCTTCAGTCTATAGAACGTGGTTTAAAATATCTCTATTTTTAAGTCTCTGTTATATATTTTTGATGTGATTATGTATGGGTCACGAGCACTATATATTGGACAGGATTTGTACAAAAATCTTGTAACGTACTTACTCTACAACACTGGATATTTGAACATCCGCAGGTCCAACTCGTTTTCAGAAAATGGTTCATGATCCATTGGAAAAGAGTTGAACGCTGTTTCATGGATAACTGGAAGAGTGCAAATGCAAGATAAATGCCTTCTCGTTTTGATGTCTCGTTTTTTTGTTATTTTTTCTCTTAAACCACAAGACATCTTCTTGGGATATACTTTCTCCATGTACATACTCTCTGTTAGTATGTTGTATTCCAGCTAGCTTTCTAGGTCAGCGTAGATACTACTCGGTCTGCTATGACCGAGTATACTTGTACTTGCAGTGTGCTCTATTTAAGCCTATGAACTATTGATGAATCTTCATCGGTGAAGATAAACCCTCATTCCAAATTATGGATCGTTTTAATTTTTCTAGATATATAACATTAGGTATCCATCTAGATATACCCTATATTTAAATATATAGAAAATTAAAATGATATGTAATTTGAAATAGAGGAAGTGCATTGCTATCATTTAGCTTTTGAGATAATTTTTTTTACAAAATAATCGCTTTTTTCTTATAGTTCTCTCTCTCGTAAATATCATAAAAAATTCGCAACTTATTCGGCAAAGATGGTTGACCACTACCAGCTGCTGGCCTGCAGCCCAAATCGCTGAAAAGCACGCTCTTTGTGTCTGTATGATACAGTCTTTGGAAGACTAGTACTGATGTTAATGCAGTTATGTTCCAATAGAAACCCTGCTTCTACTCACATTGCATTTGACATTCAGGTCCCACTTATGGAGGTACGTGCCTACGTGGCAACCCGAGCTCGAGCACTGGATGCCTCTATAGCCAGAAAAAAAATTTGTAACTCGTTACCTGGCTCGGGTCGGTTTGGCTCGGCTCGAGGAGCTAGCAGCTCGTTGCCTCGTTAGAGCTGGCTCGCGAGCCAAACAAACCAAGTCTGCAAAAACCAGCAGACTGACCAGCCGAGCGCACGCAACAGCCCAAGCCGAAGCCCAACAAGCCCAACTCGGCAACTCCCATCCGGTCAAGGGCGAACCCTAGAACGGACCCTGTGTAGGTCTATGATCGTGTCACCCCTGCTCCGTCCCCTTTCGCTCCTCTCCGAGCTCCGCGCCCGAGGCCCGACGGCTGTGCTCCCGTGCTCCTCCGCCCCCAAAACAGCCGTTTGCCGGCGATCTGGTCAGCCTCCTGCCCGACCGGGGACTTCTTCGTGGGGGGCGGCTCCTTCTTAAGGGGTACGTCAGACGCACACCATCCCGCCAGCCGAATCGATTGAGTCGCCACCGCGCTTCCCCTCGCCGCGGAATTGCGGCCCGCGAGCGATTCGGCGCCCCCTCCGGTACTGCTATCCGCCTGCTGTGTTTACTTCATCAAAATATGTCTTGTTGGTGCGGCAGTGGGGAATTTGGAAATCGCTTTCAGAATCCTCTTCAAAATTGGTCTAATACACTATAGCTTCCCCCCCCCCCCCCCCCCCCCCCCCCCTAAGAAGTGCAATATTTCAGTAGGCAAAAGGTTCTCAGCTTTTCGTCGCAATTGCGGAACCTTTTCTATTTCAATCCATATGTTTCCAATATGTCTTGTTCATTGCCTGTGCCGTCGCAATAGTATGCTGGGTTCGCCCCTGGTTGTATGTTTCAAAATTTTAGGTAACACTTGTTTCCCTTGCGCAGGGTTTGGAAACTTCTTATATGCTCACGTGTTCGGCGCTGATTGGTGCAAATAGTTCGGGGGCTTCGAGGACCGAAATTCTGTGAATCAATTGTAAAAAGGTGTGGCTATTTGTACTATCTGAGGTGTGAAGAAATGGAATGCAACAGGGATGAGGCCCAAAGGGCAAAGGATATTGCAAAGAAGAAGTTTGAAATGAGGGACCTCCCGGGTGCCATGAAATTCGCCCTCAAGGCTCGGGCGCTCTTTCCTGATCTTGAAGGCATTGCTCAGATGATTGCCACCTTTGATATCTATCTTGCTTCGGAGGTGAAGGTTGCTGGGGAGAAGGACTGGTACTCTATCCTTTCTGTTGCCACGTCAGCAGATGATGAAGTGATCAAGAAACAGTACAGGAGGTTGGTTCTTCAGCTCCACCCCGACAAGAACAAGGAAGTGGGTTCTGAGGGTGCTTTTCAGATGGTCCAAGAGGCATATACACTGCTATCCGATAAAGCCAAGAGAGCAGTATACGACCAAAAGAGGAATGTAAGGGTTTTCCAACAAAGGACAGCTCAATCAAGTAAGGCAAGTGTGGCTCCTGGTGTACCTAATGTCTTCTATAATTTCGCTGCCAATGCTGCTGCCACCTCCAAGCCGACAGTAAAAAAGCAAACAGCGGGACCAACAGCACCTGCCGTGCGCCCGTGCCCGCGCCCACCTCAACCTCCACCACCATCTGCCGCGCCCCCTCATGCATCTTCCCCTCCTACACCTGCACCTGGGTCAAAACCTCCTACATTTTGGACCTCATGCAACAAATGCAAGATGAACTATGAGTACCTCAGGGTGTATCTGAACCACCATCTTCGTTGCCCTAGCTGCCGTGAGCCGTTCCTAGCAAAAGAGGTACCAATACCACCAACTAAGACCGTGGGACAGGATTCAAACATTGGTGGTGCAAAACAAAATACAAGCACTAATAGAAATATGCAGTGGGGTCCATTTTCAAGGGCTGCTGGTGCAGCTAGCGCCACTGCATCATCTGCTGCTGCTGCTCAAGCTGCTAATGTAGTTCACCAGACTTATGAAAAAGTTAAGAGGGAGAGGGAGGAGGCTCAAGCAGCGGCAAGAAGGGAAGAGGCTCTTCGTCGGAAGTACAATCCTCTAAAAAGTCATGCAAGCATGTCAGTGAACGTTAATCTTGGAACAGGTGATGTTGCATCTGGAAAGAAGATGAAGACTATGGTTAAAGATGCTGGAGTTGGTTCTTCATCGGTCATATCAGGTCCCGGAGCAAATTGTTTTAGAGTGCCTGGTGTGAATATATCTTTTTCAAGCAACATTGGGGCCTATGAGTTTCAAGGTGTTAATGGTGGACCCAATTGGAAACCCAGGCCTCCAATCCGCATAAGTTTAACCAAGTCCTTCTCCCAGTTGGATGTTAGGGGTCTTCTGCTGGAAAAAGCGAAAAGTGAGCTGAAAAACAAGCTAACAGAAATGAGAAGTAAAACATCCCAAGTTGCTGCTAGTGGAAAAACGACCAAGAAACATGTGGTTAAGGAAACTGGAGGGGATAATGAAGCTGTAGCATCAGATGATCCTACTACCAATAAAGATGTTCGTGCTGATCCAAATGCGATTGGTTCAAATACTAGCTCAGATGCTGAAAATGAAGATGATGACCCCTTGTCATATAATGTTCCTGATCCTGATTTCCATGATTTTGACAAGGATCGCACTGAGGAATCTTTTCAAAGTGATCAAATTTGGGCTACATATGATGATGAGGATGGTATGCCTCGTTATTATGCATTTATTCAGAAAGTTTTCTCTTTGAAACCATTCAAGCTCAAAATAAGCTATCTTGAAACAAAGACAAATAGTGAATTTGGGCCTTTGGATTGGGTTTCTTCTGGCTTCACAAAGACATGTGGTGATTTCAGGACTGGTAAATCTGAAACCTGTGATATAGTCAACATGTTCTCTCACCAGATGAAATGGGAGAAAGGGCTGCGTGGGGTTATCAAAATTTATCCACAGAAAGGTGACATCTGGGCTATTTATCGGAATTGGTCCCCTGAATGGGATGAAGACACTCCAGATAATGTGCTCCATGCCTATGATGTGGTTGAGGTACTAGATGGTTATGATGAAGATCATGGCATCTCCGTTATTCCCTTAGTTAAAGTTTCCGGGTTTCGAACAGTATTTGAGCGCCATCAGGATGTGAACGCTGCCATGAAGATTCCCAAAGAAGAGATGTTTCGGTTTTCTCATGAAGTGCCTTTTTACAGGATGTCAGGCAAAGAAGCTCCAAATGTCCCCAAAGATAGCTATGAGCTTGACCCAGCTGCTATTTCTAAAGAACTTCTTCAAGGGACCACAGAAACAGTGGATGCAAATGGAACCTCCTAATGTTGATTAAGACAGTTAACAATGGTCTGCCTTGGTTGACCTTCCATTTTGAAGCAACAGTTTTCCCCAATCACCATGACGATAGTATGCTTTTGACAAGTATTCCTTCTTATGGTACCTGTTATCTTCCTGAATCATGAGTGCATATATGATTATTTCAAATTATCAAATCACACACCTTTTTACTTGTCATGGTGATTTTGCTTCCTAAAATTTATCTACTTTCTTATGCTGTCGGGCATCTACTATGATAAATAGGCTGTTCTTTGATCCATAGTTTCATATTATGGCATTATGCAGTCAAAGAGTGGATGTCTGTACTACTACCATTGGCTTTTGAACGGAAAGTTTGCATAATAACTAACATGGGTGCAAGTAAGGTGTTGCTCACTGTAGTGTAACTTATTACAAGTAACTTGAGTTTTTCTTTTTCACTTCTTTTCTCTGTTTCTTCCTGTTATGTTAGTGGATCCTCTTGGAGCACAGAAAGAAGTACTGAACCTGGCATCTATTTTGGGACTGGAGATAACAATAGCTGTAGCTTATGAATCATCCTTTAAAACTCAAGGTTCTATACATCTGTGCTGCTTGAAAATCATGATCGGTTTATCTACAATGTAGAAATCGACAATCAAGATTAGACTGGTATTTAAAAAATACAATCAAGATTGGTTGTATTCTTACTGCTATTCTTAATTTTGCCTGTTTTTTTAGGAAACCCTCTATCATCCAATGAATCAACAGGGGCAGGCGGGGTAATTTATTGATTACTTGAGGCCTTACCATTCACATGTTTGCCTTCAATTTAATCTAATTCAAGAACTATTCTTATGCCCCCTTCATCAGAGAAATATTTCTATGCTGTTGGTTCTCCTGATTCTGAAAAAAAAACTGCCTTGTTTTCTTTAAAACCATTGTGTCACTTGTGCTGCTGAAAGGTCCAAGTTCAAAAACATAACAGTCAATGTGTTATGTGAGCAAAATGTAATGGTCATTGTTGCAGTAGGAGATAGTAGAGAATTTGGATTACTTCAAGTATTGTAGTCTGGGCTATGTATGTGACAAAGGCCCCATTTGGCCCATGTATGTTGATATATTTGTATATCCATGAGGAATACATAAAGATCTTGATTTCAAACCCAAAACATCCTAAAGAAGATGGAGAGCATAAATGAAATCTGCAGCATTATGATTTTATTTGCTTCGAACAAATGATAGTTCCGCATCTAAACCTAAGTACATGGGTTGCACACACAGTAGCAAGCCAAACTGATTAGCAACCAAACCTAGACCTGGAGTTAGGTACTCCATGAATATGAACTACTCATATGCGGCTTGATACAACTATGTGCTACCATATTGTACCCACATGTTACCTTGTCACTTCACATTAATAATACTGATATAGTAATGTGTTACTACGCCTGTAACCACTTTCCAGTAAAGTACAAAATGAGTGAGCTTTGTTACTCGATGCCTGGTATCTGTTTTTCCGAGTGAGTTTTTTTAAGGCAAAATTGGCCGGCGGACACTGTTCAAAGCTGGCTTTTGCCACAAGACACTAAAAAATGATGTCTTTGCTGGAAGACACTGCATAAGGGTGGTAATTAGCTGTAGAACACTGGACCCATTATAAATATTCAATTTTAATAGGAAGCTACAGGAATTGACCTTCTTATCCTTGACAATCTTTTACCTGTACTGCATTGGGCTCCAAGCGGCCGAGTTTGCCGTCGGAGCACCGCCATCAGATCTCATCTTCTCCAACCATGACAGGCCGAGCCATCCTCCCCCCTCGTCCCTCACGTCCGCCTGCACCTCGCGGCCGAGCCCCCTCCTTCCTGCGCCTGGACCCGAGCTGCCGTGCACGAGAGCGCCGGCCATGGCGACCAGGCCATGCTGTAGGCTGGCCCGTCCACCCCTCCCTCACGTGCCGTGCATGGCACGCCGGTCAATCTGTAGGCTGGCCCGTCTGCCCCTCCCTCGCACGCCGAGCAGGAAGCGTCGGCCTTCCCGTCCACCCCTGCCTCGCGCACCGGGCAGGGAGTACTGGCCAAGCCGTAGGCGGCAGGCCCGTCCATTTTGTAGAGGGGAGGAGAGGGGGCGCCACTAGGGTAGTGCGCCGGTAGTGCTAAGGGCACAGGAGGGCCGTATGCCGGGAGGAAAGCGGCGCGCCGCCGCGGGTTCACGAGAAGAAAGAGGGCGCTGCGAGAGGATAAGGTAGTAGGGGCAAATTCGTCATTTCACGTTGCTCTCCAATTAAACAGAATAAAATAATGGGCATGGTTTCCCCTAGCAAATATACATGGTTTTTTAGCGTCATTGAGCAAATGTGATCTTTTTTAGTGGTTCATGGCAAAGATCATCTTTTAGGGTGTGTTTGGTTGGGCTGTGGCTTTTGGAAAAGCTGCTGTGAGCTGTGGGCTGTGGAAAAGCTGCTGTGGGAAAGCAGAAGACCGTTTGGTTAGAGCAGCTGTGAGCTGTGGGAAACTGTGTGCTGTGGGTGAAATACCTGTAATACCCCTGAAGGTTTGTGGGACTGTCTATATACCAGAATACTCATACAAACCTAATATGTTCACTATTTCGCATGTAAATGTATCTTTTGGAAAGCAAAACATTAAATTTTCTGAGTTTTTCATCCATGTAGTTCACATAAATAGAACTGTAGCAATTACACAAGGTAAATGGCTCATAAAATTATGATATATGTCAACATAACTATCCTCCTCTCGCACTAACCAAATCATCAGCGACGGGGCGGGGCGGGGCGGCGACGGGCGGGGGTGGCGTCGGGGCGGAGGCGGCGGGCGGGGTGGGGCGGAGGCGAGGGTGGGAGGCGGACGGGAGTTGGACAGGGTGAGAATAGAAGCGAACCGTTTTTTTCATAACCAGTGGCAGGTGGGTAATTTTTTACCCCAAAAGCCACTGAAAGCAGGGGGAGAGGTGCTTTTGCATTTGTACTACAGTGAAAGCTGCTTTTGGGCAAAAGCACCTAGGGCTTTTAAGCCCTTTGGTTGGCTTTTGACTTTTGCAAAAGTAAAAGCAGGTTGGAAAGCCCAACCAAACACACCCTTAACGGTGTCTGGAGGCAGTTTGCTTTTTTCAACCCTATGCCTAGGTAGTATGCACATATCTTTTAAGCACACTCCATACTGCCCAGAAGAAACTTTTTTTATGTGAGGTGTTCAAATACATAGTTATTGTAGGAGTATGTATATCAAATAACAATTGTCATAGGAAAGGATCAAATGAAGTTCTATTGCATGTCAGGGCTCAGGACAAGCTATTATACCTCAATTATGGCTATTTTGAGCTCTTTATTAATACCTTTTGGTCACTTTGTTTTGATAGCCTGCATTATTCCAGACATTTTACTAAGCGAACAATTTTTGGGATTTATAACCTATGTTATTTTATTTACTGTTTCCTTGGTATGTTTTGGCTATTTTGAGCTTTTTATTAGTACCTTTTGGTTGCCTTGTTTTGATGCCTGCATCTTTTTTCAGACATTTTACTAAGTGAACAGATTTTGGGATTTATAACCTTTGTTATTTTATCTAACTGTTTCCTTTTGTATGGATGTAGGGAAGAAACACATGCCTTGGGGCAGCATCCATTGTACATTGCTTGGGAAACTATAAGCCACATGTTGTCATTACTTCTTGTGTTGCTGATGCTGCGCTCTTCCTAGCACCTATGGTACGATATTCATGCTTTTATAGCTCTTATGTTTGCTAATGGTGTGATGCCCTTTGTTGTTTGATACTCTTAATGTGTGATGAACCTGGATAAATTTGTGTGATGAGATATAAGGCTACCTTTAACTTTCTTGGTCTGTGTGTCATGAGTTATATGACTTGATTTCAGTTGTTGATAATCTCAAATTTCTTCAGACAGACAGTGTCTTATTCGTTGAACAAGGGCCATTCGTGTATCAACTTATTTATTTAGGTGGGAATAAGTTCTGATCAGTGTGAACTTTAAATGTTTTTTCAGGAAGGTGGATGGAAAGGCTGGGGTGGAATATCTTATGGGGGGCATCAGTGCTTAAAGCGAGCTCAAGCAGCAGAATACCTTGTAAGTTAAGGAAGTAGTGTTGACCTGCTATTTCTTTCATCTGAAGTCCTCTTAAACAGAGTGACGAAAAGATTGTTTCTATTTAAACCTTTTCATATGAGATTAGGTTAGGTCGTGGATGGGTGAAAGATATCCTGACATCGGTGAAAAAATTGTTTCATACATCATGGGCTATGATAGTTTGAAAGCTATAGGATGTGATAAGGATAGTTACTCGTCCAAGCAAGTAATAGATGCTAGACTTTGGATGGATGGCCTCTTTGAAGAGCATGCTGTTCAGTTTGTTGAAGAATTTATTGCACTATACACAAGTGGTCCAGCTGCTGCTGGTGGCATCAGGTATTGACACGTAATTTTGGTGCTCCTTTTGTTTTAGCAATACAAACTGTTGGGGCTGAGGCATTATATTATACAGATGATAACCTGCGTCAGTTTTTTTTTTTGCATTTTTAGTAAAGTCAGGACTGGTATTAATTCCAATGAACCAATGAACTATGACACATGGTATTTTATTATTTCATCCAATTGAAGATATATGTAGCATTCTTGATTCTGGGGTCACTTTACCTATTTAATGCATCTGTTTGACACTTGTAGCACTAGACAGAGGAAAGAACTAATTCTACAAAAGATGCTGGTATGGATAATCACGACGAATCAGGCTGCGAATTCTGAAACGGTTCAGATGCATATTTTACAATCACAAAAGAACCCAACAAGTCGCGCAATGGGCAGTCAACACATTGACACAAGCATGGGGACAAACCATCCCCTGTTCGTGCTTCACCTGGAAAAAGATTGCCCTTTACCATATAGCCCACAGCATAGTTGGTGATAAAGGGAATGATATTAACTTCTCTATCATTCCTCACTTCCCTGGTGACATTGGTCAGCTTAGGGTAGTGATCACTCCTGATTGGGTGAAGAATGTTGTTTCGCCTCTACTTGATTTGTCGTCTTTTCCTGATGAGCGCGTGATTCAGCGTCGAATCAATCTGCTTGAGCTTGTGAGTGTTGAGATTTACGACGTCCCAGGCATAGACTCTCTGAATGTTGTGGTGAAGAACATCCTGGATGGTGGCGTGAACTGTTCGAGAAGGATTGATCGGCATGGAAAGACCTTGTCAGATCTGATATTGTGCCAAGAAGTTGTCTTACCCCCATGATTGATTGCCCCACCCGATGTAGACTCGTGTATCTGATGGCTGCTTTCCAAAATCGTTTGCGAAGCCTATTGTCAAGGTACAAAGGTCGCTTTTGACATTGCGATGTTAACAATGAGATGCTTCATGGGTCTTTCTATGAAGATAGATTGGGAAGGGACATTAGAGCTTAATTGTTCAGAGTAGCACATAAGCTCGATCCTTCTGCTGTCCTGTTTGTCAATGATTATAACGTTGAAGATGGATGTGACACCAAATCTACCCCCGAGAAATTCGTTGAACAAGTTGTTGATCTCCAAGAACTGGTTGCCCCAGTTGGTGGGATCGGCGTGCAAGGCCATATCAGCCATCCAGTGGGAGAGATCATATGTGATTCCCTGGACAAGCTCGCCATACTGGGTCTCCCTATCTGGATTACTGAGTTGGATGTGACAGCAGGGAACGAACACCTACGAGCTGATGATCTAGAGGTGTTCCCCCGCAAAGCATTTGTGCATCCTGCTGTGGGGGGAATCATCCTCGGGGGATTCTCTGGGAGATGTTTATGGTCCGGGAGCAGGCGCACCTGGTCGATGCCGATGGGACAATCAATGAGGCTGGCAGAAGGTACCTTGCCCTGAAACAAGAGTGGCTGACCCGTGTGAACGGCAATGTCAATCACCAGGGAGAGTCTAACTTGAGAGGATACCATGGTTCCTACACAATGTAAGTGGACAGGCCTTCAAGAAAGGTAGTTAGATCATTTGTTGTCGACGAGCATAGCCCGGTTCAAGTGATCACTCTGAACATTTAGACTTCAGAAGTGAAGTTTGTGCTGTATTTTAGCTAAGGCAGTGAGATGTACCTTTTGGACACCGAGAGTTTCCTGTCTGATGCCACCTTCAGAGTCTATAGAACGTGGTTTAAAATTCTCTATTTTTAACTCCCTGTTATATATTTTTGATGTGATAATGTATGGGTTACGAGCACTATATATTGGACAGGATTTGTACAAAAATCTTGTAACGTACTTTACGACACTGGATATTTGAACATCCTCAGGTCTAACTCGTTTTGAGAAAATGGTTCATGATCCATTGGAAAAGAGTTCAATGCTGTTTCATGGATAACTGGAAGAGTGCAAATGCAAGAAAAACGCCTTCTTATTTTGATGTCTCGTTTTTTATCGTAATTTTCTTTCTCAAACCGCAGGACGGCTTGTTGGGACATTTCTGTTAGCATGTTGTGTTCCAGCTAGCTTTCTAGGTCAGCGTAGATCCTGCTCCTCGGTCCGTTACGACCTAGTGCACTTGTACTTGCAGAGTGCTCAATTTAACCTATTAATTATTGATGAATCTCCATCTGTGAAGACAAGCATTTACCTCATTTCAAATTATAAATCGTTTTACCTTTTTTAAATATATAATAGTTGTTATATGTGATGGGTAGATATATGCAGAAAAAACATATATATAGACAAATTAAAATGATCTATAATTTGTAAGGAAGGAGTACATTGTTACCGCCTTGTATTTTAAATTTTGAGATGTTTTTTTAATAAAATAATCGATATTTTCTCTCAGTCCTCTCTCTCGTGAATATCATCCAAAATTCGCAGCTTGATCGGTAAAGATGGTTGACCGTCAGCTGCTGTAGGCCTGCAGCCTAAGCCGCTCGAAAGCACGCCCTCTGTGTCATTATATATGATCGGTCTTTAAAAGACGGATGATGTTAATCCACTCGTGTCCCAACGAAAAGCCTGGTTCGACTCGTGTCGCATACTCGCATCTGACAGTCGGGTCCAACTGACGGTGCTACGTCGCAACCCGAGCTCGAGCCCTGGACGCCTCCTTGGGCTCCACCGAGCGCTCGAGCCCCGACAGCTGCGCTCCCGTGCTCCTCCTCCGCCCCCAAAGCAGCCGTTTGCCGGCGATCCGCCCAGCCTCCTGTCCGGCCGTGGACTTCTTCGTGGGGGCGGCTACCTTCTTAAGGGGTACGTCCGATGCACACCATCCCGCGAGCCCAATCGATTGAGGCGCCACCGCGCTTCCCCGCCCCGCGGAATTGCGGCCCGCGAGCGATTCGGCGCCCCCTCCGATACTGCTATCCGCCTGCTGTGTTTACTAAATCCATGGTTGTAGCATTGTAGGTAGTTGGTGCGGCAGTAGGGAATTTGGAAATTGCTTTCAAAATCCTCTTCAAAATTGGTCTAATAATACACTACAGCTTTTCCTCCACTAATAAGTGAAATATTTCAGTAGGTAAAAGGTTCTCAGCTTTTCGTCACAATTGTTGAAGATAAACCTTCTCTATTTCGTTCCATATGTTGCCAATATGTCTGGTTCATTGTCTATGCCGTGCAAAACTGGTGAATGGATGGAAGCGACCAACTGAACCTTGTGAGATTATGCCTGCAGATGAGTCCTCTAGTATTGCGATTTGAAATATCTAAAATTATTGCAGAGCTGCTGGTTTCCATGTGATACCTGCTTCTACCGATGGTCTTTGTGCTGAAAGCCAAATAATTTGAGCGAAGCGGTAATGATGGAAGAGGTTCAAAACTGTGTGGTGAAGCTGGTTAGTACTTTGTGGAACTTAATAGTTCACACCCGAGTTACGACTTGGTGAAACGAGGGCTTCCATCTGATTGCCACTACTTTAACTGGACAGCGGAGCAATCCTAGGCGGCACAGGGATGAAGTGTACGTTGGCTGTGGGGCTGGATTTGGGGGAGACAGGCCAATGGCTGCTTTAAAATTACTGCAGAGGGTCAAGGAGCTTAACTACCTAGTGCTTGAGTGTTTGGCAGAGCGGACTCTTGCAGATCGGTTCCGAATTATGGTGGCAGGGGGCAAAGGATACGATCCTCGAGGTATGCTTTTGACAAGTATTCCTTCTTATGGTACATGTTATCTTCCTGAGTGCATATGTGATTAAATTATCAAATCACACACCTTTTTACCTGTCATGGTGATTTTCCTCCCTAAAATTTATCCACTTTTCTTATGCTGTCCTGCATCTACTATGATAAATATGCTGTTCTTTGATACATAGTTTCATTTTATGGCACGATGCAGTCAAAGAGTGGATGTCTGTACTACTACCATTGGCTTTTGAACGGAAAGTTTGCATAATAACTAACATGGGTGCAAGTAAGGTGTTGTTGACTGTAGTGTAACTTATTACATGTAACTTGAGTTTTTCTTTTTCACTTCTTTTCTCTGTTTCTTCCTGTTATGTTAGTGGATCCTCTTGGAGCACAGAAAGAAGTACTGAACCTGGCATCTATTTTGGGACTGGAGATAACAGTAGCTGTAGCTTATGAATCATCCTTTAAAACTCAAGGTGCTATATCTCTGTGCTGCTTGAAAATCATGATTGGTTTATCTACAATGTAGAAATCGACAATCAAGACCAGACTGGTATTTAAAAAATACAATCAAGATTGGTTGTATTCTTAATGCTATTCTTAATTTTTTCCTATTTTTGTAGGAAGCCCTCTACCATCCAATGAATCAACAGGGGCGGGCGGGGTAATTTATTGATTACTTGAGACCCTCTCAACATTGATTAACATTCACATGTTTGCCTTCAATTTAATCTAATTCAAGGACTATTCTTACGCCCTCTTCATCAGAGAAATATTTCTATGCTGTTGGTTCTCCTGATTCTGAAAAAAAAGGATAAAGTCCATTTTTGGCCATCCAACTATCCCCTGAGTTCGATTTTGGTCATCCAACTCCAGAACCGGGTATTCTTGACCATCAAACTATCAAAACCGTTTATATTTGGCCATCAAACGGGTTTGCTGGGTGGTTTGGGTGACGTGAATGCCACGTGGTGGTGGTTTTGCTGACGTGGACGTCACATGGCGGTGGGGCCCACCTGTCAGCCCTCCTCTCATCTCTCCCTCTTCTCTCCTCTCCCTCTCTTCTCTCCTATCCTCTCCCTCTCTTCTCACCCTGCGCCGGCTGCCGCCCTCCACCCACGCCTCTCCAGCTCGCCCGGCCGGCCGCGCTGACCCGCGGCGGAGCTCCAGCTCACTGGCCCGGCGGCGCTGGTCCGCGGCGGAGCTCCAGCTCGCCCGGCCGGCGGCGCTGGTCCGCGGCGGAGCTGCAGATCGCTTGCCCGACGGCGCTGGCCCGCGGCGGAGCTACAACTCGCTTGCCCGGCGGCGCTGGCCTGCGGTGAAGCTGGCCTGCGGCGTTGCTGCAGCTCGCTTGCCCGGCGGGGCTGGCGCGCGGCGGAGCTCAAGCTCGCCCGGCCGGCGGTGCTGGCGCGCGGCGGAGCTCTAGCTCGCTTGTCCGGCTGCGCTGCCCCGCGGCAGAGCTGCAGCTCGCCCTTGCGCCATCCGCGCGCGCTGCACTCGCCCTGCATTGCCGCCACCACCGCCTTCACTACCTCTGGTGGCGGCGGTGACTCCGCCCTGTCCTCCTCGCCGTTGCCGCCTCCGCCCCCCCCCCCCCCCCCCCCCCCCCCCTAAGATGGCGGCCAGGATGCCGATGGGGCACTCCCGCCCAGGCCTGCCATCCCCTCCTGTAGCAGCACGACGGGGAGCACCTTCACGCCCAGCCTCGCGGTCGCCGGCTCCTGCACCGCGGCTACCACCCCGGCCACGAACCCCGCCGGAACCGGCCTCACCGCCACCTCCATCTCGTCCGCCGGAACCTGCAGCGCTGCCACAACCTCCCCCACCGCGAACTTCTCCGCACTGAGCAGCGCGTCCCCGGCGTTCGCCCAGCTCGCTGACGCCGAGGCGGACGATGATGCCTGCGGCGGGTGGTGCATCGGCAGCCTCCACCGCGTGAAGCTCTGCGACGCCGACGATGAGGATGAGGAGGACGACGACGGCCTGGCGTTCCTCTACGCCCGCTGGTGCTGAAGATCCCGTAGGAGAAGAGCGCCCGCGGCGGAGCTCGAGCTTGCTCGGCCGGCGGTGCAGCAGGAGCGAGAAAGAGAGAGAGAGAGAGGAGAGGATAGAAGAAAGGGAGAGAGGAGGGCTGACAGGTGGGCCCATCGCCACGTGGCATCCACGTCACCCAAACCACCCAGCAAAATCGTCCGATGGCCAAATATGAATGGTTTTGATAGTTTGATGGTCAAGAATACCCGATTTTGGAGTTGGATGACCAAAATCGAACTCAGGTGATAGTTGGATGGCCAAAAATGGACTTTACCCAAAAAAAAAACTGCCTCGATGTCTTTAAAACCTTTGTGGCAACTAGTTTCACTTGTGCTCCTGAAAGGTCCAAGTTAGAAAACGTAACAGTCAATGTGTTTTATGAGCAAAATGTATTGGTCATTGTTGCAGTAAGAGATATTAGAGAATTTGGATTACTTCAAGTATTGTAGTCTGGGTTATGTATGTGACCAAGGCCCCATTTGGCCCATGTATTTTGATATATTTGTATATCCATGAGGAGTACAGAAAGATCTTGATTTCAAACCCAAAACATCCTAAACAAGATGGAGAGCATAAATGAAATCTGCAGCATTGTGATTTTATTTGCTTCGAACAAATGAGAGTTCCGCATCTAAACCTAAGTACATGGATTGCATAGACAGTAGCAAGCCAAACCTATTAGCAACCAAACAAACCTAGACCTAGAGTTAGGTACTCCATGAATATGAAATACTCATATGCCGCTTGATACAACTATGTGTTACCATATTGTACCCACATGTTACCTTGTCACTTTACATTAATAATACTGATATAGTTACTATAAGTATGCCTGTAACCACTTTCCAGTAAACTACAAAATGAGTGAGCTTTGTATGACTTTTTTTAACCCTATGCCTAGGTGGTATGTGCATATCTTTTAAGCACACTCCATGCTGCACGCAAGAAACTTTTTTTTGATGTGAGGTGTTCAAATACATAGTTATTGTAGTAGTATATACATCAAATAAAAATTTTCACAAGAAAGGATCAAATGAAGTTCTAATTACATGTCAGGGCTCAGGACAAGCTATTGTACCCTCAATTATGGCTATTTCGAGCTTTTTATTAATACGTTTTGGTCGCGTTGTTTTGATAGCCTGAATTTTTTCAGACATTTTACTAAGCAAACAATTTTTGGGATTTATAACCTATGTACTTTTATCTTACTGTTTCCTTCGTCTGTTATGGCTATTTTGAGCTTTTTATTAGCACCTTTTCGTTGCCTTGTTTTGATGCCTGCATTTCTTCAGACAGTTTACTAAGTGAACAGAATTTTGGATTTATAACCTTTGCTATTTTGTCTAACTGTTTTCTTTTGTATGTGATGTAGGGAAGAAGCACATACCTTGGGGCAGCATCCATTGTACATTGCTTGGAAAACTATAAACCACATGTTGTCATTACTTCTCGTGTTGCTGATGCTGCGCTCTTCCTAGCACCTATGGTACGATATTCATGCTTTATAGATCTTATGTTTGCTAATTGTGTGATGCCCTTTGTTTTTTGATACTCTTATGTGTGATGAACCTGGATAAATTTGTGTGATGAGATATAAGGCTACCTTTAACTTTCTTAGTCTGTGTGTCATGAGTTACCTTTCCCCCCTCATCATTTGATTTATTGACTTCTGCACAATGTTCTGAGTACTGTACTGTTTAAGGATCCTATGCATATTTGTACCAGTAAAGCTCGACGAGAACCACAGGATGCACCCAAATGTCTGTTTTATATCCAAATGTCTGTTTTATATGTCTGTATTAGAAGTTAGGTGACTAGGCAATCTTTGAGCCATACTTATTAGCATGCTTAATTTGCTCTGTCTTCCTGATTCTTTGCAAAACAATCATTTTGCTACTCAAATGTGTACTACTTTCTGTTATTAACAGCTTTGGGATATTATTGTTGTTTCTATAGATTGCACACTATAACAAAGTGAATCCATAACGTCCTGACAATTCTTTCCTATCATAGTTCTTGATTTATCCTTTGCTTTCAAAATAGATCTATGAATTAGGTTGGAACTGGAATGATATGGAGGAGTTGGCACAAGGGACATTAGCTAGCCATCTTTTAGAATGTGGCTGCCAACTCAGTGGAGGATATTTCATGCACCCTGGTACATTTCTTTTCCTTTCAAAATAATTAGGGCATTTTTTTAGCTGTAGGAATAATTTTATTCCTTATGTGGTTTATTTGTGACGTCATAATGAGCAGGAGATGAATATAGGGATTTTTCTTTTGAGCAACTTGTGGATTTGTCCCTTCCATATGCCGAAGTTAGTTATGGAGGAGAAGTTATTGTCGGTAAGGCAGATGGCAGTGGTGGTCTTTTGAGCCACAGTACTTGTGCAGAACAGCTTCTTTATGAAGTTGGAGACCCAGCAAACTACATTACTCCTGATCTGGTGAAGTAAAAAGCAAAATACAGTTAAAATTATAGCCTGCTGATCCAAACATTGATCATATTTTGGTGGAGCAGGTTGTAGATTTCTGTAATGTGCAGTTTCACCAAATATCAACAGACAAGGTCCAATGTGAAGGAGCGAAACCATCTGATGCTTGTTACCCTGAGAAACTCCTCCAGTTATATCCTACTGTATGTAAATTAATGTACTAAGTTTTAATGCCATCTTAGTTCCTGTGACTTAGAACTTTATTGCGATCAATGATCGGAAAAGATTTGCATCAATGAGCAGCATAATTGTAGTTACGGATATAAAATTCTCTTTTTGCAAAATGACAAGCCCCAGTTGGCAGCTGGAACTGACTGGTTTCTGTAGGTTTACCTAGTTGAACCTATTGCTATTCTCAAAATATTTTCTTTAAAATGTTTTCCTTTCTGTCATTTAGAATATTCGATGCATTTCTATGGAGAGAATTTTTGAAGGCAGCCAAAGTCTATAATGTAGGCAGTGTAGTATTTCAAAACAACTATATGACTTGATTCCTGTTGTTGATAATCTAAAATTTCTTCAGACAGACAGTGTCTTTTTCATTGAACATTGCCATTTGTGTATCAACTTATTTATTTAGGTGGGAATAAGTTCTGATCAGTGTGAATTTTACATGTTTTTTCAGGAAGGTGGATGGAAAGGCTGGGGTGAAATATCTTATGGGGGGCATCAATGCTTAAAGCGAGCTCAAGCAGCAGAATACCTTGTAAGTTAAGGAAGTAGTGTTGACCTGCTATTTCATTCATCTCAAGTCCTCTGAAACAAAGTGACGAAAAGATTGTTTCTATTTAAACCTTTTCATTTGACATTAGGTTAGGTCGTGGATGGGTGAAAGATATCCCGATATTGATGAAAAAATTGTTTCATACATCATGGGCTACGATAGTTTGAAAGCTATAGGAAGTGATAAGGATAGTTACTCGTCCAAGCAAGTGATAGATGCTAGACTTCGGATGGATGGCCTCTTTGAGCTTGAAGAGCACGCTGTTCAGTTTGTTGAAGAATTTATCGCACTATATACAAATGGTCCTGCTGGTGGTGGTGGCATCAGGTATTGACAAGTAATTTTGCTGCTCCCTTTTGTTTTAGCAATCCAAACTGTTGGCGCTGAGGCATTATATTATGCAGATGATAACCTGCGTCAGTTTTTTGTTTTGCATTTATAGTAAAGTCAGGACTGGTATTAATTCCAATGAACCAATGAACTATGACACATGGTATTTTATTATTTCGTCCAATGAAAGATATATGTAGCATTCTTGATTCTGGGGTCACTTTACCCATTTAATGCATCTGTTTGACACTTGCAGCAATGGACAGAGGAAGGAACTGATTCTACAAAAGATGCTGGTATGGATAATCACGACAAATCATCCCATCAGCGATTGGAACATACATTGCTTTCTATGACATGTGGTGGTTTGGACAGGTTGACCGGGAAAACATCTTCTGGCAAGCGCATGCAAAGAAGGCAAGCATTCCTTGCCTGCAGAATCAGGCCATGGATTCTGAAACGGTTCAGATGCATATTTTACAATCACAAAAGAACCCAACAAGTCGCGCAATGGGCAGTCAACACATTAACACAAGCATGGGGACACAACCATCCCCTGTTCGTGCTTCACCTGGGAAAAAGATTGCCCTTTACCATATAGCCCACAGCAGAGCTGGTGATAAAGGGAATGATATTAACTTTTCTATCATTCCTCACTTCCCTGGTGACATTGGTCGGCTTAGGGTAGTGATCACTCCCGATTGGGTGAAGAATGTTGTTTCACCTCTACTTGATTTGTCGTCTTTTCCTGATGAGCGAGTGATTCAGCGTCGAATCAATCTGCTTGAGCTTGTTAGTGTTGAGATTTACGACGTCCCAGGCATAAGCTCTCTGAATGTTGTGGTGAGGAACATCTTGGATGGTGGTGTGAACTGTTCAAGAAGGATTGATCGGCATGGAAAGACCCTGTCAGATCTGATATTGTGCCAAGAAGTTGTCTTACCCCCATGATCGATTGCCCCACCCGATGTGGACTCGTGTGAGGACTTTTAGACCTTGTGAAATAAACTTGGAATACTAGTGGCACAGGTGAGGCCGATTAACGCGGTTGTTGTACTTATTCATGTATGCATGTACTGTAGTGCCACTAGTAGAATGACCGTGTGTTGCTACAGTTTAATATGAATTGCCATACTTTTTACTAAAACTCATGCATCCTGTTATTTCTATTGTTATATTTTTGTCGCACTAAATGGATCTATATATATGTTTAGAAATTTAATAATCTGAAGTTATAAAAAGCGTTTTGGTTACTTCTGGTGTATGTTTAGCAAAGATCTTAGAATCTTTGTAGTCTTGGCGTGTGCACGTAACATAATTCCAGCTAATTGAAAAGCAATGCCACGGTGCAGCAACCAAACAAGCTCTACGAATCTCTCATCTTAGTCCGACTGGGACAACGGAGCAGCAGAATGATTTTGCAATGACGCATGGAGAAGGTTGTCATGTGATATGGAATTTTAGTTTCTTCATACGAATTCTCAATTCAAGGGATCCCACTTTGCAGTTAGTTAAGGGGTCAAGCAATTCTTTGTTGTACCGAATAAATCTGTCTGCAATAGACTTAATTTTGTGGCAGTTTATCTCATGCCTGACATAGCTTCATAGCAGAACAAAATAAACTTCATGTTGGTTGCGCTGCTCTGTCTTTTTGTGGAAATGTCGGTTCCGGAAATGGCTGGCGGCTAAACCTACTCAAAGTGTGTATCGTGCGTCGTGATCGGATATAGCCTAGCACACAATGACTCAAGATTTATACTGGTTCAGGCAAAATACCCTACGTCCAGTCGGGGTCAGTTGGTTGTATTGCTTGAACCCAGGTGCTCGAGAGAGTTTGGGGAGTTACAAACTTTCGAGTGGAGGAGGTGATGAGTTGTCTGCTAGTAGCCGATCTTTTTCCTAGGTGGAAGATCCTCCCTTTTATAGTCTAAGGGAGGCTCCATTACAGGGGAACTAAGGGTATAGAGATAAAAAGAGAGGGCTCCCGACCCCGCCGGCCGGGATCGTCAGCCTTGTCAGTCGGGTTCGCCTAACCCGTTAGTCGGAGCCTTCCGGCGACCAGCGTCCAAGTCCTGCGTCGTGTGGCGAGCGTCTTGTCTTGTCCTGGTGCGTCATGCTCCGTCGGTTGGAGGCCGTGGGGGCGTCGATAAGTACGGTATGACTGTCACGCCCCGTCCCTTGCGCCACGCCCGGTCACTCCGTCGTGACGGGGGCGTGCCGGCTGTACTATGATGGCATTGCGTCCCGTCCCCTCGTGAGGAGGGCAGGTAGAATAGTGGCGCCCTGCTGCCACAACAAAGGGGACTATAACCCCCATGGAGGGAGTGGTTGGCCGTGTACGACAAGTTGACCCCGAGGCTCATCCTTATCCTCCGCACCTACTTCTGGGCCCTGCTGGTAAGCTGAGTCTGGCCTCCCGACCGCCCTGCTGGTCGGAGAGGCGGGCACGTGTAAGGTGGAGCCCAGTCGGAGCCTAGGTACGGACCCGGCCTTTGACCGTTCCCACAGTCAGGGATACGGGCCTTGGTCATCCCGACCGATTTGTCAGTCGGGGTTGTGGGCCGAGGCGGCTCAGATGAAGTTGTCGCTTCATACAGACGGGCGCTCGTTCCAGCCGCGCCCTTGGACTGGTCAACAAGAAGTGGGCCCGCTGGGACCCCCGGGTCCCTGGACCTGTCAGGAAGATTGTTGTGTCATCTATATATTTTAAATGGGTCAGCCCCCTCTACTAAATGTGGTACTAGCCCCTCTACATTTCCAGCTTTAGCAGCAACACTAAGCATGGTGGAGAAAGTATCATCCACCAGATTGAAGAGGAGGGGGTTAGCACTGCGTGAAATGCGAAATTAGGTAACGTGACATTTGTAACGGGCATAAGTTGTTTGTTACAAGAAACATTAACCGTAACGGACTTCCGTAAGGACGGTTACCAATGAGACCCTCAGGTCCGCGCCCGAGCTGGTCAACAGTGAAGCCCGTTACCAATGATAAGATATTCGTAACGGTCTATATATATGCCTGTTACTATTATGATTGGTAACGGGCAATATTAATGCCTGTTACCAATTTCGTAAACTATGGTAATGGGCATTTGATGTTTGTTACCAAGGAGCTTTTAGTGGTAACGGTTTTTGTAAAAAAAAAACGCCCGTTACCCATGTGGTGAACAATGGTAATAGTCTTTCTTTGCCCATTACCAATGAGTTCACTCAAGGATATATGGAGGCGCTTCTTCATGTCGGATGTTCCCGTGCGCGGTACATCCGCTCCTCCTCCACGAGCGGAGCCCCTCCTCCACGCGGACCCGGATCGGTCTGCTCCTCCCTCGGTTCAGCCTTCTCCACCGACGCGCCTCTGTCACCGGCTTGGCATCCTCCACCAACGCGCGTCCTCCACCGGCTCGGCCTCCTCCTCCGACGCGCCTCCTCCGCCGCTCCTCCTGCCCCACCGGCGTGCCTTCCGGCCGGGCGTGCCTCGGCGTCCTCCACCGAGTTGAGTCCTCCTCCTTGTGCCCTATGGATGAATGGCTTCATGATATGGTTAGAACAATGTTAGTGATAATGTGGACCTATGCCCTATGATTTTGATGAATAGGTACATGGATATGCTATGAAAAAGATGAATAAATGTATCGCAAACTTTCATATAATAATCTTGTTGCTATTTATTTGCAGCAATGATTTGGCCTCGAGCATTAGAGCATCGTGCCAAAGCCCGTCTACAGATTGCGCGTGCGGGGTATGACCTTGTTATCATTAGAGCTGTGGATCGTGCAGGGCTTCTAAGCATTTGTGCCTGGGAACATATGCGTGTTGCGAGGGAGGCACTACGGTGGATCCGTGCGGCTCGTATACAGGCTAAGTATGCGACTGTCGGCACTGCTGAAGATAAAGCTCTGCTGGCCCGACACAAGGCGCATCGCGAGGAGTCGGGACTTGCAGAAGTTGATCATGCACGGAAGAAGGTGATCAATCTTTACGTGAGGAGTCGGCATGTCGTAGTTAGAAGGCAGGATTAGTTTTTACTAGATGCATGGTAGTTATATGTACGACATGCCGTAGCTAGATGATTAGTTTGACCTTAGGATTAGTTTGTACTAATTATCTTTTGCCCTCCTGGCCAATCTTTTTCCGTTGCTGGGGAATATTTTATGAACTTGTTAAGATGCCTGGGTTGCGAAGTTGTTAAGATGCTAAGACCCCATCCAAGAAGATCCAAATGTTTTGGTTTTGGTTACAAGACAATCAACAACTCAACAAATTGACTACAAAGCTAAACTATACAAGGGTACCAATCAAACAACACTACACCAAAGCTACTACAAAGCTTGACCTACCATCTTCACCCCTCAATTGACATTTGTAATGGGCATCATTATATAACCGTTACCCATGATGATATCGGTAACGGGAGTAACATGATGCCCGATACCTTTGATAAGTCATCGGTAACGGGCGTCATATGAAGCCCGTTACACATGGTCAAGAAGCTAGGAAAAGCAAAAGCAAAGCTGTGTGACGTTGCTGATGCACTTGAAAAAGAAAATTTGTTCGCATTACAGAGACATCCAGAGACATTAAATTAGCATACTTCTTAGGAAATTTATCCAGATAACATGAAATTAGACATAGAACAAACTAACGCGAATATGCGATTGATATCCGAAGAGGACTGCAGACTAATGCAGCTGTCGAGGTAGGCGATCATTCAACAGGTTCCGAGCCTCAGTTTCTTAGAGTTGACTGACGCGGCGGAATAACACGTACTCCCCCACTAGTTCCATGCGTTGCCATGGAACTTGTCCACATCCGACGGGTACGAAAGGCGCATGTAGAAGATTAAGCCAGAATCGTCATCGGGGATGATCCGGCAGCTGTAGTCGCCGATGACGTGCTTGACGACGACGCTGGTGGTGATGAATGGCTCGAAGTGCTCCCTTGTCATGTAGGCAGTGACGACGCAGTCCTGCTCTCCGCCTCACACTCTCAACTGCTGGATGACCCGGTTAGAGACGATCACCTCAACTGGTGACGGTGGTTCGGCGAAGGCCATGCTCTGCTCCCCCTGTATGATCATCGGATCTAGATTAAACAATACAATGGAAGAAAATGCTAAAAAATTTCCCAAAATTTAAAACCTGTTGCCTTGCGAAACCTTTTGCCTTGCGAAACGGATCAGAGGAATGAAGATCGAAGGTGAAGAGAGAAAGAACAACTGCTGCTTTTGGTTGATCAAGAAAGGGGAGATAAGATGCGAGATCGACCAGGTCTACTTTACAGGCATAATAAACCGCAACAGCTTGCAGTGGAAGATGAATCGACTGGACGACAGAAGTTAATACTGGGCGCTTCCACTTCTCTAGATCCCTGAGCCTCTGTACACGTGTATGAACACGATTAACTAAGGGAGGTGTGAATAGGAAGTTGGACCGTCCGGTACGACTTGCCTGCTACAATATTCAAACGGTAACGGGCGTCATATGATGCCTGTTACCACTAATGCTAGTGTGCCCAGCGGGAGCAGCCTCAAGGACATTTGTAACGAGCGTAGAATGATGCACGTTACCTTTGATACGTCATTGGTAACGGGCTTCATGGGTAGCCCGTTACCGGTAAATAATGAAAGGTAACAGGCTTCATGTGACGACCGTTACCAATTTTGACAGTGGGCTCGGTGTAGCGGCCGCACTAGGAGATTGGCAACGAATAGTAGTAACAGGCATCAAGTTGGACCGTCTGTTACGACTTGCCTGATACAATATTCGACCGGTAATGGGTTCTTATGAAGCCCGTTACCTATTCGTATGTTGAGCTCAGGCCATTTCATTCCAATTTTAATACTCAATTCAAACAAAATAACTCAGGCCATTTCAGTCCAAATTCAATACTCAATTCAAGCACAGTAATTATAATGCAACTCATGCTCCTCAGTACAAGACTAGCCATCAAACAACACACAACAAAGGTACTAGAAAGCTAAACTTGTCCGCATTTGATTAGGGCATAGGACATTTGTAATGGGCCGCATTCTACGCCCGTTACCAATTATCTAGCTCCATTATTACAGCCCGGGACCGCTGCCCGCGAGCAGAGTGTCTCTTTGCCACTGTTGGCGGATAGTAGCTGGCTTTTTGGGGGCGATTTTTCCCATTTTTTCAATTTTTCTTTGGGATTACTGCTTCCGTGTTACAGGTATGCATTTTGCCGAAGTTGTTCTCCTTCTTCCCCTCATCATCCATTCTCTTCCTTGCATTTTTTAGTTAGTTTAGCAAAAGTTCAACTTTACAGATTTATGATATGTTTGGGTACAAAGAACTTGGTTATGTTAGATGCCTTGTATAGGATTGGTTGATCTAGTATAAATGGCCCAGATCTGCTAGTTTACCCCTATTTATTACCCATATTTGGCACTAATTGATTCTTGCATGCACATGCACTTTCTAAATAGGGTAACATGGCTTTTTTTGGATAAATAATTTTAGAATCCTACAATGCCTTGTTCTAATAGGGTATGTTTATTAATCTTAGTTCAGATTGATTTTTTCTTAAACAATCTTTTTTTTATTTTTTTTCTAGATGGCGGGTAGAAGTTGGATGTACAAGGAGCCTCGATGTTGGGATGAGTTTTTGCGTGGGGTGAAGGGTTTCCTTGCTAATGCAGAGGTGTATATGAGAAACAAAGGTGTACTGGCAATGTATTGCTCGTGTGTTGATTGCAATATTAAAAAATCGCGCAATGTGACAATATTTTCACACATTTGATCATGCGTGGATTCAAAAAGAAATATACATGTTGAAAGAGACATGGCGAGGAAGGTCTTAATGAAGGTGAAGCGGGTTGCCTTAATGATTGTGAAATAGATCGCTGCAACCAAGAAGAAGCAAGATGCTTTAATGAAGGTGGGAACGATGACTTTGGGGACGACGAAGCATTCCTGTCAGACCCGGTGCCACGAGACTGCGCACATGGCGTACATATTCTAGGATAAGGGATGGGACATGGCCCACACCCTACACCAATTGTAACTACTCGTACAAAAGTAGGACTAGTCGGAATCGAAGGAAACTACCCGAGTAGTACTCGGGTAGGACTCCTAAGCTACTATCAGGCTAGGACCTCCATGTAACCCTGTCCCCCCAGACTATATAAGGGTGGGCAGGGAACCCCTCCAAACATCACATCATCTAAGGCAATAGAAACCACCACACAGGACGTAGGGTATTACGCATACTGCGGCCCGAACCTGTCTAAAGTTTCGTGTTCCTTGTACCTTCGAGTTCCTGATCTCAGCGACACCCCACCTACAATCTACCACCTCGGGGGAATCCCTCGGTGGGCTTGGAGGTTAAACACCGACAGCTGGCGTGCTAGGTAGGGGTGTTCATTGAGCATCCACCGGTGAACTCGATGGCATTTTTCAACTTCACCAGCACCATGCTCGACGACGGCACAACTTTCATCTTTGGCTCATGGGTCTGCATCGCTGACGGCGCGGGTAGCTTCCGCCCGCACCTTGTCGACGACATGAAGCCAGAGGCATTAGCAGCAGCTCAATGCAGCGATCTCCGCGAGTTCATCGACAAACTCAACGAGATGCTGCTCCCTGACCTAGCCAGGGAGATCGAGGAGGAAACCGCTGTTGACACGACTTCAACTCGTGCTGCACCAGGACTTCTCAGGTCGGATTCAATCCGATCTGAGGAAGAGCGTACCCAACTTCCATTCGGGCTACGCAATGCGGCTTCTGTCTACTAGGAGCTCACTCAATTCGAGTTCCTCTCCGCATTGGAAGAGGACCTGGATAACCTACTAAAGATCGTAGACAAGGGAGCCACTGCTTGTCAGGAGGCCCCCATTTTCGACAAGTACTCGGACTCGGATGACGACTCCGAAACCTCTCTAGGTTGTCATCTGGGCCTGACCATAACCTCAATGCCACAGGACCGGTTCGTGTACTGGAAGGGCATGGAGCCCTCCGAGCTACTCGAATTCGACTCCCACCTTGTGGCCTTCACGCAAGAACTGCCTTTTCAGGAAGGCAAGCCCCTCTGTCCCAGCATCGAGGAGGAAGGGGGCGAGACAGTACTCATCGACTACAGCTCTAGCGGAGAGTTTTCCCAGTGTTCACTCGCAACATCACCTCCTGCAACTGCCCAAGGGAGTTCAAGCTAGTCGGCATCACCAAGTACGATGGCAAAAAAGATCCACGACAGTGGATTCATTGCTACTCCACTGCCGTTGAAGTTTCGGGCGGCTCCAACACGACCAAAGTTATCTACTTCCTGATGGCGCTGGAATCCTCATCGCTCACCTGGCTCGAAAGCTTCAAGCCAGACACCATCGACTCCTAGGAGGACGTAAAGAAAACTTTCATCGACAACTTCTAGGGTTCCATGCCCCTTGCAGGTACTCGCCATGACTTGTCATAGGTCAAGCAGGAGGAGAACGAGACCCTGAGGTCCTACATCAGGCGCTTCTTCGAGATTCGTGCCACCATCACCAACATCATCGACGAGGATGTTATCCACTGCTTCCAAAGCGGCCTCGGCTCGAAGAACATCTACCGTGACTTCGGCCGCAACCGTCCCAAGACTGTCGTGGAGCTCCGCGACATGATGCAGCGATTGGCCAATCAGAAGGACGAGGAGAATGAGTGCTTCCCCAAGTGCAACAATGACAAGCGTAACAACGGCAACCGCTCCGACAAGAGCCAGCGGATCTACTCAGAACCATCCTGAAAGCGCAAGCCAGACCATGAAGTCACGGCTGTAGAGCGCAACTCGCGTGGCAAGAAGTCGGGGAACCAGCAGGATCAGTTTGAGAAGATCTTGCACAAGAAATGCCTGATGCACCCGAAGTCCAAACACACACTCTTCCAGTGCATTAGCCTCCGCAAGTCTCTCAACGCTCCTCTCCCTGATCAGGACGACAAGGGGCAGGACAAGGACGACGAGGAGGGAGACAAGTCGGTGGCCCAGGGGTACCAGGATCCCAAGAACGTCGTCAACGTTGTCATCGGCGGCGACAGCGGCTTCCCAACCAAGCGCACGCAGAAGCTTACTATGCACGAGATCTTATCTGTCGAGCCTGCCATACAGTGGCCCTTGAGATATAGCGAGGTCCCAATTTCTTTCTCTCGAGAGGATCAGTGGGCCAGCTTCTTCGAGCCGGAAAAGTTCCCGCTTGTTTTGGACCCTGTAGTGGCCGGCTCACAGCTCACCCGAGTACGCATCGAAGGCGGGAGCGGCCTCAACCTGCTCTTCGCGAGTACTTTGAAGAAGATGGGGCTGGACATCTCCAAGATGCTCACCCCAAGCAAGGCTCTGTTCTACAACAATGTTCCAGGAAATGCGGCTACAGGAATTGGTTCGGTAACACTGCTAGTTACCTTTGGGACAAAAGAAAACTACTGTATGGAGTACATCAAGTTCGAGGTGGCAAACTTCGAGTCCTCGTACCATGCCATCCTCGGCAGACCTGTTCTTGCAAAATTCATGGCCGTACCCCATTACGTCTGCCTGCTCCTCAAGATGCCGGGCAAGATAGGGGTCCTCACTTTTCACGACGACTTGAAGAAGTCCTACGACTGCGATCAGGTGGCAATCGAATACACCTCGACTACACGCGTGCCAGAACCTTCATCTATAGTATTCGTGGCCGCACAGCAGCTCTCCTAGTCGGAGATGGTGATTCCAACTATACCTCCACAGAAGAATCTAGGCCAGTTGACGGTGAAGCCCAACACCAACAACGTCGGCATGAAGACTATCCAATTGCAGGAGGGCGACTCGTCGAAGACATCACTCATCAGTGTTGGGCTTGACGGCAAATAGGAACTTGCGCTCATCGACTTCCTTAGGGCTAACCGTGACATATTTGCATGGAAACCAGCAGATATGCCAGGGGTGCCCAAGGAGTTGATCGAGCATTGCCTAAAAGTCGATCCGAAAGCCACCCCCAAGAGGCAACGACTGCATCATTTCTCTCCCAACAAGAGGGAGGCCATCAAAAAGGAGTTAGCAAAACTACTCGCGGCTGGTTTCATTAAAGAAGTCTACCACCCAGAGTGACTAGCTAATCCTGTACTTGTTTTGAAAAAGAATAATAATGAATGGAGGATGTGCGTGGATTATACTGATCTCAACAGGCACTGCCCGAAAGATCCTATCGTGCTCTCACGCATCGACCAAGTCATCAACTCAACGGCTGGCTGCGTCCTGCTCTCTTTCCTTGACTGCTACTTGGGCTACCATTCGATCGCCCTCAAGGAAGAAGACCAGATCAAGACAACATTCATCACCCTGTTCGGGGCATACACTTACAAAACTATGTCCTTTGGGCTGAAGAATGCAGGGGCTACATATCAGAGAGCCATCCAGCTTTGCCTCGCCAATCGGCTACACCGCAATATTGAAGCTTATGTGGATGATGTGGTTGTCAAGACCAGAAATCATGATGAGTTCATCTCTGACCTCGAGGAAACCTTCAACATCTTGCGCAAGTTTCGGTGGAAGTTGAGCCCGACCAAGTGCGTCTTCGGCGTACCGCAAGGGAAATTACTCGGGTTCATCGTCAGCAACCGGGGAATTGAAGCCAACCTGGTGAAGATCATCGCCATCACCGATATGGGGCCCCCACAGACAATCAAAGACGTCTAGAAGCTCACAGAGTGCATGGCAGCCCTTAACAGATTCATCTTCCGACTTGGGGAAAGAGGATTACCTTTCTTCAAGCTCCTGAAGCTCCAGTGGACAGAGGAGGTAGCGCCGGCGCTGGAAGATCTCAAGCATCATCTTCAGTCGCCCCCTATCCTCATCGCCCCATTGTCGGGCGAGAACCTGCTGCTCTACATTGCCGCGACTACTCACGTCATCAGCACAACCATCATGTTGGAGCGCCCAGAGGAAGGCCATGCTTTTGGTGTGGAACGACCGGTGTATTTCGTCAGCGAAGTCCTCTCTTAATCTAAGGTTCGTTACCCATCAATTTAGAAACTTCTCTACGCTATACTCATCACTTCCAGGAAGCTTCGCCACTACTTCGATGAATACAAGATCTCAGTTGTCACCGATTTCCCCTTGGCGGATATACTCCACAATCGGGACGCCACTGGACGCATCTTCAAGTGGGCAGTGGAACTGGGAGACCTCAACATCGATTTCAAGCCGTGCACCGCTATCAAATCACAAGCACTAGTCGATTTCATGGCAGAGTGGCGAGAAAATCAAGTCGCAGCTCCATCCAACATGCCAGAGCATTGGGTTATGTACTTCGACGGTTCTCTCAAGCTTGGAGGCGGTGGAGTAGGAGTTCTTTTCATCTCACCTAAGGGTGAACAACTCAAATATGTGTTCCAAATATTATTTGAGGTCTCCAACAATGAAACCGAGTATGAGGCGTTACTGCAAGGGCTACGGTTGGCTATCTCCATTGGCATCAAGCGATTACTTGTCTACGACGACTCCTTGCTGGTGGTGCATTAAGTCAACAAGGAGTGGGACATCAATAACGACACCATGGACACATATGTCGCGGAAATACGCAAGCTCGAGAACAAATTCTCGGGACTCGAGATCCATCACGTGGTTCGGGATAACAACGTTGGGGCAGTTGTGCTCTTGATGCTGGGTTCCGATCGAGCAAATGTCCCACTAGGAGTATTTGTTCACGAGTTACGTCATCCGTCCATCAAGACACCAGATCAATGCACCATCGTTCTGAGCTCTTCTGAGCCCGACCGAGAGGTCATGATGATCGAGGTTGACTGGCAGACACCGTTAATCGACTTCATCAAAGATCAGAAGCTACCCTCTGGCGTTGACGCAAAAAGCACCGAGGCTGCACGCATCTTCAGGCGAAGCAAGAGTTCTGTTCTGGTCGGGGACAAATTCTACAAGCGTGGTTCAACATGAGGCATCCTTATGAAGTGCGTTCCAATCGAGGAAGGCAAAGAAATATTACAAGAAATTCATGAAGGAGTCTGTGGCAATAATGCAGCGTCAAGGACGCTAGTCGGGAAAGCATTGAGGTCTGGGTATTAGTGGCCAACAGCTTTGGCTGACGCTGAAGACCTCGTTTGTCGGTGTACCAATTGCCAGTTCTTCGGCAGACAGGCCCATGTTCCGGCACATAACCTCATCACCATACCACCATCCTGGCCTTTTGCTTGCTGGGGCCTGGACATGATTGGGCCTTTGACTATGGCGCCAGGAGGATTTACCCATGCGTTGGTGGCCTTTGACAAGTTTACAAAGTGGATCGAGTACAAGCCGATTACAAAGATTTCCGCGGACCAAGTAGTCAGTTTCATCTATGACATCCTCCACTGCTTTGGCTTCCCCAACACTATTGTCACAGATCTGGGATCTAATTTCCACTCACACGAGTTCTGGGAATTCTGCGAGAATTGCGCCATTGGGGTAAAGTATGCGTCGGTTGTTCACCCGCGGGCCAATGGCCAGGTTGAGCGCGCCAATGGCTTAATTCTCGATGGGATGAAGAAAAGACTCTATGACGAGAACAACAAAAAAGGGGGCAAGTGGATTCATGAGCTCTCTTCAGTTGTCTAGGGGCTCCGCACTCAACGAAGCAAAGCCACGGGCCAATTATCGTTCTTTCTCGTCTATGGGTCAGAAGCTATCCTCCCTGCGGACATCATGTGGAAATCTCCAAGACTGGAGATGTATGAAGAAGGTGAAGCTGATCAGGCAAGATATCTGGAGATTGACTCGGCAGAAGAAGTCAGATGGAACGCCCTGCTACAGTCAGCTTGCTATCTACAAGGAATCTGACACTACCATGACCGCAACGTACAGGAGAGGTCATTCAGCATCGGTGATTTAGTCCTCCGTCGCATCCAAGATGAGACTGGGCTTCACAAGCTCAACTTGCGATGGGAAGGGCCCTTCATCGTCACGAAAGTTACAAGACCAGGGTCATATCTACTACTATACCCCGATGGCCAGGAGGTCCCAAACTCCTGGATATTGAACTTTTACGACGTTTCTATCCCTAGATAACTTGTATCCAAAGTTATCAGCTGCAGTACAACTTCTGTTGTCAATAAAGAGTTGATCTAGTCTCCAAATGACTACTTTTCGTTTTGCTACATTGCAAGAACTCGGGGGCTATGGCCACGAGTACTAACAATTCACTAACTACGCTAAGTCTTCAAATATGCTCGGGGGCTACGCCACGAGTACCTTTTGGCACGACTACTCCATAATGGTCCCACAGGTAACCCCGCAATAAGTATTTGCGAACATACCGACTACCTCGTGTACTAGCCTACACAGTTCGTGGAAGAGGCTTCTACGCCTACAAAATCTAGGATATTGCACGATGCGATTTCACCCTAGTTCGTCTACATCCATGATTGGATCTAATTATTGAGCACACAACCATCGACTACCTCCAGAGGCGTTGCCCTCTAGGTAGCTCTACATGGGCGTTTTCAATACTTTGTTCTAAGTCCTATTTTTTTCGGTCCTACTCTACGAGTCAGCACCACGAACATATCAGCAAGCAAACAACTAAAAGCATATTTACAAGATATGCATAGTCAAGATAGAGTGTTCCAATGTTTCTACATCTGGACCTACTCTTGATCTAAGCTATCGGCTAGCTTCTAGGCCACCAGGTTCACCTCTTCAACAAGTTCTCTGAATTTGTCTTCTGTGCAGTCGGTAGACATTCCACTCGCCAGTGGCTCCAGGTTGGCTTTGGGCCATAGGACTTTACAAGTCCAAGGACATGCTCCACGTAGGTCCTGGTGGTTTCCGAGATGTAGCTGGTAATCTTTAGGGGATTTTCGCGAAGTTGCTCCAACAACGTCTTGTCGGTCGCCACCCTTTCTTCTGGCGGATCCACCATGTCGACCACTACTTGGGCAGCATTGTTGAGCTCCTCTAGTTCTTTCTTTTTCAGCTCCTCCTCAGCGGCCATATTCCTGATTTGCGTCATGCAGTCTACGAGTTGTAAATCTGCATCCTGGAGTGCCTTAATCAACTTCTCCGCGTCATCTGAACGATGATACACTAGATTCTTCAAGTCAGTGATCTGGTCATCCTTATTTCTTATGATATTATTAAGTTTTGCAAGCAAAGCAGACAAAGAAGTACTCGTGCTAGTTCGGATACTACTTTGCACATATGGCACACCAAGATAAAGCAGTCGGCAGAGATTTACCTCGGTGAGATTTGGCCTACAACCTGTTTTCTTATTTGAGATTTTCAATCTCCTTCGTCAGCATCCAGACCTCCCGGGTGTGCTCCAGCTTCAAGGTATCCAGTTCATACCTTACTTTAGCATTCTCTGCTGCTTGCGCTTCAACCTCTTGCTGCCTGGACTGCAACTGCTGGAGCTTATTCTCGACGACCTGCAATTTGTCCGACTTGATGCATGACCGATTGGCGATGGTCTGCTCGACATTGGGAAAAAGTTTGAGAAAGAAGACTGCTCGACAAAAGCAAATGTGGAAAGTTCAAGGTACTGACCGTGGAGAATCGATACAAGTCCTTGAGAGAATCTTGGAACTCCTGCATGTGCTCCGATATCAGCATCGGGTCGTCAATCAGCTCCTAGATGTCTCTTTCGCAACTCAGTGGCTGTATCAGGGCTCCAACTATTGAACTACCTGCAACGCCATGCTCGACAGAAGCATACTCCTGTTGCAGGCTCCCTGCGATGTCGTTACTTCATAAGCAGGCATGCAAGAAAAGAAGAACTCATGTGAAAGGTTGATCAACTTAACTTACCCATAGGCGTTTTTGGGACCTGTTATGCATCTTCCGACTCTGCATCATCGACTGGCATGTCCCTCACATCGGCATCTTCGGCTCCAGTGGGTGAGGGGACATGGATCTTAGGTTTCCAATGGCTCAACAAACTTCATGGTTGTTGGCGTCACATCGACTACTTTCTCTGGCTCAGGGGCTGGGGCATCCGTGTCATTGCCAGGCTGCTCCAAGCCTAGATCAGAGGAAGGGCTACATACAAGAAGCAGCAACATGTTTTATCGTCAACGAATCTACAATTTACAAGTGAAAGCTCTCGGATACTTACAGTGCGGACTTCTTTATTTCTAATTTCTTCCTTCTGAGTGGTCTAGGTGCTGGGACAGCTCCTACAGCACTCGCCGGTGCGGCTTCACCAACCAAGGGTAGAGTCTGCTTTGGCTGGGCAACCGCGATGGTCACCATTAAACTTAGGCCAGCCACAGGCGATGATTGCCCCGACGCGGCCCCAACAGAATCTGATGGCGGGTCCACTGTGGTGGAGGGCATGCTTTGCTCCCTCACAGTATCATCCCTGACCTCCTCCTCAACTGTAACCTTAGCGTGTTTGGGGTTCGGGGAGCTGATAAGCAGGAATCAAGAAGAAGGGAAGATTTCAACCAAAAGCAGTCAAAAGTACTCAGAAAGCAATAGGAGGCACTCACCTGGAGGTCCCAATATCACCTCCACCTGGTGAGACGCTAGCCTTGCGCTTCCGGGCGGCGAGTCTTGGCCCCGAGGGTGGCTAGGTACAAGATCGCCATGAAGAGAATGTGTACTCTTCTGGACGGTTCTTTTTTTGATGCCTTTCATCACCTCGGCTAGTGGGCGACTGTCATCGCTGTCTTGATCCTCCTCTGTGTTGCTTGGGTCACTTTCAGCGTGAGAGATCGACTTCTGGATCGCCGATGGTAGAAGATGGTGCGGACGTTCAATGTCTGGCATCGACGACATATTCCTATACACATTCAAATCCGGCTGCGACAAGATTGGAGGACATGTCAGTACTATTCAACTTAAAGCTTCAACAGAAGAATACAGATACTTATCCATACATGTTTCGAAGGATCCTTGGCGGAATACATCTTCGGAACATATGGCACAGTTTCAGCGTCCATGAGTACTCGGCTTACTCTCAGAATGGCATCAGATTTCTGAATAGGGTCTGCAGAAAACTGAGAAGGGTCTAAGACTCTAAGTTACTCAATGCCAAACCTTGACCATTTTTGCAGTGGCTGAATTCGCCTGCCAATCCACGAGTACATTACTGTCACACCGGTGACCCCAGCATCCCTCTGCTTTTTTATCATATCGAGCAGCTCTGGGATCTGGCTTTCGTCTCGGCAGGGCTTGCTCCACTCGGTTGTGATCTTAAGCGCCTCGCCGATTCTTTCAGGCAGGGAGGGTTCATGGTTTCCGATGTAGAACCACCTCTCCCTCCATCCTGACAAGCTAGTCGGGAACTTGTAGGAGATGTATTTCTTTTCCATCCCCTACCGTAGCTGGAGTCCAGCAACTCTGACTTCGTAAAGGTGTTTTTCACTGGGCTGGGCTTTGAGGTGGAAAAGATAGCAAAATAGATCGAAATGTGGCTCTATACCTAAGAAGACTTCACAAAATAGCAATGTGGAGAATGGAATTAGGGTTCAGATGATGGAGTTGGATTCCGTAGTAGAAAAGAAGATCACAGAAAAAGTCAGAGGTCGGGAGGGCCAACCCTCACTCGACTAAGTACTGGAAAAGAACCAATTCATCGGCCCTTTCATACGGCCTCCTATCCCCAGTGGCAGCGCGCCATTGGATGATGGTTTTGCTCTGGAGAAGACCCTCATCAACCAGCGCTTGAAGATTGGCTTCAGAGCACTTGGTTTCCACCCATCTCCGGCGGTGACAACAGCCTTAGACTCCTCCTTTCCCTTGGAGGCACCTCGCTTATTGTCGGCCATCCTTGTAGTCACAAGACGCTTCAATCACATGCGCTTGGAGGCTGCGGAGAGAGAGGCGGCAAAGTAGTGCTCTTGAGGAGGAGAAAGAGCTGGGAGACTACTTCTTGTACCGAGAATGACCTAGATCTAACTCTGGAAGCGGCGGCGGCGGCTAAAAGATAGAGGAAAAAGAAGGGGCGAGTAGTAAAAGGCACGAGTGAAAGGGTGAGTAAAACCGTAAGTTACCGCGCGATTAAATAACCAGCGGTGGCCATGCAATTATTGTGTGGAATGCGAAGAGTTTTTTACCTCGAGATAATATTTGTTTTGAGCTGTAATTTTGGGTTACTTTGGGAAAGTTATTTGCTTAACCATTTTTTCAAGGATGTTATCCTGAAAAAAGGGGTTTTCGTATTTCTGAACCAAATTACTAATTTTAACCATCAAATCAAATTCTTGTTTTTTCCACAACCTATGCCACGACTCTTTGGATCCTTTTTTCCAAACATTGGGATTTGGATTCAAGGCTCGGGGATGCGGGACACGTGTCATCGATGGCTTATTTTTCAATTCTTTGGTAGATAAGAGCAGAAGATTCAAGACTAATTTGACCCTCAGCTTGATTCTTCAATTTAATCTAAGGCTCGGGGGCTACTCCATATGGAGTGCGAGTTTAATCGCACCCCATATAAAAGAAGACTTGGAAACTACTCGGGGCATGAGCACCTCACAGCCTCGATACAGCTAAGGAAGTACTTGGAAGACACCTTCAAGATGAAGTTTGACAGAACTCAAAGACGCCTTCTGAAGTACTCGGAAGCCTGCAGTACTCGACTACGAAGAGCTCAGGGGCTTGTCAGACCCGGAGCCACGGTACTACTCACATGGCGTACATATTCTAGGATAAGGGATGGGACATGGCGCACAGTCTACACCAATTGTAACTACTCATACAGGAGTAGGACTAGTCGGAATAGAAGGAAACTACCCGAGTAGTACTCAGGTAGGACTCCTAAGCTAGTATCGGGCTAGGACTTCCATGTAACCCTGTCCCCCCAAACTATATAAGGGCGGGCAGGGACCCCCTCCAAACATCACATCATCTAAGGCAATAGAAACCATCACACAGGACATAAGTTATTACACATACTGTAGCCTGAACCTGTCTAAAGTTTCGTGTTCCTTGCACCTTCGAGTTCCTGATCTCGATGACACCCCACCTACAACCTACCACCTCGGGAGTATCCCTCGGTGGGCTTTGAGGTTAAACACTGACAATTTCCGCCTTTTTTTATGCAACCTGAAGATATGAGCGAGGAGGACATACTTAGTTTGAATAGTGATGATGCCACTGTTCGTGTGGACGATGTGGGCCAGATGTTGAGGGATGCTGAGCACCAAGGTGTGTACACAACTGCTGCGTAAGTTAGACTGAGGCAGTTTGTTGAAGACTCCAAAAAACCCCTCTATCCTGGTTGTAATAGATATTCACGGCTATCTGGTGACCTCAGGCTTCCGCAGTTGAAGGCAGCTCATGGTTGGATTGATCGTAGTTTCAAGGCACTATTTGTTCTGATAAAGGACATCCTACCGGAAAGGAACCTTGTGGCCGACTCCGTGTATGTTGCTAAGAAGATAATTTGTCCTTTGGGATTGGAAATTGAGAAAATACATGCATGTAAGGATAGTTGTGTTCTGTTTTGTGGAGAGTATGAACATCTAGATAATTACCCTAAATGTGGTTTATCGCGGTACAAGCGTAAAAAAGATGGTGGAGATACTATGGGGGACGGGGATGAAGCCGAGAAGATCAAACGCAATAGAGGGGCTCCTATGCGGGTAGCATGGTATTTTCCCGTCATTTTCCTCTTGAAACGCATGTTTGCGACTAGAAAGGAGGCCGAGCTCTTGCGTTAGCATAAGGAAGGTCACAAGAAGAATGATGGTATGATGCGGCACCCGCTGATGCTACTCAATGGGGACACATCAATGCGCAGTATCCATGGTTTCCTGATGATTGCAGAAATATTAGGTTCGCTATGAGCACAGATGGTGTGAATCCATTCGGTAACCAGAGTTCAACGCATAGCACATGGCATGTTGTATTGTCAATTTACAACCTTCCACCATGCTTTGCAAGAAACGGAAATATATGATGTTGTCGATCTTAATATCTAGACCAAAACAACCAGGTGACAGAATTGACGTGTACCTTAGGCCATTGGTTGATGATCTTAAGAAACTTTGGAGACCTGGTGTGGATGTTTGGGATGAGTTCAAGCGTGAGGACTTATGCTTGCATGGCATGTTGTTCACAACCATCAATGATCTTCCAGCACATAGTAACGTGTCAAGGCAGAGTAAAAGAAAGGGTGAAGCTTGCCCCCACTACTTGGAGGAGACATGCTCTTGTGGCTGCCGAACTCGAAGAAATTCGTGTACATGGGGCATCGATGCTGTTGACATTTCTTACCGTCATCACCAGGATTGTTAGTCCCGGGCAACGTCGCCAGAAATGCTCGTTGGTATTTTATGACTGCGAATAAATATGAAAGCGCTCGGATACCGTCGTAGATTTCACCCGAGAGTATTCCATGGGTTATCGAATCCAAGGGAACATGTGTGCACTAACTTCTAACTTAGTTGGTCCAAGGACACACCAAGATAAGTGGAGAGGATAGAGAGGATTTCTGAGGTAGTACTAGAGGTGAGTTAAAGGTTGATCTCTCAGGTAGAATACTCGCTTCGGGCACCGGCTTACCCCTGAAATGGTCAGGAGACTCCGGCCAACAGCTCTACGCTATATCCGAACGTGGAGGATTACAAAGGACCGACAGGGCTGTCATCACTTGCAGCCTGCCTCCACAAACTGTGGGATATAAGTGAAACAAAAGTAACCCTTAGCTTAGACACCACATCTAGGCTACTGATTATACCGTGGTCTAACTACGTCTGATATCCTGTAGCAAACTACGGCACTCTGTATAGATACAGAGCGACAAACCCGCGAGTAAGAGAACTGATCTCACTCAAGTAAAAGTACTATGGAAGACAGGAATCACAAATATTAACTTACTTTACTCAGAAGGAAGCCAGCATCTGTAGAGGCACATAGCCGGAGTAGAGTGCTGAGGAACTTAGCACTTCTCCGGACAACTCCCTCTCTCTCTCTCTCTCTCTCTCTCTCTCTCTCTCTCTCTCCCTCCCTCCCTCCCTCCCTCCCTATTCTAAGCACTAGCCTAAGCAGTGCTTCGCCTTGGAGTTGAGGACTACATCTTCAAGTGAAGGTGTTGATCCAAATGGTGGTGTGAAGAATGGGGGGACTCTCCTCCTCCTTATATAGACCTCCAAGTACGGATCCTAGGGAGAATAGTCGAGGTGGAACAACCCAGAACTGACGTAGGAAACGCGGTGGGAGGCTCTAGGAGAAAGATGGGCCTGATCGACCTCAGTAGGGGTCGGCCGAACCAGGGGGTCGGCCAACCCCTTTCTGCGGCCCTTTGGGCCCATCTTTGGTCGGTGCGCTCCTTGTGGGCTCCTTATGTGGATTTGTGGTATTGGACTGAAGTTATGTTGGTTTAGCATGTCATGTGGGCTCTTCTTTATTCGTGTGATGCAAGATGGGATCTTCTGTATACTTCTTCTGTGTCCTCTGCATGTTTTCCTCTTATTTCAGACTTGCATCTTTGAAATGGCTTAGTGGACAATATATCTGAGGAGCTAGATTAGTGATACAAGTATGTGAGTAAATAAGGGAATTCTTCTTTATTCCTGAGTATAATTGACAGTCGGATTTTGCACTTAAGGACCATCAACAACACCCCCACACCTAGCCCTTTGCTCGTCCTCGAGTAAACGTTTGAGGACTAAGGTGGACCATCTCCTCAAATGGTATGATGCCTGCATATAAGTTATTCCAAGCCTCACCTTTACTTATGAACTTTTGGAGTGTCTACCATGTCATCTTGGGTAGTTGGGGAATGGAATGGATTAGAGTCATGTCTTCCTTACTTCTCCTGCTCAGATAACTTGGGTTTTTGAAAGATTTTCAAAACAAACTTAGACTTGATCCTCGAATGATTCTCTCAGATCGCTCAATGAGTTTGGTTCCTCACCAAGGCATTTGGCCTACCTCTTTTCTCCCTACTTCTAATAAGGCCTTTGTGGAGCCCGGCTAAGGAAACAAAAGGAAGCATACTTGCATTGCATATGTTGCTGAGTCAAAAACCGGATCCGAGGAGAAGCAAGTCATGCAATCTGATCAAGATGTGCAAGTGTGTGGAATTTTGAAAAAACTTTAGCTTCCTTTGTATGACTCTCTCCATGATTTATTTCTTTTTGGATATGGGCTATCTTCTCCTGTCTTTTTTTTCCTTTTTTCTCTCTCATGCTTTTGAGCATGTACTTATATTTTTTTATTTTCTTCTTTTTGCATAGCCCATATCTTTTAGCAAAGGTGATTGGAGAGAGTCATAACACGCACGGAGCAGTTATTTGATGGATGGATGGCATGTTTTGCATAACTTTCAGTGTAGAAGTTAGCATATGAAGGTGGTGTGTACGTGTTCTTGATTATGAAAGCATGAAATGAATCTCCCAAGGTTCACAAACAATTTGACAAAGCTCAATGCAAATACATTGACAAAGCTCAATGCAAAGACAAGTTGCATATTTATAAGGTTTCGAATGAGATCAACATATGGCTTTGGTAGGAATTCAACATCATTGAGGAGACAAGCTTTTTTTTTGAAAGATAAATTTCCCAAGTTCTTTACAGAGAGAAACAAGGTTCCTTTCATCATACCATATCTCATTAGTCAACTACTTTAGATGGCATGCTTTCCCTATGATAGATTGTTCACGGGCAAAAGGAATAAAAGCGAGGAATAAAGTATATGCAAGCCAACCATAGGAAAGGCATGTTTAACATGAGGAGTTGGCAAGGTTCATTGAGTTTAATTTTAATGATCAGTATGAAATTTGTTTAAACTCAAGAATTAGGGAGTTCGAGGGTAGTGTTGCACAACCCATCGTTGAAGAGGAAGAAGAGGAAACTGAGGGGAGTCAGAGGTGGTCCGGTCAAACCAGAGGTTTGGCCGTCCCTCTCTGAATCACATGTGTCCTGTTCTTCAGTGTGCTAGACCATCCGATGTTGTGCAACATGTCGAGGGAGGATCTTGAATGAGTTTGTACCTGGTAAGCTTGAGAGATCTCCCCCACACTTATTTCTGTACCCGTTTCTATTCAACAAAACAAACAAAGGGTGGAAACAAACACTCTACAGGTTCGATTACCGGGGAGTTCAAACTTTTATTCACTCAAGGCGCATGGAGTGAGTGTGGCGCCTCAGTTTCTTTTTGTTATTATTTTTGTTATTTATTTTTATATAAATATTTTTTTAGCATGGCAAACTGGACATGATGGGTAACTTAGCAGGGTGGAAAAATGAGGCGAGGATACACGAAGTGTGTGGGATACTTACCTGACCGATTTTCCCAAGCGTTAAACAACAATGCAAGAGTTAAGCTTTATATGCATGGAGCAAAGCTTTGCCTTTGTTCTACTTGGTTCCTCATGCAACTGTCTTCCCATGGGACCAAGGAGCGTTGTATGAGTGTTGGAGTTATTGTATATTGTTGGCTAGCTTGATAGCACTCTCATGGTCACACAAGAGTGGAATCTTACTAAACTTACAACCAAAGTCTCTCAAAGTAAACCTCATCCAAAGTAGTTGCGCACAACAAGCACCGGTAGCAACATACTCGGCCTCGGCAGTGGATAGGGCAACAGAATTTTGTTTCTTAGAACTCCAAGACACTAGAGACCGACCAAGAAATTGACAAGTCCTCGATGTACTCTTCCGATCTACCTTGCAACCGGCATAATCCAAATCAGAATAGCCAAGTAGATCAAAAGTGGAGCCCTTAGGATACCACAAACCAAGACATGGAGTGTAGATCAAATATCTTAGAATTCTCTTAACAGCCATGAGATGACATTCCTTATGATTAGCTTGAAACCTTGCACACATGCACACACTACGCATGATATCGGGCCTAGATGCACAATGGTAAAGCAAAGAGCCAATCATGGAGCAATATACCTTTTGGTCAACGGCCTTACCATCTTCATTTAGGTCGAGATGCCCATTTGTTGGCATAGGTGTCTTGATGGCCTTGGCATTCTCCATGTCAAACTTCTTGAACATGTCTTTAGTGTACTTTTTTTGATAGATGAAGGTGCCATCCTTGAGTTGCTTGATTTGGAATCCTAGAAAGAATTTCAACTCTCCCATCATAGACATCTCGAACCATTTGGTCATGATCCCATTAAAGTCTTCACACCACTCTTGATTAGTAGAAGCAAATATAATGTCATCGACATATATTTGGCACACAAAAATATAATGTTTGACTTTGCGAGTGAAGAGAGTAGGATCGGCTTTGCCTATTTCAAAGCCTTTACTTAGGAGAAAATCATTAAGGCATTCATACCATGCTCTAGGAGCTTGTTCAAGCCTATAGAGCGCCTTATGGAGCTTGTTGACGTGGTTAGAATGTTTTGGATCTTCAAACCCCGGTGGTTGCTCAACATAGACCAATTCGGAAATTGGTCCATTGAGGAAGGCACTCTTCACATCCATTTGATATAGCTTGAAATCATGGTGAGTAGCATAGGCAAGTAATATATGAATTGACTCAAGCCTAGCTACGGGTGCATACGTCTCACCGAAATCCAAATCTTTGATTTGTGTGAACCCTTGAGCCACCAACCGAGCCTTGTTTCTGGTAACCATGCCATGCTTATCTTGTTTGTTGAGGAACACCCATTTTGTACCAATCATGTTATGCTTGGGGTGCTCCACCAAGGACCAGACTTCATTCCGGGTGAAGTTGTTCAATTCTTCTTGCATTGCAATCACCCAATCCGCATCACCCAAAGCTTCTTCTTCCTTAAGAGGTTCCAAAGAGGAAACAAACGAGTAATGTTCACAAAAATTTGCTAACCGAGAACGAGTTGTTACCCCTCTTTGGATGCTCCCTAGGATATTATCCATGGGATGATCACGTTGAACGCTTTGGTGAACTCTTGGGTGAGGTGTTTAAGCATGGTGTTGCACTAGATCACCATCCTCATCTTCTTTGTCTTGATCAAGAGCTTCTTCATCAGCATCTCTGGAATTTCCAGAGATTTGTCTGGAGTCTCCGGAACCTGCGGAGTTTCCGCAGGTTTGGCCGGAGTCTACGGAGTTTCCAGCAGCACCGGTGTTTGGCCTATCCTTTGAAGCTTCCTGATCATTTCTTTCTTGAGGCTTGATTTCTCCAATGGCTAGGTTTTCAATGGCTTGTTGAGCTACCAATTCATCATCTGCAACATTTAAATCAACTTACTCCTTTTGAGAGCCGTTAGATTCATCAAGAGTCATGTCACACGCAATTTCAACGCATCCGAAGGAATTGTTGAAAACACGGTAACCATGAGCATTTGATGCATAACCAAGAAGAAAGCCTTCATCAACTTTAGGTGCAAACTTAGAGCTTTTGGGCTTCTTGTTGAGAATGAAGCACTTACTTCTAAAAACTCTAAAGTAAGTCATGTTAGGCTTTTTACCGGTTAGAAGCTCGTAGGCAGTCTTTTGCAAGATCTTGTGTAGGTAGAGATTGTTGATAGCATGACACGCCGTGTTGACCGCCTCCGCCCAAAATTGATCCGACGTCTTGTACTCATCAAGCATGGTTCTTGCGGCTTCGATGAGAGTTATATTCTTTCTCTCCACAATACCATTTTGTTGAGGGGTGTACGGCACCAAGAACTCACGAGCAACACCTTCTTCATCAAGATATTCTTCAATGTTGGTGTTCTTAAACTCGGAGCCATTGTCACTTCTCACTTTCTTGATTTTCACATCAAACTCATTTTGTGCTCTTCTTGCAAATTTCTTGAAGGTTTCTTGCACCTCACTCTTATCGTGCAAAAAGAACACCCAAGTGAAATGAGAATAATCATCAACAATTACAAAACCATACTTGTTACTACCAATGCTTATATAAGCAACGGGTCCAAAGAGATCCATGTGAAATAGCTCTAGAGGTCTTGCGGTGGTGATGATGTTTTTCGGTCGATATGGCACTCCAACTTGTTTCCCCGCTTGACAAGCACTACAAATTCTATTTTTCTCAAAGGAAACATTAGTAAGCCCGAGGATGTGCTCCCCTTTTAGAAGTTTATTAAGGTTTCTCACCCCAACATGTGCTAGCCGGCGATGCCATAACCAACTCATGTTAGAATTGGCCAACAAACATGTATCAAGTTGAGCTCTTTCCGTTGTAAAATCTACAAGATAGAGCTTTCCCTTGAGGACACCTTTGAAGACCACCGAGTCATCACTTCTTCTAAAGACGGTCACATCCTCATTGGTGAACAAACAATTATAACCCATTTCACAATGTTGTGACACGGATAACAAATTGTAGTTCACGGATTTAACCAAGAAAATATTTGAAATTGAATGATCGGTTGAGATGGCAAATTTACCTAGTCCAAGTACCTTTCCTTCACTACCATCGGCAAATACAATATTGTCACTTGCAATTTCATATTCCTCAAATGATGTGAACATCCTCTTCTCTCCAGTCATATGATTGGTGCATCCACTATCAAGCTCCCATTTTGATCCGCCGGAGGAATATGCCCACAAAACATGTTTAGGCTCTAATTTTAGGTACCCAAAGAGATTATGGTCCTAGAGTGTTGGTGACAAGAATCTTAGGTACTGTTGGCGCTAAAAATCGGCCGGGAATCAGCCGATGACCTTCAGCGTCGGACACACGACCAGGGAGAATCTGCTTAGCTCCTGTTCGGGTGATTGACCTGGTGCGGTTCGCGCGGCGTGCCAGTCAATCTGACCTGTTGATTGACAAGGAAAGAAACGTATTAAATTCTGGGGTTCCGATCGGCTAAAGTTCCGATCTGTCCCGAAAAACGTATCAGCGAATCGGCCGATTTGCTATGAAGATGACCGGCTACAGATTAGCCGATAATCATGTGGCGATTGCAAAGAAACTACTGGAGTAGCTTAAACAATCGCTACAGATGCAACACTTGAAATAGATCTAATCGGCTGTATGATGATAAACAAGGAAAAGTAATGATAAAGCCGATAGTTCGATCTCAAGCTGGATAACTGGTGATAAAACTAGAACAATAGGTAAAACCTATAATTCTAGTAAATATTGATAACTGGTGAATAAATCTAAACGAAACAACGGCAATGCGCCCGAAGTTAAAGCTTAGATGTTATTCGCTAAACGGAACCTACCAATTGGCCGGAGATTGTGTCGATGCAGCCCTGCCAATCCGTACGAACTCGTGAAAGAAAAAAAGAAGTATTGGCGAAGTCGCCGACTTGAAAGTAAAGTACGATGAAAAAGTAAATTGTTTGTGTTGATTGATGTGTATCCGTTACAAAACCCTGACTGCTCCTATTTATACCCTAGGACTAAGACTCCTGATCTATTACGATCTGTTACAAACTTGATTTAAATAAAAACTACTATATCTGTAAGACTTTCCTAAAGGAAACGGGCTCCCACAGAATCTTCTGCCGCCATCTCCTAGTTCAATCCGGACTCCTTCCACTGCTCCTCGACCGAGTCGACGTCATTCTTTGACCAACGTCAGGTTGTCTTTGATTGGGATCTTTTGCTAGGATCCCATTGGCTTCATCCCCTATCTGCTGGCGCAAGCCCACATTGGCCCAAACGCTCTAGTCTTTCAATCGGCCGACCCCTACCAACTCCATTCGCCAATCGCACGAATCACTGCAGCGCCAATCGGCCGATTCCTAACTGTAGCGTTAATCGGCCGATTCCCAACTGTAGCCTTTAAATCTGCCGCATCGGCCAATCTCTTCCTTTCCTGATGCCGATTCAACACGTGTCAAAATCTGGCGTCAACATATGCCCCCCAGTTTCGGAGTAAAACATGACTTTTACTTCGAAATTCTTTTTTAATCTCTCCTCCAAAACAAACGCGGCGAAAATCTCCTTCCGTTTTGCGGTCTTCTACATGATGATTGCAATCTTTTCGAACTGGGCGCCTGAGACAACTGTTCCCCTGGAATTCGTGTAGATTGCGCGGCAAAATCCCACCTTTACCCTTTCTCTGTTGGACTGTCTTTAAGTACTGGCGTTCTCCGCCGCTTCTTCTCCACAAGCTTAGTAATTTCCTCCCCAGCGAATCACTTTCTATCTCTTCCCAGCGCCCTCTTGTTTTCCAACCGCATTCTCCAGCGATCCTTACCTCGTCTACAATCTGCTTCATTCCTTCAATGGCGGCACCATCAGCAGTTCCACCAACCACGGAGGCTCCGCCAGCAACTCCATCAGCGATGGCGGTTCCATCAGCGACTTCATCGGCGACGGCGATTCCATCAGCAACTCCAATGGCGACGACGGTTCCATCAGCGACTCCATTGGCGACGATGAGCATCAGCCCGGAGGTAAACACCTGAAACTTTCCCCTTTTACTTTTTATCGCCCATGTACCTTTTAGATCTATTCTTAGTTCTTCCATTTTCACCTTTTTTAGGCAGTTAGACACCAAATCACTATTCCCCTTTCCGAAGCTCCTGGTCTCATCTGCTTAGGCCCCATCGGGAATCCAGACCCGATTGATCTGATTAACTTAGAAACCCATAGAATCCCTTTCAAGCAATCACCTATGGATTTGGGTCAGTGGTCGGGCGCGTTCAGATCTTGGCCGAATGAAACCCCCGGCTGGAAAGAGTGGTACCAAAGATTAGCTAACTCTAAGAGAGTTCAATGGGATGAATTAAAAATCGGCCAGTGCATCAATCTCTCTTTGTCCCAGATGGAGAAGAATGAACCCCTGGTAATAACAGCCTCCTATTTCTGGTCTGACGCGCTTAACGCGTTTCTCTTTGGGCACGGACCCATGACCCCAACTCTGGCCGATGTACTGATGCTGACCGGCCTTGACATTTCCTCCCCCGATATATCCTTTGACTATCTGATCAAACCAACCCATCGGCTAGAGACGAAAGGAATCGGCGAGTGGAAAGGGTATATCAACAGATACATGAGGACCGGGACGATTTCGGAGAGAGAACATACAGCGTTCTTGATGATGTGGCTAGAGAAGCACCTCTTCTGTGGCAGAGCGGTTGGTCCTTCTTCCAATACACAAGCTCTGGCCGAAGCCCTGTCAATAGGATCCACCATCCCCCTTGGGAAGCATCTGCTAGGATCGGCCTACCACATGATGCACCAGATCGGCGTCAAATTATCAAAAGGAGAGCCGATTGGTAACCCTGGTGGCCCCTGGTGGTTCATCACCCTCTGGTTTAACTTATACATGATCAAGGTCTCCTAGCAGCAGATAGAGACCAAAACATTCCCCAATATCGAGTCAGAGGAGAACCCCACCATACGATGACGGTGCACCTCTTTCGGCGAAGTAGCATCAGTTTTTCCTGGTTGCTAGTTCATCGCCACCCAAAAAGCCGAGTATTTCAGATGTTTTTACAACGGCTTTAGTGAAGAAACCACCATTTGGTATCCGTACCAGAGGACAGAGCCACTTTTTGAGCTTCCCTACTGCTATGACTCGTCGTCCAACTCCTTTGATAATGATCTCATGGACGTCTTGATCAAACCAGGGATTTTACCGGCAAACTTCTTCTCCAGGGAAGATTCCCCAACTTATGAGTTTTACAACCCATCAGTCGCAGCATGGCAGTTCGGCCTTGGTCAGCTGCCGATTCAAACTTATTTTGCCGGTCGCGCAAAATTCCGAGAGTAGCTCACTAAGGGTCTTGACTACAGTCGGCTGCGCAATTTAGTGCCGGATTCCAGTACCATTGATCTAAACAATTGGATAGTAGCTCCTTTTGCTGTCCAACAATTCAAGTTATGATGGGCAGAATGGAAGCAGCATCTCTTCTGTGCATCTCCTTCAACATATTGCAATAATCTGGATCCTGACAACATCGACTCAAATGCAGTGGTACTGCCCTTCTCCCGGCCGATTTCGATGTTATCCCTTTTTATGCTACAAATTCACCGCTAACTCTTATTTCCCTTTTCAGTCCGAAAATCAACTTCCTCCGACGTGGAGACGAAGTGGTAGGCCGATAGAGAATAGCCGCCCATACACACCATTCCCACTCATCGGCTACCACGCCCCAACTATCAAAGACATCACCAGCGGCCGATTGAAGCAAACACCGAAGAGACCCTCTTTAAGGAAGATGAGCCGCCGAGTGCGTGCCCGTATAGAACCGGCTGATCAATCGGCGGCGGCATCGGCTGAACCTTCAACTGCACCAACTCTGCCGATTATTGTGGAAGTCGATCTCCAGGCTGCTATAGAAGTTGGAACGGCTGCTGCATCATTGCTAGTAGAAGTTGTTCAGGTAATTTCGCACACTTCACATACTTCTAAGTATTCCATCGATATTAACTTCTTCTTTCTGCCAGGCTGCGCAAATCACCGTAGTGCAGTCTCCGCAGCAATCGGCTACATCCCAGGCGGAAACCGGAATGCCAGCAATTCCCCTCACCGAGGTAGAGAGTCTCTTAACTCAATTTCTTGATACTCAACCAAAAACTAATCGATTTTTGATGCAGGCTACTCTGAGTGCATCGATTGCTCCTTCCCAACAAACATCGGCCGGAAGACTCACAGAGGTATGGCAGGCATCATATATCATCAGACTTAACATTTGCATTATACTTATAAAATCCGCTTCCCATACCTTTCCAGGAGGCTGGCTCGAGCAGGGCACTGATAGTCATCGAATCTTCTTCTTCTGACGAGCCAATCGCACCAGTTCCCGAGATGAGGGTGGCACTTCCGCCAGCGCAAGCAAAAGAAATCAGTTTCAAAGAGGTAAGGAACTTGTCACCCAAATCAGCCGATTTCCCCTTACCGTCGGCTAATCTGTATTTTTATCTCTTTTATTCTCTCACAGGAGCAGGACACTCCCAACAACAATCTTTTTTCTTTCGCGGTTGCCCTTTCTGATGATGAGGAGATTGCTTCACGCCAAGTCACACTGAGCTCAATCCTTGATGACGTCCGTGCCAAGCTCGAGAGTATACGGACCCTCCTCCAAGACGACATCGGCCAATTAGTGGGATATGCCTCGCCGATTCGGCAACTTCTTAGTGAAATCAGAGGCCGAATTCCAGAGGAAGCGACAGAGGCTCTGGAATCTGCTGCATATATAGAGTCAATGCAGACTTCAGTGTTCAGGGCCTTGCGCCATATGGCCGATCGCGCCAAACTAGCAAAAGCCCGCGAGAAGGAAGACTCCTACAAACATCGAGCTCAAGAGGTGCATCGGCGAATCAGCTTCCTTGAGAACTCTCGTCTAGATATCGTCGGTGCCATAGATCGCCTTAAACGGCGAAAAGCAGAGCTAGCCAAAGAGATGGAGCAAGTGACCAAGGCCATAGCTGCTGAAGAAAAAAGATTCCAAGACTTCCCATCTGTCATCGCCGAGCTGAAGCAGGAAAGGCAGAACCTGGCCCGTGAAGCAATAAAAATCCATCGTCATATGCCAGAAGTCCCCGAATCGGCTGATGATGACCAAAGAATTGTAGACTCGGCCGATCAAGTTAGGCAACGAGCGATTGCGGCTATTGATGCCCTCCTTGGGTGAACTGTAAAAGTTCTGTAAACATTTAATATCTTCTTGCCGTTGACGCGCAGATTCAAACTTGGACCGTTCTTTTTGGCAGCTTTTCATTTGTTTACCCTTTTATTCCGATGGGACGCATCCTACCATCCCTTCACCCTCTTCCTTCTATAAGTATGAGATCCCGTATCGTTTCCAAAGGCGTCCGTATTGCCCGTCTTCTTCCCCTCTAACAATTTGATCTCCGTCCTCCCAGACTAGACGTCAAGATGTCCTCTTCATCTTCTTCCTTCTCCGTCAACAAGGTGCGAAATCCTCCTCTATTTCCTCTCTTGACATTTCAATCATTCTGAAGCTGGGTGGTTGTTTGCTCTCCTTTTAGCCGTTGTTGGCGCTAAAATCGGTCGGATAGAAATCAGCCGACGGTCTTCAGCGTCGGACACACGACCTGGGAGAATCTGCTTAGCTCCTGTTCGGGTTATCGCCCTGGTGCGGTTCGCGCGGCGTGCCAGTCAATCTGACCTGTTGATTGACAAGGAAATAGAGTATCAAATTCCAGGCGCGTCGATCGGCTGGGATTCCGATCTGTCCTGAGGAGTGCGTCGGCGGCGAATCGGCCGATTTGCTATAGAGATGATCGGCTATGGATCAGCCGATAATCTTGTAGTAATTGTAAAGAAAACCACCGGAGCGATCTAAACAATTACTACAGAAGCAACACTTGAAATAGATTTAATCGGCTGTATGATAATAAATCGAAGAAGAACAATGACGAAGCCGATTACTCTGATCTCAAGCTGGATAACTGGTGATAATACTAGAATAACAGGTAAAACTTGCAATTCTAGTAAATATCGATAACTGGTGAATAAATCCAAATGAAAGCACAGCGATGCGCCCGTAGTTAAAGCTCGGATATTACTCGGTAAGCGGAACCTACCAATTGGTCGGAGATCAAGTTGATGTAGCCCTACCAATTCGTACGAACTTGTGGAAGAAGAAAATATTGGCCAAGTCGCCAACTTGAAAGTAAATTACTGGAAAAGTAGAAGTATTGTTGTTGATTGATGTGTTTATGTTTTCTCAAGACCCTGACGACTCCTATTTATACCCTAAAGCTAGGACTCCTGGTCGATCACGACTTGTTACAACCTTATTTAAACTACTATATCTATACAAACTTTAAAAGGAAACGAACTCCCGCAGTATCTTCCGCCGCCGTTCCCTAATCCAATCAGGATTTCCTTCAATTGCTCCTCGACCGACTTAGCGTGCCCCTTTGACCAACTTTTGACCAGGACCCTCTGAAATAGTCCCATCCTGTTGGCGCAGGCTGTATCACCAATCGGCCGATTTCCAACTGTTACCTCAATCGGCCGATTCCTTACTGTAGCCTTCAGAGCTGCCGCATCGGCCAATCTTCTCCTCCTGACGCCGATTCAACACGTGTCAAAATCTGGCGTCAACACATGCCCCCCAGTTTTGGAGTAAAATATAACTTTTCCTTTCGAAACTCTTTCTTTAATCCTTTCCTCCGAAACGGGCGCAGTAAAATCCCCTTCCGTTCCGCGGCACAATGATTGCAATTTCCTCGAACCGAGCGCGCGAAACGACCGCTCCTTTGGAATTTGTGTAGACGGCGCGGTAAAAATACCATCTTTGCCCTCGCTTCCCTGATTTTTTCTTAAGTACTGGCTTTCTCCGCCTATCCTTCCCCACGAATCTAGCATTCTCTTCCATCGCACCACTGTTCGTCTTCCTCCCAGCTCTCTCGATCTCCAAGCGCTTCCCCCTTTCCGGCGATCTCATCGGCGGCTTGCTCCAACCCTCCAATGGCGTCACCATCGGCGACCGCTCCATCTACAGAGGCTCCATCGGCAACTCCCTCGGCGGCGGCGGCCCAATCGGCGGCTTCCCCAGCGGTGTCATCGGCGACGATGGTCTCCATCCCAGAGGTAAATGTTCGAAATTTTTTCCTTTTCGCCTTTTTACTGCTTCAGTATTTTCCGGACCCTCTCTCAGTTTCTTCCCCTTTCCCCTTTTTTAGGCACTTAGGCACCGAATCACTATTCCTCTCTCAGAATCCCCTGACCTCATCTGTTTGGGCCCTATGGGGAACCCCGACCCAACGGACCTGATCAGCTTAGAAACCCATAGGATCCCTTTTAAGCAATCATCTATGGATTTAGATCACTGGGTAGGCACTTTCAGATCCTGGCCAAATGAAACACCCGGGTGGAGAGAATGGTACCAGAGGGTAGCCGGATCTTGGAAGGTTCAGTGGGAAGAACTAAAAATCGGCCAGTGCATAGACTTATCCTTGTCTCAGATGGAAAGAAACGAACCTCTGGTCATGGCCGCCTCTTATTTTTGGTCCGATGCACTTAACGCGTTCCTTTTCGGACACGGACCCATGACCCCGGCCTTGGCCGATGTTCTGCTGCTGACCGGCCTCGATGTTTCCTCCGCCGATACCCCTTTCAATTATCTGTTAAAGCCATCTAATCGGCTGGAGACCAAAGGAATCGGCGGGTGGAAAGGATACATTAGTAAAAACATGAAGACCGGGACAGTCTCGCAGAGGGAGCATACTGCCTTCTTGATGATGTGGCTGGAGAAGCATTTCTTCTGTGGCAGAGCAGTCGGCCCCTCTTCAAACACTCAAGCTTTGGCAGAGGCTCTATCACAAGGATCGGCCATCCCCCTTGGAAAACATTTGCTGGGATCGGCGTACCATCTGATGCACCAAATCGGCATCAAACTGTCGAAGGGGGAGCCGATCGGGAACCCTGGTGGTCCTTGGTGGTTCATCACCCTCTGGCTCAATTTACACATGAGCAAGGTCTCTCAGCAACGGATAGAGACAAAGACCTTTCCCAATATCGAGTCAGAGGAGAATCCATCAGTCCATCGCCGCTGCAGATCTTTTGGAGAAGTGGTATCGGCCTTCCCCGGCTGCCAATTCACTGCTACCCGTACAGCTGAATACTTCAGATGCTTTTACAATGGCCTTAGTGAAGAGATGATCAGCTGGCACCCATATCAGGCAGTGGAGCCGATTTTCGAATTGCCCCTATGCTACGATTTCTCCACTCATACCTTTGATAGAGAGCTAATGGATGTCTTGATTAAGCCGGGGATTCTGCCGGCCAATTTCTTCTCAGGAAAGGATTCACCCACCTACGAGTTCTACAATCCATCGGCTGCAGCAAGGCAACTGTGTTTTGGCCAACTGCTGATTCGGGTTTACTTCGCCGGTCAGGCAAAATTCAGAGATGGACTGACCTCAAGTCTTGATTACAGCCGGCTGTGCGATCTGATACCCGATTCCAGTACCATTGACCTGAATAATTGGTCAGTTGCCTCTTTCGCCACCCAACAGTTCAAATTATGGTGGGCAGAATGGAAGCAGCACCTTTTCTGTAAATCTCCATCGTCTTACTGCAACATTCTAGACCCAGAGAACATTGATCCAAATGCAACGGTATGTCCTTTTTCCTCAGCCGATTCCAATGTTATTTCTTTCCACATTATCATCTTGTTGTTAACTCATGTTCATCTCTTCAGTCTGAAAGCCATGTTCCTCCGATGTGGAGCCGAAGCGGCCGGATAGTCATCACCAATACACGCCGTATCCACTTATCGGCTTCCATGCTCCAACTGTCAAAGATATCTCCACTGGCCGATCAAGACGAGCACCGAAAAGGCCAACATCAAAGATAACCAGCCGTCGGGTGCGAGCTCGCATTGGATCGGCCGATTAGACGGCAATAGCATCGGCTGAAGTTCCCCGCATCGGATCGGCCAGCCAGATGGCAGTGGTATCGGCCGAGACTTCCCACATCGGATCGGCCGACCAAGTAGTGGTGACACCAGCCGAGACTCCTTTACCTTTGCCGATTGTCGAGATGGCCGATCCCCAAGTCACTGCTGAAGTCGGAGCAGCTGCAGCGTCGCTACTAGTAGAAGCTGTTCAGGTAATTCTACTTATCTCATATACTCTTTAAATCTTCTACTGACTTTAACTCTCTTCCCCTGCCAGGCTGCACAAGCTATCCCACCACAATCTCCGCAGCAATCAGCCACGTCCCAAGTGGGAACCGAGACTCCAGCAGCTCCTATCATCGAGGTAAACGATCTCTTACCTTAAATTCTTAATTCTCAGAAAACTTAACCAATCTTGATGCAGGCCGATTTGGGTATACCAACTACAACCCCTCAACAGGCATCGGCCGGGAGATCCACAGAGGCATGGCAAAATTCTGTCACCATCTCACTTCGATTTCCCATAGCATATTCACAGGATCTTCTTTTATGTCTTTTTCAGGAAGCTGGTCCAAGTGTAACGCCAATAATCGTTGAATCTTCCTCTTCTGACGAGCCAAATGTACCAGTCCCTGAGACAAGGGAAACACTTCCACCGGCGCAGGCAAGAGAAATTCGCTTTAAAGAGTTAACAATCTTACCATTAGAATCGGCCGATTTCCTTTCACCGCTTGCTTACCCTTTACTTTATTTCTTCACAGGAGCAAGATACCCCCAACAACAGCATCTTCTCTTTTGCTGTCTCCTTGGCCGATGACGAAGAAATTGCTTCACATCCAATTCCATCGAGCTCCACCTCCGATGATGTCCGCGCCAAGCTCGAAAGCATGCGCACTCTCCTTCAAGACGACATCGGCCGATTGGTAGAAGATGCATCGCCGATTCGACGACTTTTTAACGAGATCAAAGGTCGAATCCCGGATGAAGTATCAGAAAATCTAGGGTATGCTGCCTATATAGAGGGCATGCGGATTCCGGTTTCCAGGGCGCTGCGTCGTATGGCCGATCGTGCTCAGATGGTAAAAACTCAGGAGGAGGTCGATTCATACAAGCACCGGACTCAGGAAGTACACCACAGGATCAACTTCCTCGAGAATTGCCGTCCGAACATCGTCGGCGCAATAGATCGGCTGAAACGGAGGAGAGCAGAACTGGCCAAGGAGATGGAACAGATAACCAATGAGATAGCCGCTGAAGAGAAGAAGCTCCAAGAACTCCCATCCATCATCAGCGAGCTGAAGCAAGAAAGACAACATCTGGCCCGTGAAACAATAAGGCTCCGTCGCCGCGTGTCAGAAGTACCAGGATCGGCCGATGATGATCAAAGAGTACTAGACTCGGCCGATCAAATTAGACGACGAGCGATTGTAGCCATAGATGCTTTCCTTGGGTTGTAAAAAATATGTTAAACATTATTGCTCCTTTAATATCACTGCGCCGATTCGGTTCTGAACTGCTCCTTCAGTCTGCTTTGCATTTATGTATGTATTTACTCTGATAGGACGTGTCTCACCATCCATCTACCTCCTCTTGATTTATAAGCAGACCGTTCACCATCTCTAGAGGCACACGCATTACTTATCTTCTCTCCTTCTTTTACTGTCCCAAATTGAACGGCAAGATGTCTTCTTCGTCCTCCTCATCTTCTTCCTCTGTCAACCAGGTATGAACTCCCCCTCTGCCTTTCTCTTAAGCATCTCAATCGCTCCGATACTGGGTAACTCCTTTTATCTCTGTTTAGCCGAAACGTCTCAGCTCCGGTCTAGAACGAGCGATAGAAATCATGCATTCATAAGAGCCACTATCACAGGCAGACAGAAATTTGATAAGAGCTCATGCTGAGGAACTCAGAGATCATGTCCCTGCCGCTGTCCAGGAATACTCGGACCTCATAGATGCTCATTTTTTGGTCCGCAAGCGACCATCTTCCGAAAAAAGTTCTTCACTTCCTTGTAAAGCCAAAACTGAAGTCGACATGGAAGATCTGGAAGAGGAGAAGACCCGCCTGCTGAAAGAACTTTGCAACCAAGCTGAAATTGGAGCCACTGCAGAGGACCCGAAAGAGAAAAGGCTCACCCTTATGATAAAACTGGGTCGCATCGAGAGAGAATCCAGCGTAGGCGTAATCAGTAGACACACCAGTATTTTTATTCTAAGGGCGACTTGTACCATGTCGGCCATGTAATCTGTAATTTCCATTCAATAATGAATCCCAATGTTTCCTTCACCAGATGTGTAGACAAAAACCGATGAGAAATCGGCCATGTTATCTTGATATATTTTGTTGCGAGCTATGCATCTACCCAAATGCTCGGATAGTACCTCTTCAGATATCGCCCGTTTAAAGCTCTTGGGAATTCCTCCCCTTCGACTGTCTCCAGAATATATGCATTCCCAGGGGCACATCGGCCGATTCTATACGGCCCTTCCCAAGTGGGTGACCATTTACCGAATTTGGGATCTTTAGATCCTATCGGCAGCACCAACTTCCATACCAAATCTCCTTGAGAGAACTGTTTAACTTTGACTTTTTTCTCATACCATCTGGCCACCCTTTTCTTGTTTTCTTCTATACTAATCAGGGCTCTCAACCGTAAACCCGCCGAATCGTCAAGTTCATCTTTCATGAGAAAGGAATAGTCATCGGCCGTTAACTGATCTTGTAACGATATACGTCTTGACCCTGCCCTTATCTCCCATGGCAAGACCGCCTCATGACCATAAACCAACTGATAAGGGGATATTTTAGTGGCTCCATGACAAGCCATCCTGTATGCCCATAAAGATTCAGCCAAAGACATATGCCACTTCTTGGGTTGCTCTTCTATTTTTCTCTTGATTAGCATATTATCCCTTTGTTAGACGACTCTGCTTGGCCATTGGCTTGAGCATAGTATGGAGAAGAGTTCAATAATTTAATCCCCATATCGGCGGCGAACTCTCCGAATTCTCCAGAAGTGAACATTGTCCCTTGATCAGTTGTGATGGTTTGAGGAATACCAAATCGATATATAATATGGCTTTTAACAAATTCAATCATATCGGCCGATGTCACGTTCCTCAAAGGAACTGCCTCCATCCACTTAGTAAAATAATCTGTAGCCACCAATATGAACTTATGCCCTTTGCTTGATGGAGGATGAATCTGTCCGATGAGATCTATTCCCCAACCTCTGAACGGCCACGGCTTAATTATTGGATTCATAGCCGATGCTGGCGCGCGCTGCACATTGCCAAACCTCTGACAGTCTTGGCATCCTTTGTAGTACTTGAAACAATCCTCAAGGATGGTCGGCCAGTAATATCCATTATTCCGAATCATCCATTTCATTTTGTGAGCCGATTGATGAGCTCCACACACGCCTTCATGGATTTCTCCCATCAGAACCTTTGCCTCTTCTGTTCCTAGGCATTTGAGAAGAACTCCATCAATCGTCCGATAAAATAAATCATCCTCAAGCAACACATATTTTGTAGCCTGAAAATGTGTTCGCCGATCCATCTTTTGGGATGGATTTCTCAAGTAATCGGCGATCTCCTTTCGCCAGTCATCGGCCGCGAGCTCCAGCGTCATCGCTCCCTGAATCGGCCGATACCCAGAAGCATGTTGGGCCAGTCTGTTGGCTTCTTCATTATAATTCCTGGGGATATGCTCAATTATTGCAGACTTGAACTCTTTTAAAAGTTGAAGACAATCCTCATAATAAATCCTCAAGATATCATCCTTGCACTCAGATCGCCCTGTCAACTGATCCACAGTGAGCATGGAATCCCCAAAAATTTCGACTGCATCAGCTCTGACTTCCCTTAATAATTGGATGCCTTTCAGAACAGCTCGATATTCCGCCTGGTTATTAGTTGCAGAGGCTTCTATCGGCAGAGAAAAATCATAACTTGCCCCCCGAGGCGACACAAGAACAATGCCGATTCCTGATCCGACCCCACACGAAGAACCATCAAAATATAGAGTCCATGGAACTGGTTCAACGGTGGCGATTTCTGGTCCACAATGCTGAACTACGAAATCGACCATCACTTGACCTTTGACGGCTTTGGCCGATTCGTACCTTAAATCGAATTCTGACAAAGCCAGGATCCATTTTCCAATCCACCCTTTCAAAATCGGCAATGATAGCATATACTTCACCACATCATCCTTGCACACGACTATGCATTCTGCCGATAGCAAATAGTGCCTGAGCTTGGTACATGAAAAGTACAAGCACAAGCATAGTCGCTCCAACGAGGAATATCTTGTTTCGGCGTCTAAAAGTCTTCTGCTGACGTAGTATACCACTCGTTCTTTCCCCTCAAACTCCTGTACCAACGCCGATCCAATAGCCTGTTCATCAGCTGATAAATATAACTTGAACGGCTTACCAGGCTGTGGTGGAACTAATACCGGAGGTGAAACCAGATACTGCTTGATATTCTCCAGTGCCTTGCGCTGTCCTTCTCCCCATATGAATTCCTGGTCATGCTTTAATTTCAACAGAGGGGTAAAAGCCTGAATACGTCCTGACAGGTTGGATATGAATCTTCTGATGAAATTGACCTTGCCGATGAGGGACTGTAGTTCAGTTTTATTTTGTGGGGCCACCACTTTGTTGATGGCGTCTATGGTCTTGTGGTTGACTTCTATCCCGCGCTCATGGACCATAAATCCTAAGAATTGCCCGGCCGATACACCAAATGCACACTTGTTTGGGTTCATCTTCAACCCATGTTTCCTTGTGCACTCCAGTACTTCCTGTAAATCGGCCAGATGATCTTGGTGACCTTTTGACTTGACCACGACATCATCTATATAAATTTCCACCGATGAACCAATGAGCTTGTGGAAGATGTAGTTCATGGCCCGTTGATATGTAGCGCCGGCGTTCTTCAACCCGAAAGTCATAACCACCCATTCAAATAAACCAAGATGACCTGGGCACCTGAAAGCCGTTTTTGAAATATCTTCCTCGGCCATTAATATCTGATTGTACCCGGCATTCCCATCCATGAAACTTATGACTTTCTGGCCTGCGGCAGCATCCACCAAGATATCGGCCGTCGGCATTGGATATCCATCCATCGGCGTAGCCTGATTTAAGTTCCTGAAATCGATGCACACACGTAATTTTCCATTCTTTTTGTATATAGGCACAATGTTAGAAATCCATTCGGCGTAGCGGCACTGCCGAATAAATCCTGCTTCAATCAACTTTGTAATCTCGGCTTTATATCAGGTAGAATCTTGGGGTTACACCATTGTGCAGGTTGCTAATATGGCCGATATCCTGATTTTATAGGTAACCGGTGTTTAACAATAGACCGGTCTAGTCCTGGCATCTCATGATATTCCCAAGCAAAGCAATCCTTGAACTCTTTTAATAAACTTATCAATTTACATTTGTACTCTGGATCCAAATTGGCACTAATGTACGTCGGCCTTGATTTGCTGCTATCTCCCAAATCTACCATCTCTAATAAATTGGCCGACGTAAACCCATGCCCAAGCTTCCCATCTTCTCGGACGAGCTGATCCATTTATTCTGAATCTTCAGAGCCGACTGCTTGGATCGGCTGTAGACCGAAATCGGACACTTTCAGGAAGTCAGTGTACCAAGTCCTGCCAGATATACACTTGACGTGCTCGCGGCTCCATTGTTGCGTGTCGGCCGCTGCAACGCTGTAGACGGAATCGGCAGCGACTATCTCTGTGCTGTCGCCGACCCATTGCACAAGGCATTGATGCATTGTAGATGGGACACAGCAGTTTGCGTGTATCGAGTCGCGACCAAGCAGCATATTGTAGGACCCCTTGCCATTAATAACGAAAAAGGTGGTAGGGAGGGTCTTACTGCTGATGGTGAGGTCGACGCAGAGCGCTCCGCGGGTGGGTGAGACGTTGCCTTCGAAATCCTTCAGCATCATGTCCATCTTGGTGAGGTCTTCATCGCCCTTGCCCAGCTTGCGGAACATGGCATACGGCATGATGTTAACTGCAGCGCCTCCATCTACCAGTAATCTGGTGACGGGTCTTCCGTTGACATAGCCTTTGAGAAACAACGCTTTAAGATGCTGTCATTTTTCCTCTTCTGGTTTCTCAAACGTAGCCGTCATCGGCTCCAACACTAGTTGTGCCATTTGTTCCTCATCGGTTCTTGTTATTTTATCCCGATCGTTGGGCGCCATGAACTCCATCGGCAGTATGAACACCATATCAATTTCGGCTGCTGATTCTTGGTTGTTTGCTTCTTGATCGTCTTTCTTTGGGCGCCACACTCGAGACTTGACATTTCTTTTTTCTGGCACCTATCTCTGTTCTTCTTCTTGATGCTCCCACTGGCGTAGGCGTTGGATCCTCCGCTTCTGGGATCTGGATAAGCCATCGGGACACCACCTGGGATTTGCTGGTTTGGCCGATGATCTGGCGTGTTCCCAATCTGGTTCCTTTCCTAGGGGATCCTCGTCCGATACCCTGTCATCGGCCATCTCTTCCAGTCGATCGTGCGTGCTGATCCTGCCCCCAGTCCATCCCGCTGGCCGATCTTGCTTTTTGACCGGTGGTACTGGTCAACTCTGCCCCCCAGCCGATCATGCACCGAAACGCGCTGTTCTTCTCGTCCGCGCCGATTTCTGCTGATCGGCTCTGATCCTCTGTCCCTAGAGTGTGGCCTCAGGCGATCGTTGCAGCTTAATCCGTTACACTCCGGACAGTTATCGGCAGACGGCAATCTGATGTCGTTCTCCCAGCAGTGGATGAAGAACGGACATTGCCAGTGATCTTCACGCCGGCGGATCGTCTCTTCCTGGTATCTTGCTTGTTCTTGCTGCTGCCGATACTTACTGAGTAAGAATTGGGAGGTGACGGGCTTGCGTGGTCGTTCTGGCCCCCGCCTGTTCCTTCTGATTTCTTCCGTCGTGATCTGCCTCCTGAGATCGACGGCGCCGCCTCTTCTCGCCGATTCTGACGTCAGCACCTTGGTTTGACTTGAATTTCCTCCAGCGTTAACCATGTTGGCCGGGAAGGGATGCTGATCTATCTTCATCGGCTTTGCCGATTTAGTTGGAGTTTCAAATTTAAGCCGCCCCTGCTCGATGGCCGATTGTATCTGCTGACGGAAGACTTTGCATTCATTTGTATCATGAGAAATGGCGTTGTGCCACTTGCAGTACTTCATCTTCTTAAGTTGATCGGCCGAAGGGATGGTGTGATGCTGAGACAGCTTAATTTGTCCTTCTTGAAGCAATAGATCAAAAATTTTATCGGCCTTTGACGTGTCAAAGCTGAATGTCTCTGGCTCCTTCTTGCCAAAAGGGCATGATATCGGTGTTTTCCCTTTGACCCATTCTGCCAGGCCGATTTCCTCTTCCGCATCGGATTCAGATCCTTCTAAGTATGCCACCTTCTTTTGGAAGTTCCTCCGCTGTTCAAACGGTCGGACCTCTTGTCCTGACAATCGGCGGACGATTTGGCTCAGGCTTTCAAACTCTTGGGCAGCATATCTTTCTTTGATTTGAGGCAAGAGGCCTTGGAAAGCGATATCGGCCAACTGTGCATCGGTTAGAGCCAGACTGTAGCATTTGTTCCTGATTTCCCTGAACCTCTGTATATATCCCATCACTGGTTCATCGCTCCTCTGCCTGAGGCTGGTCAAATCCGAGAGCTTCATCTCGTGTACTCCTGCGTAGAAGTACTTGTGGAATTGTTTCTCCAGATCGGCCCATGTAACAATAGAATTTGGCGGCAAGGTGGTGAACCACTGAAAGGCCGATCCGGACAGAGACGATGAGAACAAACGCACCCTCAGAGCATCCTGCGTGGCAGCCTCCCCGCACTGGATGATAAATCGGTTGATATGCTCCACAGTGGATGTATCGTCCGTCCATGAGAACTTGGTGAAATCAGGAACTTTGTAGCGGTGTGGGAACGGCAGCAAGTCATAGGCCGACGGATATGGCGTCTTGTAGGTGTAAGTTTGAACTTTTGGCTTCAACTTATCCTGGATTACTTCTGCTATTCTTGCTGTCCAGTCCACCTGGTGCTGATGAACAGTTGTTCGCGGTGCAGGCATGTGCTGAAGAGCTGGCACGGCTGGGTGATGAATCGGCGAACTTTGCTGAGCGGCCGATAGTTGATGGCGAAGTGAGTCTGCCCCCCATCGTATGTCATCGTTGGCGCTATGCCTCTGAATGCTTCTACAGTGCTTGCCCCCCTGCCGATTTCTGATGAGATCGGCTGATACTGGGGGACCGTCGGCCGGGCGGCCGATTGGTGCGGCACCTGGATTGAATAACTCCCGTATCCGTTCGTTGGCTCGGGAAAATACATTGGCGCCGATGTTCCCCAAGGTACCGAGCTTGTGGGCAGCGATTGCACAGAAGCAATCTGGACGGGTTGAAGCGGTGTCTGTGATGGGAGACATGGTGCACCGTTGTATCTTGGAGACGCTGGGGGCAATGGAGAGTTGTACCCCTCGCGTTGCGTCAATATCGGCTGAGGAGCCGATTGGGCCGTGTATGGTAAGCTTCTGGCTGGCAGAGTGGTTGGCGGGGCATATGCTGGTCCCTGATAGCCTTGGACTGCTCCGCTGGCCAGAGAGCTGACGACGGCGTTATACACCGTGTTGGTCATCACTGAGGATTGGTCGCTGAATGCCTGATACACGGATTGTTGGATCATCTCTGACATCTTGCCCGAGTCCTCAGCAATGGTGATGTGGCGGGGAGCTAGAATGGGAGCCTTCTTGACCGCTTCCCCGCTTCTGGTACGACTGAATGACTGGAGGTACATCTTCTTGTAATCTTCTAGATGTTTGGCCAATTCTTCCCTCTGGTCGTCCTTGAGATCCGCTTCTGTGACCTCAATGATGTTACTGTCGGAGATTTCTGCGTTCTTCGACATATCAGATCTTGGATGGTCCCACCGGGCGTGCCAAAAGTGTGTTGGCGCTAAAATCGGTCGGATAGAAATCGGCCGACGGTCTTCAGCGTCGGACACACGACCTGGGAGAATCTGCTTAGCTCCTGTTCGGGTTATCGCCCTGGTGCGGTTCGCGCGGCGTGCCAGTCAATCTGACCTGTTGATTGACAAGGAAATAGAGTATCAAATTCCAGGCGCGTCGATTGGCTGGGATTCCGATCTGTCCTGAGGAGTGCGTCGGCGGCGAATCGGCCGATTTGCTGTAGAGATGATCGGCTATGGATCAGCCGATAATCGTGTAGTAATTGTAAAGAAAACCACCGGAGCGATCTAAACAATTACTACAGAAGCAACACTTGAAATAGATTTAATCGGCTGTATGATAATAAATCGAAGAAGAACAATGACAAAGCCGATTACTCTGATCTCAAGCTGGATAACTGGTGATAATACTAGAATAACAGGTAAAACTTGCAATTCTAGTAAATATCGATAACTGGTGAATAAATCCAAATTAAACCACAGCGATGTGCCCGTAGTTAAAGCTCGGATATTACTCGGTAAGCGGAACCTACCAATTGGCCGGAGATCAAGTTGATGCAGCCCTACGAATTCGTACGAACTCGTGGAAGAAGAAAATATTGGCGAAGTCGCCGACTTGAAAGTAAATTGCTGGAAAAGTAGAAGTATGTTGATTGATGTGTTTATGTTTTCTCAAGACCCTGACGACTCCTATTTATACCCTAAAGCTAGGACTCCTGGTCGATCACGACTTGTTACAACCTTATTTAAACTACTATATCTATACGAACTTTAAAAGGAAACGGACTCCCGCAGAATCTTCCGCCGCCGTTCCCTAATCCAATCAGGATTTCCTTCAATTGCTCCTCGACCGACTTAGCGTGCCCCCTTTGACCAACTTTTGACCAGGACCCTCTGAAATAGTCCCATCCTGTTGGCGCAGGCTGTATCACCAATCGGCCAATTTCCAACTGTTACCTCAATCAGCCGATTCCTTACTGTAGCCTTCGGAGCTGCCGCATCGGCCAATCTTCTCCTCCTGACGCCGATTCAACACGTGTCAAAATCTGGTGTCAACAGCCGTAACGCCTTAGTCCCAATCTGGAACGAGCGATTGAAGCCATGCAGTCGGACGAAGCATTGTCGCAGGCGGACATAGATCTGATCAAAGCTCATTTCAAAGAACTCAAAGGTCATGTCCCTGCCGACGTCCAGAAGGTCTGGGACTATGTAGACGCTAACTGCTCCAGGCGGCCGCCAACTGAAAGGAGTCATCCACTCCCTCGCTCAATCGCCCTTGAAGATGTTGCGGCGGGGACATCCCAACCACCTCTCGACAAGAGCCACCCACTCCCTCGTCAAGTCGAGGCTGAAGTCGCCATGGAGGATCTGGAGGAAAAGAGCATCTTCCTCTTGATAAAATTAGGCCGGATTGAGAGGGAGATTAAGAAAAAACATGGTCAATAATTATGTTGGAACTTTTGTTCTAAGGGCGACTTGTACCGTGTCGGCCATGTACCCTGCTGTTCTTACCGAATAATGAATCGGCCAGACTAAATCGAACGTTTCATCCTTAAGGCGATGTCATCTTCACATCAGCTATATAGACAGGAGCCAATAGGAGTTGGCCATGTTGTCTTGATGTACCCTATCGTAAGTTATGCACCCACCCATATACTTGGATAGTACCTCTTCAGATATCTCCCGTTTAAGGCTCTTGTGAATTCTTCCCCTTCGATAGTTTCTAGTATATATGCATTTCCCGGAGCACATCGACCGATTTTATACGGCCCCTCCCAAGTGGGCGACCATTTACCGAATTTGGGATCCTTAGACCCTATCGGCAGCACCAACTTCCATACCAAATCTCCTTGGGAGAATTGTTTAACTTTGACCTTCTTGTCGTACCACCTGGCCACCCTTTTCTTGTTTTCTTTGATGCTAATCAAGGCTTTTAATCGTTGACCCACCAAATCTTCAAGCTCTCCCTTCATGAGGAAGGAATAGTCATCGGCCGTCAACTAATCTTGAAGCGATGTGCGCCTTGACCCCGTCCACAATTCCCAAGGCAATACTGCCTCGTGACCATATACCAACTGATAAGGAGATATCTTAGTGGCCCCGTGGCAAGCCATCCTGTAAGCCCATAGAGATTCGGTTAAAGACATGTGCCACTTCTTGGGTTGTTCCTCTATCTTCCTCTTGATCAACTTGATTATCCCCTTATTGGATGATTCGGCCTGGCTGTTGGCTTGAGCATAATACGGAGAAAAATTCAACAATTTAATCCCCATATCGGCGGCGAATTCTTCGAATTCCCCAGAGGTAAATCTTGTGCCCTTTGCTTGATGGAGGGTAAATCTGTGCCCTTTGCTTGATGGAGGGTAAATCTGTCCGATGAGGTCTATCAACCAACCTCTAAACGGCCATGGTTTGATTATCGGATTCATAGCCGAGGCTGGCGCGCGCTGCACATTGCCAAACTTCTGACAATCTTGAGAACCTTTATAATATTTAAAACAATCTTCGAGCATCATCGGCCAATAATACCCGTTGTTTCTGATCATCCACTTCATCTTGTGAGCCGATTGATGAGCTCCGCATACGCCTTCGTGGATTTCTCCCATAAGGACCTTTGCTTCTTCCGTTCCCAGGCATTTGAGAAGAACCCCATCAATCGTCCGGTAAAACAAATCGTCTTCGAGCAATACATATTTCGTGGCCTGAAAACGCACTCGCCGATCCACTTTCTGGGACAGATCTTTCAAGTAATTGGCAATCTCCTTTCGCCAATCGTCGGCCGCAAGTTCCAGAATCATGGCCCCTTGAATCGGCCAGTACCCGGACGCGTGTTGGGCAAGTCTATTGGCCTCTTCATTGTAATTTCTGGGAATGTGCTCAATAACCGCAGACTTGAATTCCTTTAACAGCTGGAGGCAATCTTCATAGTAAATCTTTAAGATATCATCTTTGCATTCTGATCTCCCCGTTAATTGATCTACAATGAGCATGGAATCTCCAAAAATTTCTATCGCATCATCTTTGACTTTCCTTAACAATTGGATACCTTTTAGGATGGCTCGGTATTCCGCCTGGTTGTTGGTCGCGGATGCCTCTATCGGCAGAGAGAAATCATAGCTTGCCCCCCGAGGCGATACAAGAACGATGCCGATTCCCGATCCGGCTCCACAAGAGGAACCATCGAAGTATAGAGTCCATGGAACTGGTTCAACGACAGCAATTTCCGGTCCACAATGCTGAGCCACGAAATCGGCCATGACTTGACCCTTGACAGCCTTGGCTGATTCGTACCTTAGGTCAAACTCTAACAGAGCCAGCCCACTTTCCAATCCGTCCTTTCAAAATTGGCAGTGATAGCATGTATTTTACCACATCATCCTTGCATACGACTATGCACTCTGCCGATAACAAATAGTGCCTGAGCTTGGTACACGAGAAATATAGACACAGCCACAGCCGTTCCACCAGGGAATATCTCGTTTCGGCGTCCAAGAGTCTTTTGCTAACATATTATACCACCCGTTCTTTCCCTTCGAACTCTTGTGCCAGCGCCGATCCGATAGCCCGCTCGTCGGCCGATAAGTATAGTTTAAACGGCTTGTCAGCCTGTGGCGGGACTAATACAGGTGGTGAAATTAGATATTGCTTGATATCTTCTTACGCTTTGCATTGTTCTTCTCCCCACACAAATTCCTGATCGGGCTTCAATTTCAACAAAGGAGTGAAAGCTTGAATACGCCCGGACAAGTTGGATATGAATCTTCTGATAAAGTTGACCTTGCCGATTAGGGACTGCAGCTCAGTTTTATTCTGCGGGGCCACAACCTTATTGATGGCAGCTATGGTCTTCCGGTTGACTTCTATCACGCGCTCGTGGACCATGAATCCTAAGAATTGCCCGGCCGACACACCGAATGCACACTTGTTCGGGTTCATTTTCAACCCATGCTTCCTTGTGCACTCCAACACCTCTTGTAAATCGGCCAGATGTTCCTGATGACCTTTTGACTTCACTACAACATCATCGATGTAGATTTCCACTGATACACCAATAAGTTTGTGAAAGATATAATTCATAGCCCGTTGGTATGTAGCGCCGACGTTCTTTAATCCAAAGGTCATTACCACCCACTCGAATAAACCGAGGTGGCCCGGACACCTGAAAGCCGTTTTCAAAATATCTTCTTCGGCCATTAATATTTGATTGTACCCAGCATTACCGTCCATGAAACTGATGACTTTATGTCTTGCGGCAGCATCTATCAAAACGTCGGCTGTCGGCATTGGATACTCGTCCATTGATGTAGCCTGATTTAGGTTCCTAAAGTCGATGCATACGCGCAACTTTCCGTTTTTCTTGTATACGGGTACAATATTAGAAATCTATTTGGCGTAACGGCACTGCCGAATAAATCTTGCTTCAATCAATCTTGTGATCTCGGCCTTTATATCAGGTATAATTTTAGGGTTGCATCGTCGTGCAGGCTGCTGATATGGCCGATATCCTTGTTTTATAGGCAACCGGTGTTCGACAATGGACCGGTCTAGACCAGGCACCTCATGGTATTCCCAAGCAAAGCAATCTTTGAATTCTTTTAATAAACTTATCAATCTACATTTGTAGTCGGGATCCAAGCTAGCACTAATATACATCAGCCTTGGCTTGCTACCATCTCCTAAATCCACCATCTCCAATGAATCAGCCGACGTAAATCCATGCCCAAGCTTCCCGTCTTCTCGGATGAACTCATCCATCTAATCTGAATCTTCAGAGCCGACTGCTTGGATCGGCTGTAGGCCAAAATCGGACACTTTTAGAAAATCATTGTCCCAAGTCCTACCGGATATACACTTGACGTGTTCGCAGCTCCACTGTTGCGTATCGGCCGCCGCAACACTGTAGGCGGAATCGGCGGTGACTATCTCGGTACTGTCGCCGACCCACTGTACGAGGCATTGGTGCATTGTAGACGGGACGCAACAATTCGCGTGTATCCAATCGCGACCGAGCAAAATGTTGTAGGACCCCTTGCCATTAATAATAAAGAAGGAAGTGGAAAGGATCTTACTACCGATGGTGAGGTCGACGCAGAGGGCTCCGCGGGCGGGAGACACGTTGCCTTCGAAGTCTTTGAGCATCATGTCCATCTTGGTCAGATCTTCATCGCTTTTGCCCAACTTCCGGAACATGGCATATGGCATGACATTGACTGCAGCGCCTCCGTCCACTAGTAGCCTGGTAACAGGTCGTCCGTGAACGTGTCCTTTGAGGAATAGAGCCTTGAGATGTTGCTGTTTTTCGTCTTCCGGTTTCTCAAAAGTGGCTGTCATTGGCTCCAAATCCAATTGCGCCATCTGCTCCTCCATCCTTGTTGCGTTGTCTTGATCGGCGGGCGCCATGAACTCCATCGGCAAGATGAACACCATGTTGACATCAGCTGCCGATTCTTGATTGTCGCCCTCCTCGTTGTAGTTTCTTTTGGGGCGCCAGACTCGAGGCCTGTCGTTTTTCTTATCCACCACTTGCCTCTGCTCTTCCTCTTGTTGTTCCCATTGCGCAGACGTTGGATCCTTCGTTTTTGAGATTTGGACAGTCCATCAGGGCACCACCTGGGGTTCACTGGTTTGGCCGGTGGTTTGGCGTGCTCCCAGTCTGGTTCCCTTCCTAGGGGGTTCTCATCTGACACCCTAGCATCGGCCATTTCTTCTAGCCGATCATGTACGCTGGTTCTGCCCCCCAGTCGCTTCTGCTGGTTGATCCTGCCCCTCGACCGGTCATACCGGTCAACTCTGCCCTCCAGCCGATTATGCACTAAAAGGCGCCGACCCTCTTGTTCGCGCTAGTTTCTGCTGATCAGCTCTGATCCTCTGTCTCTAGAGTGCGATCTTTTGAGCGGGCGATCGTTGAGATTTGATCCTGTTGGCGCTAAAATCGGCTAGGAATCGGCCGATGGTCTTCAGCGTCGGACACACGATCCGGGAGAATCTACTTAGCTCATGTTCGAGTTATTGCCCTGGTGCGGTTCGCGCGGCGTGCCAGTCAATCTGACCTGTTGATTGACAAGGAAATAAAAGTATTAAATTCCGGGCGTCCCCGATCGGCTGGAGTTCCGATCTGTCCCGAAGAGCGCGTCGGCGAATCGGCCTATTTGCTGTGAAGATAATCGGCTATGGATCAGTCGATGATCACGTAATAATTGCAAAGAAAACTGCTGGAGCGATCTAAACAATTATTATAGATGCAACACTTGAAAATAGATCTAATCGGCTATATGACGATGAACGAGGAAGAACGATAACAAAGCCGATAGTTCTAATCTCAAGCTGGATAACTGGTGATGATACTAGAACAACAGGTAAAACCTATAATTCTAGTAAATATTGATAACTGGTGAATAAATCCAAACGAAACCACAGTGATGCGCCCGTAGTTAAAGCTCGGATATTACTCGATAAACGGAACCTACCAATTGGCCGGAGATCAAGTTGATGCAGCCCTGCCAATCCGTACGAACTCGTGAAAGAAGAAAAAGTATTGGCGAAGTTGCCGACTTGAAAGTAAAGTACTAGTAAAAAGTAGAAGTGTTTTGTTGATTGATGTGTTGATTTTTTTGCAAAGCCCTGACGACTCCTATTTATACCCTAAAACTAGGACTCCTGGTCGATTACGACTTGTTACAACCTTATTTAAAACAGGAAAACTACTATATCTATAATATCTTTAAAAAGGAAATGGACTCCCGCAGAATCTTCCGCCGCCGCCTCCTAATTCAATCAGGACTTTTCCAATTGCTTCTTGACCGAATTAGCATCGCTCTGCTGACCAACATTAGGCCACTTTTGACCGGGATCCTCTGTTGTGCCCCCAATCTATTGGCGCAAGCTGTATCACTAATCGGCCGATTTCCAACTGTTACCTCAATCGGCCGATTCTTTACTGTAGCCTTTAGATCTGCCGTATCGGCCAACCTCTTCTCCTGACGCCGATTCAACACGTGTCAAAATTTGGCGTCAACAGATCCGCTGCACTCAGGGCAATTATCAGCTGATGCAATCTGAGGTCATTTTCCTAGCAATGGATGAAGAACGGGCATCGCCAATGATCCTCGTGTCGGTGTATCATCTCTTCGCGGTGTCTCGACCTTTCCTCGTGTCGGCCAGTAAGAATTGGGAAGTGATAGGTCTACGCGATCGTTCTGATCCTTCGCCCTCATCTTCAACCCGTCTTTTCCCTTTGACATCGTCCACCGTAACCTGCTTTCTGGGGTCCACGGCGCCGCTTCTCTTAGCCGATTCCGACGTTAGCACCTTTGTTTGAAGCGAGTTTTTTCCCGTATCAACAATGTTAGCAGGGAAAGGATGCTGATCAATTTTCATCGGCTTTGCTGGCTTCGCCGGGACTTTTAAGTCTGTCTTGCTCAATGGTCGACTGTATCTGCTGATAGAAGATTTTGCACACGTTTGTGTCGTGGCATTGTGCCACTTGCAATATTTCATCTTTTTGAGCTGATCGGCCGAGGGAATGGTGTGGTAAGGTGAGAGCTTGATCTGTCCCTCTTGGAGAAGTAAGTCGAAGATTTTATCGGCCTTTGAGGTGTCAAAGCCGAACGCCTCTGGTTCTTTCTTCCCGAAAGGGCACGATATCGACTTCTTCCCTTTAACCCATTTTGCTAGGCCGATTTCTTCTTCTTCAGATTCAGACCCTTCTAAATATGCCACTTTTTTATGGAAATTCCTCCACTGATCAAACGGACGTACTTCTTGACTGGCCAATCAGTGAACGATCTGACTTAAACTTTCAAATTCTTGTGAGGCGTACCTCTCCTTGATGTGTAGCAGGAGACCTTGGAAGGCGATGTCGGCCAACTGAGCGTCGGTCAGGGCTAGGGTATAGCATTTGTTTCTGACCTCTCTGAACCTCTGTACGTAATTAGTTACTGGTTCGTCGCTCCTTTGCCTGAGGCTGGTCAGATCTGAAAGCTTCATCTCATGGACTCCCGCGTAGAAGTACTTATGGAATTGCTTTTCCAGATCGGCCCAAGTAACGATGGAGTTGGGTGGTAGGGTAGTGAACCACTGGAAGGCCGACCCAGATAGAGATGACGAGAACAGACGCACCCGCAGAGCATCTTGTGTGGTGGCCTCCCCGCACTGGATGATGAATCTATTTATCCACTCATCGGCTTTCACGCTCCAACCATCAAGGACATTGCCACTGGCCGATTGAAACGAACACTGAAAAGGCCAACCTTGAAGAGAACAAGCCGTCGAGTGCGTGCCCGCATCGGATCGACTGACCAATCAGCGGTAGTATCGGCCGAAACTCCGATTCCTCTATCCTAGCCGTCTACCGAGATGGCCGATCCTCAAGTCACCGCAGAAGTCGTAGCAGCTGCGGCATCACTGCTAGTGGAAGCTGTTCAGGTAATCTTGCTTATTTCATATATCTTTAAGTGCTCCACTAACACTAACTTTTTCCTTCTGTCAGGCTGCACAAGCCGCTCCAGTGCAGTCCCCATAGCAATCGGCCACATTCCAAGTGGAAGCCGAAACTCCAGCAACTCTTCCAATCGAGGTAGATAATTTCTTAATTCAATTTCTCGACATTCAGAGGACTTAACTGATCCTGATGCAGGCCGATTTGGGTACGTCGACTGCATCCCCACAACAAACATCGGCCGGAAGACCAACAGAGGCATGGCAGATATCTCATATCATCTTATTTCAATTACCCATAGTATACTCATAGGATCTGTTTTTCCATACCTTTTCAGGAAGCTGGTCTAAGCAGAGCATTAATAGTTGTCGAGTCCTCTTCCTCTGACGAGCTGATTGTACCGGTCCCTGAGACGAGGGAGGCGCTCCCATCGGCGCAAGCAAGAGAGATCCGTTTCAAGGAGGTAACAAACTTATTACCGGAATCGGCCGATTCCCCTTTACTGCTTGCTAATCCTTCTCTTCATTCTCCCGCAGGAACAAGACACCCCGAATAATAGCCTTTTTTTCCTTTGCGGTTTCTCTGCCTGAAGATGAAGAAGTCGCTTCGCGCCAAGTTCCATCGAGATTAATTTCTGATGATGTCCGTGCCAAGCTCGAGAGTATGCGGGTCCTTCTCCAAGATGACATCGGCCGATTGGTAGAAGTTGCCTCGCCGATTCGGCAGCTTTTCAGTGACATCAAGGGCCGAATCCCGGAAGAAGCGACAGAAACTCTGCACCCTGCTGCGTTCATAGAGTGGATGCAGATTTCGGTGTCCAGGACCCTGCGTCACATGGCCGATCGTGCCCAGCTAGTAAAGACCCGGGAGGAAGCTGATTCTTACAAGCACCGAGCTCAAGAAGTACACCAACGGATCAAGTTCCTCGAGAGTGCCCGCCCGGATATCGTCGGCACAATAGATCGCCTCAAACGGAGGAGAGCAGAGCTGGCCAAAGAGATGGAGCAAGTAACCAAGGACATAGCCGCTGAAGAAAAGAAGCTTCAAGAGCTCCCATCCGTCATCGCCGGGCTGAAACAAGAAAGACAGAGCTTGGCCTGTGAAGCGATAAGACTTCATCGCCGCATGCCGGAAATACCTGGATCGGCCGACGACGACCAAAGAATAGTAGACTCGGCCGATCAGATTAGGCGACGAGCTATTGCTACTATAGATACCATCCTTGGGTTGTAAAGGATCATGTAAACATTTAACACTCCTTTAATGCTGATGCGTCAATTTGGTCTTGGATCACTTCTTTTGACAGCTTTCCATTTATGAATACTTTTACTCTGATGGGACGTGTCTCACCATCTACCTACCTCCTTCCCTCCATAAGTATGAGACCTCACATCTTTTCCAGAGGTATATGCATTACCCATCTTCTCTCCCTCCAACAACTGAGTCTTTACTTCCCCAAACCGGACAGCAAGATGTCTTCATCGTCTTCTTCGTCTTCTTCCTCTATCAATCAGGTACAAAATCTCCTCTGCTTCTCCCCTAGACATCTCAATCGCTCTGATGCTGGGTAGCCTTTCATCTCTGTTTAGTCAAAATGTCTCAGCCCCAGTCTGGAACGAGCGATCGAAGTCATGCATTCAGACGAACCACTGTCGCGGGCAGACATAGATCTGATAAGAGCTCATTCTGAAGAACTTAAAGATCATGTTCCTGCTGTTGTCCGGAAGTATTGGGACCTCATAGATGCTCACTGCTTGGTCCGTAAATGACTACCCTCTGAAAAGAGTCCTCCATTCCCTCATCAAGTCAAGACTGAAGCTGCAATGGAGAGCTTGGAGGAGAAGATGACCCGCCTCCTGATAGAACTTTGCCATCAAGCTGAGACTGGAGCCACCATGGAGAATCCAAAGGAGAATAGGACCCGCCTTCTGATAGAACTCGGCAGGATCGAGAGAGAAATCCAGAACAGGCGTAGTCAATAGATATATCGGTATTTTTATTCTAAGGGCGACTTATACCATGTCGGCCATGTACTCTGTTGTTTTCATCCAATAATGAACTGGTTAAAACGAATCACAATGTTTTCTTTCTTCGGCCATTAATATCTGATTGTACCCGGCATTACCATCCATGAAACTGATGACTTTGTGTCCTGCGGCAGCATCTATCAAGATATCGGCCGTCGGCAGTGGATATCCGTCCATTGGTGTGGCCTGATTTAGGTTCCTGAAGTCGATGCAGACGCGCAGTTTTCCATTTTTCTTATACACGGGCACAATATTAGAAATCCATTCGGCGTAGCGGCACTGCCGGATAAATCCTGCTTCAATTAACTTTGTGATCTCGGCCTTTATATTAGGTAGAATCTTGGGGTTGCACCGTCGCGCAGGTTGCTGATATGGCCGATATCCTGATTTTATAGGTAACCGGTGCTCAACAATGGAGCGGTCTAGACCTGGCATCTCATGGTATTCCCAAGCAAAGCAATTCTTGAACTCTTTTAATAAACTTATCAATTTACACTTATACCCAGGATCCAAGTTAGCACTAATATACGTCGGCCTTGATTTGCTACTATCTCCCAAATCCACCATCTCCAATGAATCGGCCGACGTAAACCCATGTCTAAGTTTCCCGTCTTCTCGAACAAGCTGATCCATCTATTCTGAATCTTCAAAGCTGACTACTTGGATCGGCTGTAGACCGAAATCGGACACCTTCAAGAAATCAGTGTCCCAAGTCCTGCCAGATATACACCTGACGTGTTCACAGCTCCATTGTTGCGTGTCGGCCGCTGCGATTGTGGCAGAACCACCTGAATTAATCCGGCTCAAGTGTATTAACCATCACCATTAAGGCATCCTCGGTTAACCTTACACTTCAAACGGAGTAATCCACTGGTCTGTCGGGTATAACCTCCCGATACAACCACGGTGAACGGATCGAGCGCCGTACATACAAATGCTCATGTGACGATGAGCCCAGAGAATACCACATTCCAGCAAGTATTACATCATTTGCATAAGTCAATATTACAGACCTAGTCCTGAGTTTAGAAAACAAGTACTTCAATTAACATAAATAAGTTCTTCAGAGTTAAATTGCAGCGGAAATAACAACGGAAACTACTCGACGATACAGGATGTCTCGATGAAGCCCGTACGAGACATCACTCGGCCTTATCTCCGTTGGACGGGGGCGCATCCCATTCCACCGACCAACCAGGGGGAAGGGTGCAGGGCCAAGTCAAGCTAGCAATCATGTCTTCAAAGGGTTCACCTGAAAACGAGTCACAAGCAAGACTGAGTATACTAATACTCAGCAAGACTTACCCGTGTAGTGGGAACTACTCCACCGACTCTAGACATGCCAGGCTTTTTGGCTCGGGGGTTTGTTTTGCCGAAAAACAACTACAAGTGGGTCCTTACTTTCAACTTTTAGCTCAAGATTCTAGTTTCGTTAGCCAGTCTAGGTAAGCAGCTATCTAAAGCATACATGGTGAAGCATTAAATTTTCCATCCAACCAGTTCATTCATCATCATTGTTCCTCTTCTTACTCTGTGGGTAAAAATGGTTAAGCAGTCTCAATAGCCGTGAGAAACGGACGATTCGAATCGAATTTCTTAACCTTGCAAGGGAAACCCAAACACACGTCACGTGGTTACTCCCTAGAGTCACACGTGCAACTTTTCCCCTTTCTTTCCGGGTCGTGGATCGGGGCTACCCTCCGAGAGTACAAGAGCTCCACGCCACGGTTCGGCGCCGGGTCGTGACCACTCTCTGCACTCGCCATATGCACATGGGACCGAAGTTCAAAGGGTAGGATGCCGTCCCCTTGCCGGGCCAATCAGGTACTTAAGCTTACCGATTCCCATAATCTCGGCATGTGTTTAGTACGTTCAAAGACTTAACCATCACTACCACACCCTGCGGCCTTAGCATTTTTCACTAGACAGACGGGCCTCAAGCGTAACCATCGTTACATAACCCGTCCGTGTCCTTATGATTGCAGCGTGTAGTAGTCATTCAACTCCTATTTTCTCGCGAGTGACAGGAAATCACTCGACTTTTACCGGGGTCCTATTAGCACAGCATTCTATCGAACCTTACATCTAGTTTTCACGCAAGGGTTCCTGACATCATGCAACTAAGTTTTCATCCAACTCCTATAAACTTAATGCACAAGCAAGGAGTAATGCGTTGCATAATTTCGAAAAGAATGGGTTATGCTCCGGGGCTTGCCTTCGCAGTTCGCTTGGGGATCTTCCGAACTTGGGCTCGGGTCTTCAAAAGCTTCAGTTAGATTTGCTTGAGCTTCGCGCTGTTCACTCTCGGACGCAAGCACCAGCTCGTAGGTTCCGTCGGCGAGAGTCGTCGATTCTACATGAGTGCACAGTTTAAGTCGTGGAAATAGCACTTGATTACGATTTGAGAGTCATTACTACAAGGGATAATTTCTGGTCATGAAATTTTGGATTTAGGCACATCAAGGAAAGGTGTGCTTACTGTAAAATTTTCAGCCAATTTTATGTAACAGATTAATTCCGAAAAATAGATTTCATTGTTGCTGTTAGACACTTGTTCTTTTTGTACAGAACAACTGGCGTAACAAATGAGTCTAAGATTTTTACAGAGCTTTCACTTAAGCATGCAGAAGCTACTGTAATTTTTGTAGGATTTATTATGCAGTATTCAGAGCATAGAAAATATGACATTCTACACCTAGGCTTTTTAAAGATTCATTTTTACAGGACCCTACATAGGGTTTTTGTCCATGAAACTTTTTACACAGCAACCTCTACCCTAGTGTAACTCCCAGTAATAATTTGGGGATTTTCCAAGCTAAGATACTATTTTCTTGATTTAATGTATGTTATTAGCACATAAATCAAATAAGTGGGTTACTGTGAGATAAAAATTCTCCTAATTTTTCTCTGGCTTCTAGTTACCAATACATCAGCATAGGAAAAATTTCAATGGGTGACTCACCACCTAACTACAGAGATAAAACATTCCTTTTACACATGATATAAAACTAAGTTTATCAAACAGTAAATCTAGAGATGGAATTTGGGCCTGATCTTTTTACACAGTCCTAACCATCCAGCAACTAATTCACTGCCCAAAATTCAGGGTCAGCATTGCTCTAGAACAGTGGGTATAAAATATGTCCATTAAAGCTTCTATTTAATGTAGAGCGAAATAGTTTGAGATTCTGAGAACATTTTTGTAACAAAAGTGGTAGAGTTTGTTCTGAGGATCCCAGAACAGTTGGGTTTGCATTTTTCTGAATTTTCTACGATTTTATACGAATTTTACAAGTTCACTGAATTTGAATCTAGGTTTGAAATTTTCTTTTACAACTAGGTCCTTGAATCTTGCGCTCAGACCCTTCTAAAGATTTAAATCCTTGCAATTGGGTCCTCGGCGGCTCGGGTGCGGCGGCCGGCCGAAATTCCGGCGAGGGGGCTCGCCGGCGGCGAGGGGCGGGGGTCGGGGAAGGTTCAGGGGTGCGAGGGCTACCTTGTGGGGGTGTTGTTCAGGTGGGGGACGGCCGGGAAGGGCTCGCCGGCGTTGGAGCAGAGGCGGCGGCGGCGCGGCTCGCGTCGACGGCGGTGCTCCGGCGGGCTTGGGGCGGCGTGGTCCGGTCGGTGAGCTTCAGTGGCGCGTGGGGAAGCTACTCCGGGGCTCGGCTTGGACGGAGGGGGTCGGGGTCGTGCTGTCCACGGCGAGCAGGGGCGGCGGCGGCGACGGCAGCGCGGGCGGCGGTGCTCCGGTGGCTCTGGGTGGCGTTGGGCGGGTCGGCGAGCTGCGGTGAGGTGATGTAGTGGTGGCTCGGTGCTCGGTTTGGGCAGTGGGCGGCTGTGGAGGGCTGCCCACGGGCGGGTGGTGCTCGGCGGCGGCGATGGCGCGGCGAGGCGTTCTGGTGGCGGGGCTTCGCGCGGGCGGTCGGGGTGGCGTTTTTGTAGGGACAGGAGGGGGGGCGTGGAGATGCCTGGGTGACGCGCGGGGCGGGGCGCGGCAGCGGCGTGCACTGGGCGCGGCGGGCGGCGGCAGAACGCCGGCGCGGCGTGCGGCGAGCGGGCGCGGTGACTGGGCGGCCGCGATGGTGGCGTGGGCGTGGTGAGATAGTGCCGGGCGCGGAGTGGGGAAGCAGCAGCGGCAGCGGCTCGGGCGGAGGGCAGGCGCGGCGACTGGTGGGGCGCGGGGGCCGGGGCGGCACGGCGGAGCGCGGGTACTGGCCGGGCGGGCGGCGGCCGGGGCGCGGCAGCACGCGCGGGCGGGGACTGGGCGGCGCGGCGTCGGGGCGGGGAAAAGCCGGCCGTGGCGGGGTGGCGCGGCGGCCACTGGCCTGGCGCCTCGCGCCGGTCAGGCGACGCCGGCCACCTGGCGCGCGGCGGGCGGGCGAGCGCGCGCGGCGCGGCAGAGCAGAGGGGGGAGGCGCCAGGGACCGAAATGCAAAAATTCGAAAAAGTTCAGGGGGCTGGGTGCAAACAGGGCGTTTTCTCCTCTTTCTGATTTGAATTTCAAAAACTTTTGAACACGAAAGTTGTTCAAAATAAAAAGTTCTACAACTTTGGTTTCAGGCAAAATCTCATTTGGCTTATGGTTTTAAAGTTATTTTAAAAGTTTCAAATGTGCCCAAATGTGCCCAAATTTAATTTGAATTCCAACTGAACCCGTTTTAAATTCTTTCCACCCTCTCATTAGTTGGTTTAACACATAGAGTTAGGCTAATGACATTGATTTCGGAATTTTAATTACCAGGGTTGTCACAGCCTTCCCCCCTTAACAAGAATCTCGCCCCGAGATTCGGTAATTCTTAGTGTGGGCGTGGGTGCACATACCAGTGGTTGAGACCAGAAACCCAGGGAAATGTTGGTTCAGGTAGCTTTCCGTTTCCCAGGTGGCTTCTTCTTCCGTGTGGCGATTCCATTGTATCTTATACATTCTAATCACTTTCTTCCTGGTCTCTCTTTCCTTTTGATCCAGAATCTTAATTGGGTGTTCGACATACGAGAGATCGGGTTCCAACGATATTTCTTGTTGTTCCACAACCTCGGTAGGGACTCGAATACACTTCTTGAGTTGAGATACGTGGAAGACATCATGGGTGGCCGTGAGCTGAGGGGGCAGTCGTAATTTGTAGGCTACGGGTCCGCAGCTCTCCATGATTTCGTAAGGACCAATATAACGGGGAGCTAGTTTGCCTTTGATCCCAAATCTTCGCACTCCTTTGGTTGGTGAAACTCGAAGATAGACATGATCGCCAACTTCGAACTTTAGGGGCTTTCTCCTTTTGTCAGAATAGCTCTTTTGTCGGGCTTGTGCGGCTTTAAGATTTGCTTGTATTACTTTTACTTTCTCCTCTGCCTCGATTACCAGGTCGGGTCCAATTATTTTACGTTCTCCGGTTTGTGACCAGCTCAAAGGGGTTCGACACCTTCGTCCGTACAGTACCTCAAATGGTGCCATTTTCAAACTCGTTTGGTAGCTGTTGTTGTAAGAGAACTCTGCCAGGGGTAGGCATTTGTCCCAATTCTTGTCATAATGAATGACACAAGCTCTCAGCATGTCTTCAAGAATTTGGTTTACTCTTTCTGTTTGTCCATCGGTCTGAGGATGGTATGCTGAGCTGCGAATCAGCTTAGTGCCAAGAGACGTTTGCAGATGTTCCCAAAAGCGTGCTACAAACTGAGGACCACGATCGGAAATAATTGTCTTAGGTATTCCATGCAGGCAAACAATACGATCGAGGTAAATCTCGGCATATTTCTTGGTAGAATAGGTGGTGTGCACCGGAAGAAAATGTGCCGTCTTCGTGAGTCTATCAACGATAACCCATATGGAATCATGTTTCTGGGAAGTGTTTGGTAGTCCCACGATGAAGTCCATACTTATGTCCTCCCATTTCCATGATGGTATAGGTAACGGTTGAAGTGTACCGGCCACCTTTAAGTGGCTAGCTTTTACTCTCTGGCACGTGTCACATTCCGAGACATACGTAGCAATTTCCCTTTTCATTCTAGTCCACCAGAAGTTTTGCCTTAGGTCCTGATACATTTTGCTACTGCCGGGGTGGATAGAGAATTTGGAGAGGTGTGCCTCATCAAGAATTTGCTTGCGGAGTTCGCGATTCTTCGGAACGACTATACGACTTTCGAACCATAGAACTCCCTTAGGGTCCTGGCGGAAACACTTATACTTCTCCTCACCTAGAGAGAGTTTTTGTTTGATGATCTTGATTCCTTCATCATGTAGTTGTGCCATGACGATTTGGTCGTGAAGAGTGGGCTCAACTGAGATGTGATCTAGAGTGCCTTGGGAAACCATTTCCAAGTTAAGCTTCCTCATGTCTGCACATAATGTCTCATGGTAGGACTCCATGGATAAGCAATGGCAATGGGACTTGTGGCTTAGTGCATCCGCGACTACATTAGCCTTACCGGGGTGATAGTGCACTTCAAGGTCATAATCTTTGATTAATTCTAGCCATCTTCGTTGTCTCATATTCAGATCGGCTTGTGTGAAGATGTACTTGAGACTCTTATGATCCGTGTAGATATTGCACTGTGTACCCATGAGATAGTGTCTCCATATCTTCAGAGCGTGAATGACGGCTGCAAGCTCAAGGTCATGCGTGGGATAATTCTGTTCGTGGGGCCGAAGGGCTCGTGAGGCATATGCAATCACTCGATTCTCTTGCATAAGCACACATCCTAGACCAGTACCTGATGCGTCACAATACACATCGAATGACTTGGTATTATCGGGTTGAGCTAACACAGGTGCAGTAGTCAGATGCTCTCTGAGAGTGTGGAAGGCTTCCTCACACTTCTCATTCCATACAAACTTTACTTCCTTCTTCAATAGTTCCGTCATGGGCTTAGCAATTCGAGAGAAATCCGGGATGAAGCGACGGTAGTAACCGGCTAAGCCGAGAAAACTGCGAATCTGATGAACAGAGGTAGGGGGTTTCCAATCCATCACCTCTTGTACCTTGCTGGGGTCAACAGCTATGCCTTCGCTGGAGATCGTGTGACCTAAGAACTTTACAGTATCCAACCAGAATTCACACTTAGAAAACTTAGCATAGAGCTGATGGTCTCTGAGTCGCTGAAGAACAATGCGAAGGTGCTTGGCATGCTCTTCCTCATCCTTGGAATAGATAAGAATGTCGTCGATGAACACTACGACGAATTTGTCAAGTTCGGGCATGAATACCGAATTCATGAGATACATGAAGTAGGCAGGGGCATTGGTGAGTCCAAAGGACATGACCAAGAATTCATATAGTCCATATCGTGTGGAGAAGGCAGTCTTAGGAATGTCGCACGGGCGAATCTTGATCTGATGATATCCCGAGCGAAGATCAATCTTTGAGAAGACTCTGGCTCCAGCTAATTGATCGAAGAGTACATCGATGCGAGGAAGTGGGTATTTATTTTTAACTGTTACCGCATTGAGAGGTCGGTAGTCCACACATAATCTCAAACTGTCATCCTTCTTCTTTACGAATAGGGCTGGACATCCCCAAGGTGACGCGCTAGGGCGAATAAAACCTTTGTCCAGTAGTTCTTGGAGTTGAATTTTCAGCTCGGCCAATTCCTTAGGGGGCATCCTATATGGTCTTTTGGATATAGGGGCAGTGCCTGGTTGTAGTTCAATAACGAACTCAATATCCCTATCCGGTGGCATTCCTGGTAAGTCATCTGGGAAAACATCGGCATACTCGTTCACCACAAGAATCTCATCTAGCTTAAGTCCTTCCATCTTATAAGCACAGGAATTCGTGCAATCTATGAATGGTAGGTAAAGGGTAGTGGCTCCGTGGCTAGGTGAATTTATCTCAACGGCTCGGGAAGAAAGGTCCAGTGTGACTCCATGCATAGCCATCCAGTTCATTCCCAAAATAATGTCCATGCCGTCAAGGGGTAAAAGGACAAGGTCCGTGTCGATGGTTTTACTACCCAATTTGACTGGTACTTGTCTGACCATTTGGTTTGAAGCAATTTTACCACCCGGTGTTGATATCATATATGACCCTTTTGTGTGACAAACATCCAAGCCTACCTTTGCACCGAATTTTGTACTTATGAAACTATGCGATGCACCAGAATCAAATAATACAACGGCAGGCTTGTTATGGATAGAGAATGTACCCGACATCACTGGGGCTCCTTCAGGAAGCTCTGCAAGCGTGGTGAAGTTAATCCGTCCTTGCTTGACTTGCAGGGTCTGTCTCTTGCCCCTGTTCTTGGCGTTCGGGTTGGATCCTTGACCTTGGTTGGGCTGTCCAGGCTGAGGGCATTCACGTGCGAAGTGGCTGGAACTCCCGCATTTGAAACAGCGATTTGCGGGGCTAGGTCGAAGAGACTGCTGAAGAATGGGCCTCGGACCATTCTGTGGGGGCATCGGGGGTCGTACCATGCCTGGCTGCTGTGGGGGTCTGGCAATCCATCTACCTGGCTGCGGGGCCCTTGGTGGAGCTGTAGGTGCGGTATTTTGCACGATGCGATACCTTGGTGGTTGGGCACTTGATGGCCCTGCGGGTGCCTTTCTCTTCTTCTCTGCCCGGTGTGCCATGATACAGTCCTCCTGGGTAATGGCCATATTGACCAACTCATTGTAGGTGTCAGCCCTGGCTAGGTTCAGACGTTCCTTGAGCTTGGTATTCAGACCTCGGCGGAAACGATCACGCTTCTTGGCATCCGTATCAGCGTGATAGCCTGCATATTGGCATAGGTGGTTGAATGCCTGGGCGTACTGCAACACGGTGCGGGTGCCTTGGGTGAGTGCCAGGAACTCATTCAACTTTCTCTCCATGAGACCCTCGGGGATATGATGTGCCCGGAACGCGGTCTTGAATTCATTCCAGTCGACCACATGGTCAGCCGGGAGCATCGCAAAATAGTGGTCCCACCACAGTCGAGCGGTACCGCGAAGCTGTTGCGCGGCAAAACGAGCCTTGTTGGCCTCTGAGCATGGGGCCACAAGTAGTGTGAACTTGGATTCTATGGTGCGAATCCATGCATCTGCGTCCAGGGGTTCCTCGGTCTTATGGAACAAGGGCGGCTGGGTCCCCAAGAAATCCGTGTATCCTGCAGCTTGTGGTTGGTGAGCATTGTGCCCACCCCTCTGCTGGTGTTGTCCTTGCACAATCTGACGTAGCAGCTCGGTTTGAGCGGCCATCACTTCCACCAAACTGGGCGGGGGTGGTGGCGATTGTCGCGGGTGGCTGCCACCGGCACCAAAACCCTCGGGGTTGCCACGTGTTGATCCAACCATCTGAAACGTGAAAGGTTACCATTAGCAACGCGATCCATATTACTTCCTTGATTCATAAATAATTGGTGTAGTCATAGACTTCCGAAGTCTGAGCTAGAAGTATGGACAGAATCTCTGTTTGCTACGAGAAAAATCATAGCCTGCTGTGGGTCCATCCAACACATCTCAAACATTTGTGGTAGTCAGAGAATTTAGGACTGCCCCACTTTGGTATTTACTTCGGTGCTAGAACTATGGCTAAGGTGGTCGAAAAGCTCTTCCTTTGCCTTGCTGTCTTAGCTGTCTTTCAGCAGATTGATCGGTACTGTTTCGCCTATATCTAAAACTAGCGAGGTCCAATGAAGCTGAATTTTTTTTTTTGTGAGAACCTAGATCACACAATTTAGCACAAGTCTGGTATTCAACACTCAGCCAAGAAATGCAAGGAGACATGGGTAAAAACTCCGACAAGTCTCAGCGATTGTGGATTCCATCGTTTACCAACTTACAACGAAATCACCAAGTTTATCGCCGTTCCTTACATGTTGTGGGTATCCACATGGTTCAGATATACCCAACACAAAAGAGTTACTCAACTCCTAGTTAGCCTATTACAACACTTGCCAAAAGTTAGGCTACCCTATCGAGGAGTATGTGCAAAAGTCCTCCTAGGTCGTCCTCTAGAAATCATCCAAGTCGTTGACAGACGACTCGCTGTGAGCCGGAGAGTGGGCTCCCATCTGATGTGCCTGTGGTACCTCACCCTCGAAATCCATACCTGAGATACCATCAATCTCCTGTGGCTCCTCCTCATCCTCCTCCATGTCGTCCTCATGGGGATGGTCATTCTGATCATGATGCCACTGAATATGCTCATTAGCATCCTCCAACTCAAGGTTCAGATCATGGAGCTGCTCCTCCAACTGTGCTATCGTGGTATCTCTCTCACCCATGAGAGTGTCCTGCTCCTGGATTTGGCCCTCAAGTTGGCCAATCTGAGCATCTCTGTCCTCAAGATCCTGACTGAGCTCCTTTATCTGCTCATCCCTGGTATCTGCCATCATATGGTAGGCCTGAGCAAGATCAGTGAGCTGCTCGAGTGCCTGACTCTGGAGAGTCTGAAGCCGGTAGAGTGCACTCATGCACCGCACGGAGGTATGGATAGTCTCCTGGGCATGGAAGTCTACCAAATACTGTGCGTGCTGCACCCTGTTGAGCCAAAAGGGGTCATTGTCCTGGGCAGCAGGAAACAATCCAATGGGAGTGAGTGTGACAACCTCGGGACGCTGCGCACAAAATGTGGTGAGCGCCCTCATGGCTGCAAGCTCCCAAGTATCGGCCAAACGGCGACCAACAGCCTCAAGCTCCAAGGCGGGCCACTCCGGGTGTAGCGGGTGCGGAAAGATAGTCACGTTGACACGGCACTGGGTAACTCCATTTTCTGCAAACTCCAGTCCGGCGTAACGTGGGGGAATTAGATAGCCCGCGGTACGCAGAACATCCCACAAAATAGAGGGAAAGCCCTCCCAGTGGAGGCACTGCGAGTGCACGCGTCCATCCTCATTCACCATCATCTCAACAGGCTCGGCCATCTGAACAAAAGATCAAATGGAGTGAGATAGCGAAAACTGTGAGCAGCACAAGGACAGATTCTGTATAGTGTGCAAAAATAATCATAACTCCCACAGTTCTCGTCCAAAAATTCTCAAATTTCACCAGGTCACTCCTAAGGTATTTGTGAACAACTTTTCTAGTCAACTCCAGAGCTAATTGGGTCTCTAAGATGGTCTTTCTTTTCAGGTTTTACCTTACGGTCTACCCAGAATTTTCAGTGAACAGAAGGCTAGAGTTTCGTGCACCAGGGAAAATCTACCCAGCCAAAATTTACCAAATTTTAACAGCAGCTTCTGGGATAAATTTGGAACAAGTTTTGTGTTGTACTCTTTTGCAGAAAACCGCAGGAAGGGGGCCTAAAAATTTAAGAGGCAGAAGTGCTTATTCCGGACAGAATTCTGACATTTCGAGGTTTCTGTCATTTCTTATTATCCCTAAGTTCAGAATTTTTCATTTTTGAACAGAAGATAGGGCACAAGATTTGGAACAATTTCTTCAACATGAACTTTATCAGAAATGGTCGTTTTCTTTGGTCAATAATTCGCTCTTTTCGGTCGTGGCAGATTTGGGACAGTTTCTCTAGATAATCCTTATGCAACCATGCTTAGATACGCAAGAACCTTTCCACTCTCACACAACGCATTTTTTGATTTCAGATACACATGTTCATGATGTATGCACGTCCTATTCGTCCTCACAAATAAAATAATCGCCAAATAGCTTTGGTCTTACGAAGATAGTTTCGGTGGCTTACACAATACGGCTCTCGCTATAATAGCTAGTCGAGTCTTTCTAATCGTTCCTTAACTTATCGTAATCGCGGTTAGTGTACCTGCAGAAAATCGACAAGCATTTATATATCTTATGAACCTTTCATGCCAGCACTCATGAAAGCGTCCGTATTCATTACCGTTTGCTTATAGAAACGATATCTGTACAATTTCCGCCGTACAGACGACGTTAACATACGCTATCGAGATAGCGTATTCACGGGGGTACCGTCATAAGACGGGGGTATGAACAGCGATCGCCATACCCTGCGCCGAACCTCCTACTCCCAATATGTCCAACTAACAGTTGTCATATTGGCAGCACCTCAAGTAAGCCACTGCTTGAGGGCAGCGTTCGGTTCGCATCACCGACAGGAAGGCCAAGCTCCCTCAGTTGGCTGAGGATCCTTACCTTCTTACCTTAGCGACGAGTGCGTCGTTACAGAATTTAGGGTCGGTTGTGCATGAAAGTAGGTTTTGACAGAAAATAATGTGCTGGAAGTCAGTTGATACTATATATAGAAGTTAGATAGCCACCTAGTAACTTTCCCATAAACCCTTAGGGCTTTACGAACTAGGCACCATCCTTAACGTACCAACGCATTTCGCAACACAACCTTCTAGTCAAGTTTTAGTAAATGAGTTTTTAAGGCTTGTAGCATTCTCTGGCGTACGTATTTCGGCTCTAGTGTCCGCTGTTGCCAGCTGTGGCACCAGTTACGGCTCTGATACCAGCTGTGGCAGAACCACCTGAATTAATCCGGCTCAAGTGTATTAACCATCACCATTAAGGCATCCTCGGTTAACCTTACACTTCAAACGGAGTAATCCACTGGTCTGTCGGGTATAACCTCCCGATACAACCACGGTGAACGGATCGAGCGCCGTACATACAAATGCTCATGTGACGATGAGCCCAGAGAATACCACATTCCAGCAAGTATTACATCATTTGCATAAGTCAATATTACAGACCTAGTCCTGAGTTTAGAAAACAAGTACATCAATTAACATAAATAAGTTCTTCAGAGTTAAATTGCAGCGGAAATAACAACGGAAACTACTCGACGATACAGGATGTCTCGATGAAGCCCGTACGAGACATCACTCGGCCTTATCTCCGTTGGACGGGGGCGCATCCCATTCCACCGACCAACCAGGGGGAAGGGTGCAGGGCCAAGTCAAGCTAGCAATCATGTCTTCAAAGGGTTCACCTGAAAACGAGTCACAAGCAAGACTGAGTATACTAATACTCAGCAAGACTTACCCGTGTAGTGGGAACTACTCCACCGACTCTAGACATGCCAGGCTTTTTGGCTCGGGGGTTTGTTTTGCCGAAAAACAACTACAAGTGGGTCCTTACTTTCAACTTTTAGCTCAAGATTCTAGTTTCGTTAGCCAGTCTAGGTAAGCAGCTATCTAAAGCATACATGGTGAAGCATTAAATTTTCCATCCAACCAGTTCATTCATCATCATTGTTCCTCTTCTTACTCTGTGGGTAAAAATGGTTAAGCAGTCTCAATAGCCGTGAGAAACGGACGATTCGAATCGAATTTCTTAACCTTGCAAGGGAAACCCAAACACACGTCACGTGGTTACTCCCTAGAGTCACACGTGCAACTTTTCCCCTTTCTTTCCGGGTCGTGGATCGGGGCTACCCTCCGAGAGTACAAGAGCTCCACGCCACGGTTCGGCGCCGGGTCGTGACCACTCTCTGCACTCGCCATATGCACATGGGACCGAAGTTCAAAGGGTAGGATGCCGTCCCCTTGCCGGGCCAATCAGGTACTTAAGCTTACCGATTCCCATAATCTCGGCATGTGTTTAGTACGTTCAAAGACTTAACCATCACTACCACACCCTGCGGCCTTAGCATTTTTCACTAGACAGACGGGCCTCAAGCGTAACCATCGTTACATAACCCGTCCGTGTCCTTATGATTGCAGCGTGTAGTAGTCATTCAACTCCTATTTTCTCGCGAGTGACAGGAAATCACTCGACTTTTACCGGGGTCCTATTAGCACAGCATTCTATCGAACCTTACATCTAGTTTTCACGCAAGGGTTCCTGACATCATGCAACTAAGTTTTCATCCAACTCCTATAAACTTAATGCACAAGCAAGGAGTAATGCGTTGCATAATTTCGAAAAGAATGGGTTATGCTCCGGGGCTTGCCTTCGCAGTTCGCTTGGGGATCTTCCGAACTTGGGCTCGGGTCTTCAAAAGCTTCAGTTAGATTTGCTTGAGCTTCGCGCTGTTCACTCTCGGACGCAAGCACCAGCTCGTAGGTTCCGTCGGCGAGAGTCGTCGATTCTACATGAGTGCACAGTTTAAGTCGTGGAAATAGCACTTGATTACGATTTGAGAGTCATTACTACAAGGGATAATTTCTGGTCATGAAATTTTGGATTTAGGCACATCAAGGAAAGGTGTGCTTACTGTAAAATTTTCAGCCAATTTTATGTAACAGATTAATTCCGAAAAATAGATTTCATTGTTGCTGTTAGACACTTGTTCTTTTTGTACAGAACAACTGGCGTAACAAATGAGTCTAAGATTTTTACAGAGCTTTCACTTAAGCATGCAGAAGCTACTGTAATTTTTGTAGGATTTATTATGCAGTATTCAGAGCATAGAAAATATGACATTCTACACCTAGGCTTTTTAAAGATTCATTTTTACAGGACCCTACATAGGGTTTTTGTCCATGAAACTTTTTACACAGCAACCTCTACCCTAGTGTAACTCCCAGTAATAATTTGGGGATTTTCCAAGCTAAGATACTATTTTCTTGATTTAATGTATGTTATTAGCACATAAATCAAATAAGTGGGTTACTGTGAGATAAAAATTCTCCTAATTTTTCTCTGGCTTCTAGTTACCAATACATCAGCATAGGAAAAATTTCAATGGGTGACTCACCACCTAACTACAGAGATAAAACATTCCTTTTACACATGATATAAAACTAAGTTTATCAAACAGTAAATCTAGAGATGGAATTTGGGCCTGATCTTTTTACACAGTCCTAACCATCCAGCAACTAATTCACTGCCCAAAATTCAGGGTCAGCATTGCTCTAGAACAGTGGGTATAAAATATGTCCATTAAAGCTTCTATTTAATGTAGAGCGAAATAGTTTGAGATTCTGAGAACATTTTTGTAACAAAAGTGGTAGAGTTTGTTCTGAGGATCCCAGAACAGTTGGGTTTGCATTTTTCTGAATTTTCTACGATTTTATACGAATTTTACAAGTTCACTGAATTTGAATCTAGGTTTGAAATTTTCTTTTACAACTAGGTCCTTGAATCTTGCGCTCAGACCCTTCTAAAGATTTAAATCCTTGCAATTGGGTCCTCGGCGGCTCGGGTGCGGCGGCCGGCCGAAATTCCGGCGAGGGGGCTCGCCGGCGGCGAGGGGCGGGGGTCGGGGAAGGTTCAGGGGTGCGAGGGCTACCTTGTGGGGGTGTTGTTCAGGTGGGGGACGGCCGGGAAGGGCTCGCCGGCGTTGGAGCAGAGGCGGCGGCGGCGCGGCTCGCGTCGACGGCGGTGCTCCGGCGGGCTTGGGGCGGCGTGGTCCGGTCGGTGAGCTTCAGTGGCGCGTGGGGAAGCTACTCCGGGGCTCGGCTTGGACGGAGGGGGTCGGGGTCGTGCTGTCCACGGCGAGCAGGGGCGGCGGCGGCGACGGCAGCGCGGGCGGCGGTGCTCCGGTGGCTCTGGGTGGCGTTGGGCGGGTCGGCGAGCTGCGGTGAGGTGATGTAGTGGTGGCTCGGTGCTCGGTTTGGGCAGTGGGCGGCTGTGGAGGGCTGCCCACGGGCGGGTGGTGCTCGGCGGCGGCGATGGCGCGGCGAGGCGTTCTGGTGGCGGGGCTTCGCGCGGGCGGTCGGGGTGGCGTTTTTGTAGGGACAGGAGGGGGGGCGTGGAGATGCCTGGGTGACGCGCGGGGCGGGGCGCGGCAGCGGCGTGCACTGGGCGCGGCGGGCGGCGGCAGAACGCCGGCGCGGCGTGCGGCGAGCGGGCGCGGTGACTGGGCGGCCGCGATGGTGGCGTGGGCGTGGTGAGATAGTGCCGGGCGCGGAGTGGGGAAGCAGCAGCGGCAGCGGCTCGGGCGGAGGGCAGGCGCGGCGACTGGTGGGGCGCGGGGGCCGGGGCGGCACGGCGGAGCGCGGGTACTGGCCGGGCGGGCGGCGGCCGGGGCGCGGCAGCACGCGCGGGCGGGGACTGGGCGGCGCGGCGTCGGGGCGGGGAAAAGCCGGCCGTGGCGGGGTGGCGCGGCGGCCACTGGCCTGGCGCCTCGCGCCGGTCAGGCGACGCCGGCCACCTGGCGCGCGGCGGGCGGGCGAGCGCGCGCGGCGCGGCAGAGCAGAGGGGGGAGGCGCCAGGGACCGAAATGCAAAAATTCGAAAAAGTTCAGGGGGCTGGGTGCAAACAGGGCGTTTTCTCCTCTTTCTGATTTGAATTTCAAAAACTTTTGAACACGAAAGTTGTTCAAAATAAAAAGTTCTACAACTTTGGTTTCAGGCAAAATCTCATTTGGCTTATGGTTTTAAAGTTATTTTAAAAGTTTCAAATGTGCCCAAATGTGCCCAAATTTAATTTGAATTCCAACTGAACCCGTTTTAAATTCTTTCCACCCTCTCATTAGTTGGTTTAACACATAGAGTTAGGCTAATGACATTGATTTCGGAATTTTAATTACCAGGGTTGTCACAGCCTTCCCCCCTTAACAAGAATCTCGCCCCGAGATTCGGTAATTCTTAGTGTGGGCGTGGGTGCACATACCAGTGGTTGAGACCAGAAACCCAGGGAAATGTTGGTTCAGGTAGCTTTCCGTTTCCCAGGTGGCTTCTTCTTCCGTGTGGCGATTCCATTGTATCTTATACATTCTAATCACTTTCTTCCTGGTCTCTCTTTCCTTTTGATCCAGAATCTTAATTGGGTGTTCGACATACGAGAGATCGGGTTCCAACGATATTTCTTGTTGTTCCACAACCTCGGTAGGGACTCGAATACACTTCTTGAGTTGAGATACGTGGAAGACATCATGGGTGGCCGTGAGCTGAGGGGGCAGTCGTAATTTGTAGGCTACGGGTCCGCAGCTCTCCATGATTTCGTAAGGACCAATATAACGGGGAGCTAGTTTGCCTTTGATCCCAAATCTTCGCACTCCTTTGGTTGGTGAAACTCGAAGATAGACATGATCGCCAACTTCGAACTTTAGGGGCTTTCTCCTTTTGTCAGAATAGCTCTTTTGTCGGGCTTGTGCGGCTTTAAGATTTGCTTGTATTACTTTTACTTTCTCCTCTGCCTCGATTACCAGGTCGGGTCCAATTATTTTACGTTCTCCGGTTTGTGACCAGCTCAAAGGGGTTCGACACCTTCGTCCGTACAGTACCTCAAATGGTGCCATTTTCAAACTCGTTTGGTAGCTGTTGTTGTAAGAGAACTCTGCCAGGGGTAGGCATTTGTCCCAATTCTTGTCATAATGAATGACACAAGCTCTCAGCATGTCTTCAAGAATTTGGTTTACTCTTTCTGTTTGTCCATCGGTCTGAGGATGGTATGCTGAGCTGCGAATCAGCTTAGTGCCAAGAGACGTTTGCAGATGTTCCCAAAAGCGTGCTACAAACTGAGGACCACGATCGGAAATAATTGTCTTAGGTATTCCATGCAGGCAAACAATACGATCGAGGTAAATCTCGGCATATTTCTTGGTAGAATAGGTGGTGTGCACCGGAAGAAAATGTGCCGTCTTCGTGAGTCTATCAACGATAACCCATATGGAATCATGTTTCTGGGAAGTGTTTGGTAGTCCCACGATGAAGTCCATACTTATGTCCTCCCATTTCCATGATGGTATAGGTAACGGTTGAAGTGTACCGGCCACCTTTAAGTGGCTAGCTTTTACTCTCTGGCACGTGTCACATTCCGAGACATACGTAGCAATTTCCCTTTTCATTCTAGTCCACCAGAAGTTTTGCCTTAGGTCCTGATACATTTTGCTACTGCCGGGGTGGATAGAGAATTTGGAGAGGTGTGCCTCATCAAGAATTTGCTTGCGGAGTTCGCGATTCTTCGGAACGACTATACGACTTTCGAACCATAGAACTCCCTTAGGGTCCTGGCGGAAACACTTATACTTCTCCTCACCTAGAGAGAGTTTTTGTTTGATGATCTTGATTCCTTCATCATGTAGTTGTGCCATGACGATTTGGTCGTGAAGAGTGGGCTCAACTGAGATGTGATCTAGAGTGCCTTGGGAAACCATTTCCAAGTTAAGCTTCCTCATGTCTGCACATAATGTCTCATGGTAGGACTCCATGGATAAGCAATGGCAATGGGACTTGCGGCTTAGTGCATCCGCGACTACATTAGCCTTACCGGGGTGATAGTGCACTTCAAGGTCATAATCTTTGATTAATTCTAGCCATCTTCGTTGTCTCATATTCAGATCGGCTTGTGTGAAGATGTACTTGAGACTCTTATGATCCGTGTAGATATTGCACTGTGTACCCATGAGATAGTGTCTCCATATCTTCAGAGCGTGAATGACGGCTGCAAGCTCAAGGTCATGCGTGGGATAATTCTGTTCGTGGGGCCGAAGGGCTCGTGAGGCATATGCAATCACTCGATTCTCTTGCATAAGCACACATCCTAGACCAGTACCTGATGCGTCACAATACACATCGAATGACTTGGTATTATCGGGTTGAGCTAACACAGGTGCAGTAGTCAGATGCTCTCTGAGAGTGTGGAAGGCTTCCTCACACTTCTCATTCCATACAAACTTTACTTCCTTCTTCAATAGTTCCGTCATGGGCTTAGCAATTCGAGAGAAATCCGGGATGAAGCGACGGTAGTAACCGGCTAAGCCGAGAAAACTGCGAATCTGATGAACAGAGGTAGGGGGTTTCCAATCCATCACCTCTTGTACCTTGCTGGGGTCAACAGCTATGCCTTCGCTGGAGATCGTGTGACCTAAGAACTTTACAGTATCCAACCAGAATTCACACTTAGAAAACTTAGCATAGAGCTGATGGTCTCTGAGTCGCTGAAGAACAATGCGAAGGTGCTTGGCATGCTCTTCCTCATCCTTGGAATAGATAAGAATGTCGTCGATGAACACTACGACGAATTTGTCAAGTTCGGGCATGAATACCGAATTCATGAGATACATGAAGTAGGCAGGGGCATTGGTGAGTCCAAAGGACATGACCAAGAATTCATATAGTCCATATCGTGTGGAGAAGGCAGTCTTAGGAATGTCGCACGGGCGAATCTTGATCTGATGATATCCCGAGCGAAGATCAATCTTTGAGAAGACTCTGGCTCCAGCTAATTGATCGAAGAGTACATCGATGCGAGGAAGTGGGTATTTATTTTTAACTGTTACCGCATTGAGAGGTCGGTAGTCCACACATAATCTCAAACTGTCATCCTTCTTCTTTACGAATAGGGCTGGACATCCCCAAGGTGACGCGCTAGGGCGAATAAAACCTTTGTCCAGTAGTTCTTGGAGTTGAATTTTCAGCTCGGCCAATTCCTTAGGGGGCATCCTATATGGTCTTTTGGATATAGGGGCAGTGCCTGGTTGTAGTTCAATAACGAACTCAATATCCCTATCCGGTGGCATTCCTGGTAAGTCATCTGGGAAAACATCGGCATACTCGTTCACCACAAGAATCTCATCTAGCTTAAGTCCTTCCATCTTATAAGCACAGGAATTCGTGCAATCTATGAATGGTAGGTAAAGGGTAGTGGCTCCGTGGCTAGGTGAATTTATCTCAACGGCTCGGGAAGAAAGGTCCAGTGTGACTCCATGCATAGCCATCCAGTTCATTCCCAAAATAATGTCCATGCCGTCAAGGGGTAAAAGGACAAGGTCCGTGTCGATGGTTTTACTACCCAATTTGACTGGTACTTGTCTGACCATTTGGTTTGAAGCAATTTTACCACCCGGTGTTGATATCATATATGACCCTTTTGTGTGACAAACATCCAAGCCTACCTTTGCACCGAATTTTGTACTTATGAAACTATGCGATGCACCAGAATCAAATAATACAACGGCAGGCTTGTTATGGATAGAGAATGTACCCGACATCACTGGGGCTCCTTCAGGAAGCTCTGCAAGCGTGGTGAAGTTAATCCGTCCTTGCTTGACTTGCAGGGTCTGTCTCTTGCCCCTGTTCTTGGCGTTCGGGTTGGATCCTTGACCTTGGTTGGGCTGTCCAGGCTGAGGGCATTCACGTGCGAAGTGGCTGGAACTCCCGCATTTGAAACAGCGATTTGCGGGGCTAGGTCGAAGAGACTGCTGAAGAATGGGCCTCGGACCATTCTGTGGGGGCATCGGGGGTCGTACCATGCCTGGCTGCTGTGGGGGTCTGGCAATCCATCTACCTGGCTGCGGGGCCCTTGGTGGAGCTGTAGGTGCGGTATTTTGCACGATGCGATACCTTGGTGGTTGGGCACTTGATGGCCCTGCGGGTGCCTTTCTCTTCTTCTCTGCCCGGTGTGCCATGATACAGTCCTCCTGGGTAATGGCCATATTGACCAACTCATTGTAGGTGTCAGCCCTGGCTAGGTTCAGACGTTCCTTGAGCTTGGTATTCAGACCTCGGCGGAAACGATCACGCTTCTTGGCATCCGTATCAGCGTGATAGCCTGCATATTGGCATAGGTGGTTGAATGCCTGGGCGTACTGCAACACGGTGCGGGTGCCTTGGGTGAGTGCCAGGAACTCATTCAACTTTCTCTCCATGAGACCCTCGGGGATATGATGTGCCCGGAACGCGGTCTTGAATTCATTCCAGTCGACCACATGGTCAGCCGGGAGCATCGCAAAATAGTGGTCCCACCACAGTCGAGCGGTACCGCGAAGCTGTTGCGCGGCAAAACGAGCCTTGTTGGCCTCTGAGCATGGGGCCACAAGTAGTGTGAACTTGGATTCTATGGTGCGAATCCATGCATCTGCGTCCAGGGGTTCCTCGGTCTTATGGAACAAGGGCGGCTGGGTCCCCAAGAAATCCGTGTATCCTGCAGCTTGTGGTTGGTGAGCATTGTGCCCACCCCTCTGCTGGTGTTGTCCTTGCACAATCTGACGTAGCAGCTCGGTTTGAGCGGCCATCACTTCCACCAAACTGGGCGGGGGTGGTGGCGATTGTCGCGGGTGGCTGCCACCGGCACCAAAACCCTCGGGGTTGCCACGTGTTGATCCAACCATCTGAAACGTGAAAGGTTACCATTAGCAACGCGATCCATATTACTTCCTTGATTCATAAATAATTGGTGTAGTCATAGACTTCCGAAGTCTGAGCTAGAAGTATGGACAGAATCTCTGTTTGCTACGAGAAAAATCATAGCCTGCTGTGGGTCCATCCAACACATCTCAAACATTTGTGGTAGTCAGAGAATTTAGGACTGCCCCACTTTGGTATTTACTTCGGTGCTAGAACTATGGCTAAGGTGGTCGAAAAGCTCTTCCTTTGCCTTGCTGTCTTAGCTGTCTTTCAGCAGATTGATCGGTACTGTTTCGCCTATATCTAAAACTAGCGAGGTCCAATGAAGCTGAATTTTTTTTTTTGTGAGAACCTAGATCACACAATTTAGCACAAGTCTGGTATTCAACACTCAGCCAAGAAATGCAAGGAGACATGGGTAAAAACTCCGACAAGTCTCAGCGATTGTGGATTCCATCGTTTACCAACTTACAACGAAATCACCAAGTTTATCGCCGTTCCTTACATGTTGTGGGTATCCACATGGTTCAGATATACCCAACACAAAAGAGTTACTCAACTCCTAGTTAGCCTATTACAACACTTGCCAAAAGTTAGGCTACCCTATCGAGGAGTATGTGCAAAAGTCCTCCTAGGTCGTCCTCTAGAAATCATCCAAGTCGTTGACAGACGACTCGCTGTGAGCCGGAGAGTGGGCTCCCATCTGATGTGCCTGTGGTACCTCACCCTCGAAATCCATACCTGAGATACCATCAATCTCCTGTGGCTCCTCCTCATCCTCCTCCATGTCGTCCTCATGGGGATGGTCATTCTGATCATGATGCCACTGAATATGCTCATTAGCATCCTCCAACTCAAGGTTCAGATCATGGAGCTGCTCCTCCAACTGTGCTATCGTGGTATCTCTCTCACCCATGAGAGTGTCCTGCTCCTGGATTTGGCCCTCAAGTTGGCCAATCTGAGCATCTCTGTCCTCAAGATCCTGACTGAGCTCCTTTATCTGCTCATCCCTGGTATCTGCCATCATATGGTAGGCCTGAGCAAGATCAGTGAGCTGCTCGAGTGCCTGACTCTGGAGAGTCTGAAGCCGGTAGAGTGCACTCATGCACCGCACGGAGGTATGGATAGTCTCCTGGGCATGGAAGTCTACCAAATACTGTGCGTGCTGCACCCTGTTGAGCCAAAAGGGGTCGTTGTCCTGGGCAGCAGGAAACAATCCAATGGGAGTGAGTGTGACAACCTCGGGACGCTGCGCACAAAATGTGGTGAGCGCCCTCATGGCTGCAAGCTCCCAAGTATCGGCCAAACGGCGACCAACAGCCTCAAGCTCCAAGGCGGGCCACTCCGGGTGTAGCGGGTGCGGAAAGATAGTCACGTTGACACGGCACTGGGTAACTCCATTTTCTGCAAACTCCAGTCCGGCGTAACGTGGGGGAATTAGATAGCCCGCGGTACGCAGAACATCCCACAAAATAGAGGGAAAGCCCTCCCAGTGGAGGCACTGCGAGTGCACGCGTCCATCCTCATTCACCATCATCTCAACAGGCTCGGCCATCTGAACAAAAGATCAAATGGAGTGAGATAGCGAAAACTGTGAGCAGCACAAGGACAGATTCTGTATAGTGTGCAAAAATAATCATAACTCCCACAGTTCTCGTCCAAAAATTCTCAAATTTCACCAGGTCACTCCTAAGGTATTTGTGAACAACTTTTCTAGTCAACTCCAGAGCTAATTGGGTCTCTAAGATGGTCTTTCTTTTCAGGTTTTACCTTACGGTCTACCCAGAATTTTCAGTGAACAGAAGGCTAGAGTTTCGTGCACCAGGGAAAATCTACCCAGCCAAAATTTACCAAATTTTAACAGCAGCTTCTGGGATAAATTTGGAACAAGTTTTGTGTTGTACTCTTTTGCAGAAAACCGCAGGAAGGGGGCCTAAAAATTTAAGAGGCAGAAGTGCTTATTCCGGACAGAATTCTGACATTTCGAGGTTTCTGTCATTTCTTATTATCCCTAAGTTCAGAATTTTTCATTTTTGAACAGAAGATAGGGCACAAGATTTGGAACAATTTCTTCAACATGAACTTTATCAGAAATGGTCGTTTTCTTTGGTCAATAATTCGCTCTTTTCGGTCGTGGCAGATTTGGGACAGTTTCTCTAGATAATCCTTATGCAACCATGCTTAGATACGCAAGAACCTTTCCACTCTCACACAACGCATTTTTTGATTTCAGATACACATGTTCATGATGTATGCACGTCCTATTCGTCCTCACAAATAAAATAATCGCCAAATAGCTTTGGTCTTACGAAGATAGTTTCGGTGGCTTACACAATACGGCTCTCGCTATAATAGCTAGTCGAGTCTTTCTAATCGTTCCTTAACTTATCGTAATCGCGGTTAGTGTACCTGCAGAAAATCGACAAGCATTTATATATCTTATGAACCTTTCATGCCAGCACTCATGAAAGCGTCCGTATTCATTACCGTTTGCTTATAGAAACGATATCTGTACAATTTCCGCCGTACAGACGACGTTAACATACGCTATCGAGATAGCGTATTCACGGGGGTACCGTCATAAGACGGGGGTATGAACAGCGATCGCCATACCCTGCGCCGAACCTCCTACTCCCAATATGTCCAACTAACAGTTGTCATATTGGCAGCACCTCAAGTAAGCCACTGCTTGAGGGCAGCGTTCGGTTCGCATCACCGACAGGAAGGCCAAGCTCCCTCAGTTGGCTGAGGATCCTTACCTTCTTACCTTAGCGACGAGTGCGTCGTTACAGAATTTAGGGTCGGTTGTGCATGAAAGTAGGTTTTGACAGAAAATAATGTGCTGGAAGTCAGTTGATACTATATATAGAAGTTAGATAGCCACCTAGTAACTTTCCCATAAACCCTTAGGGCTTTACGAACTAGGCACCATCCTTAACGTACCAACGCATTTCGCAACACAACCTTCTAGTCAAGTTTTAGTAAATGAGTTTTTAAGGCTTGTAGCATTCTCTGGCGTACGTATTTCGGCTCTAGTGTCCGCTGTTGCCAGCTGTGGCACCAGTTACGGCTCTGATACCAGCTGTGGCAGAACCACCTGAATTAATCCGGCTCAAGTGTATTAACCATCACCATTAAGGCATCCTCGGTTAACCTTACACTTCAAACGGAGTAATCCACTGGTCTGTCGGGTATAACCTCCCGATACAACCACGGTGAACGGATCGAGCGCCGTACATACAAATGCTCATGTGACGATGAGCCCAGAGAATACCACATTCCAGCAAGTATTACATCATTTGCATAAGTCAATATTACAGACCTAGTCCTGAGTTTAGAAAACAAGTACTTCAATTAACATAAATAAGTTCTTCAGAGTTAAATTGCAGCGGAAATAACAACGGAAACTACTCGACGATACAGGATGTCTCGATGAAGCCCGTACGAGACATCACTCGGCCTTATCTCCGTTGGACGGGGGCGCATCCCATTCCACCGACCAACCAGGGGGAAGGGTGCAGGGCCAAGTCAAGCTAGCAATCATGTCTTCAAAGGGTTCACCTGAAAACGAGTCACAAGCAAGACTGAGTATACTAATACTCAGCAAGACTTACCCGTGTAGTGGGAACTACTCCACCGACTCTAGACATGCCAGGCTTTTTGGCTCGGGGGTTTGTTTTGCCGAAAAACAACTACAAGTGGGTCCTTACTTTCAACTTTTAGCTCAAGATTCTAGTTTCGTTAGCCAGTCTAGGTAAGCAGCTATCTAAAGCATACATGGTGAAGCATTAAATTTTCCATCCAACCAGTTCATTCATCATCATTGTTCCTCTTCTTACTCTGTGGGTAAAAATGGTTAAGCAGTCTCAATAGCCGTGAGAAACGGACGATTCGAATCGAATTTCTTAACCTTGCAAGGGAAACCCAAACACACGTCACGTGGTTACTCCCTAGAGTCACACGTGCAACTTTTCCCCTTTCTTTCCGGGTCGTGGATCGGGGCTACCCTCCGAGAGTACAAGAGCTCCACGCCACGGTTCGGCGCCGGGTCGTGACCACTCTCTGCACTCGCCATATGCACATGGGACCGAAGTTCAAAGGGTAGGATGCCGTCCCCTTGCCGGGCCAATCAGGTACTTAAGCTTACCGATTCCCATAATCTCGGCATGTGTTTAGTACGTTCAAAGACTTAACCATCACTACCACACCCTGCGGCCTTAGCATTTTTCACTAGACAGACGGGCCTCAAGCGTAACCATCGTTACATAACCCGTCCGTGTCCTTATGATTGCAGCGTGTAGTAGTCATTCAACTCCTATTTTCTCGCGAGTGACAGGAAATCACTCGACTTTTACCGGGGTCCTATTAGCACAGCATTCTATCGAACCTTACATCTAGTTTTCACGCAAGGGTTCCTGACATCATGCAACTAAGTTTTCATCCAACTCCTATAAACTTAATGCACAAGCAAGGAGTAATGCGTTGCATAATTTCGAAAAGAATGGGTTATGCTCCGGGGCTTGCCTTCGCAGTTCGCTTGGGGATCTTCCGAACTTGGGCTCGGGTCTTCAAAAGCTTCAGTTAGATTTGCTTGAGCTTCGCGCTGTTCACTCTCGGACGCAAGCACCAGCTCGTAGGTTCCGTCGGCGAGAGTCGTCGATTCTACATGAGTGCACAGTTTAAGTCGTGGAAATAGCACTTGATTACGATTTGAGAGTCATTACTACAAGGGATAATTTCTGGTCATGAAATTTTGGATTTAGGCACATCAAGGAAAGGTGTGCTTACTGTAAAATTTTCAGCCAATTTTATGTAACAGATTAATTCCGAAAAATAGATTTCATTGTTGCTGTTAGACACTTGTTCTTTTTGTACAGAACAACTGGCGTAACAAATGAGTCTAAGATTTTTACAGAGCTTTCACTTAAGCATGCAGAAGCTACTGTAATTTTTGTAGGATTTATTATGCAGTATTCAGAGCATAGAAAATATGACATTCTACACCTAGGCTTTTTAAAGATTCATTTTTACAGGACCCTACATAGGGTTTTTGTCCATGAAACTTTTTACACAGCAACCTCTACCCTAGTGTAACTCCCAGTAATAATTTGGGGATTTTCCAAGCTAAGATACTATTTTCTTGATTTAATGTATGTTATTAGCACATAAATCAAATAAGTGGGTTACTGTGAGATAAAAATTCTCCTAATTTTTCTCTGGCTTCTAGTTACCAATACATCAGCATAGGAAAAATTTCAATGGGTGACTCACCACCTAACTACAGAGATAAAACATTCCTTTTACACATGATATAAAACTAAGTTTATCAAACAGTAAATCTAGAGATGGAATTTGGGCCTGATCTTTTTACACAGTCCTAACCATCCAGCAACTAATTCACTGCCCAAAATTCAGGGTCAGCATTGCTCTAGAACAGTGGGTATAAAATATGTCCATTAAAGCTTCTATTTAATGTAGAGCGAAATATTTTGAGATTCTGAGAAAATTTTTGTAACAAAAGTGGTAGAGTTTGTTCTGAGGATCCCAGAACAGTTGGGTTTGCATTTTTCTGAATTTTCTACGATTTTATACGAATTTTACAAGTTCACTGAATTTGAATCTAGGTTTGAAATTTTCTTTTACAACTAGGTCCTTGAATCTTGCGCTCAGACCCTTCTAAAGATTTAAATCCTTGCAATTGGGTCCTCGGCGGCTCGGGTGCGGCGGCCGGCCGAAATTCCGGCGAGGGGGCTCGCCGGCGGCGAGGGGCGGGGGTCGGGGAAGGTTCAGGGGTGCGAGGGCTACCTTGTGGGGGTGTTGCTCAGGTGGGGGACGGCCGGGAAGGGCTCGCCGGCGTTGGAGCAGAGGCGGCGGCGGCGCGGCTCGCGTCGACGGCGGTGCTCCGGCGGGCTTGGGGCGGCGTGGTCCGGTCGGTGAGCTTCAGTGGCGCGTGGGGAAGCTACTCCGGGGCTCGGCTTGGACGGAGGGGGTCGGGGTCGTGCTGTCCACGGCGAGCAGGGGCGGCGGCGGCGACGGCAGCGCGGGCGGCGGTGCTCCGGTGGCTCTGGGTGGCGTTGGGCGGGTCGGCGAGCTGCGGTGAGGTGATGTAGTGGTGGCTGGGTGCTCGGTTTGGGCAGTGGGCGGCTGTGGAGGGCTGCCCACGGGCGGGTGGTGCTCGGCGGCGGCGATGGCGCGGCGAGGCGTTCTGGTGGCGGGGCTTCGCGCGGGCGGTCGGGGTGGCGTTTTTGTAGGGACAGGAGGGGGGGCGTGGAGATGCCTGGGTGACGCGCGGGGCGGGGCGCGGCAGCGGCGTGCACTGGGCGCGGCGGGCGGCGGCAGAACGCCGGCGCGGCGTGCGGCGAGCGGGCGCGGTGACTGGGCGGCCGCGATGGTGGCGTGGGCGTGGTGAGATAGTGCCGGGCGCGGAGTGGGGAAGCAGCAGCGGCAGCGGCTCGGGCGGAGGGCAGGCGCGGCGACTGGTGGGGCGCGGGGGCCGGGGCGGCACGGCGGAGCGCGGGTACTGGCCGGGCGGGCGGCGGCCGGGGCGCGGCAGCACGCGCGGGCGGGGACTGGGCGGCGCGGCGTCGGGGCGGGGAAAAGCCGGCCGTGGCGGGGTGGCGCGGCGGCCACTGGCCTGGCGCCTCGCGCCGGTCAGGCGACGCCGGCCACCTGGCGCGCGGCGGGCGGGCGAGCGCGCGCGGCGCGGCAGAGCAGAGGGGGGAGGCGCCAGGGACCGAAATGCAAAAATTCGAAAAAGTTCAGGGGGCTGGGTGCAAACAGGGCGTTTTCTCCTCTTTCTGATTTGAATTTCAAAAACTTTTGAACACGAAAGTTGTTCAAAATAAAAAGTTCTACAACTTTGGTTTCAGGCAAAATCTCATTTGGCTTATGGTTTTAAAGTTATTTTAAAAGTTTCAAATGTGCCCAAATGTGCCCAAATTTAATTTGAATTCCAACTGAACCCGTTTTAAATTCTTTCCACCCTCTCATTAGTTGGTTTAACACATAGAGTTAGGCTAATGACATTGATTTCGGAATTTTAATTACCAGGGTTGTCACAGCGATGCTGTAGGCGGAATCGGCGGTGACTATCTCTGTGGTGTCGCCGACCCATTGCACGAGGCATTAGTGCATTGTAGATGGAACACAACAATTTGCATGTATCCAGTCGCGACCGAGCAGCATGTTATAGTACCCCTTACCATTAATAACGAAAAAGGTAGTAGGAAGGGTCTTACTGCCAATGGTGAGGTCGACGCAGAGCGCTCCACGGGCGGGAGACACGTTGCCTTCGAAGTCCTTGAGCATCATGTCCATCTTGGTCAGATCTTCCTCGCTCTTGCCTAGCTTGCGGAACATGGCGTACGGCATGATGTTGACTGCGGCGCCTCCATCTACTAGTAGTCTGGTGACGGGTCATCCGTTAACGTAGCCTGTGAGAAAAAGCGCCTTAAGATGTTGCCATTTTTCTTCTTCTGGTTTCTCAAAAGTAGTTGTCATCGGCTCTAACACCAATTGCGCCATTTGCTCTTCCACTCTTGTCGCTTTGTCTCGATCGTCAGGCGCCATGAATTCCATCGGCAATATGAACGCCATGTTGATGTCGGCTGCTGATTCTTGATTGTCTGTTTCCTGGCTGTTGTTTTTCTTAGGGCGCCAAACCCGAGACTTGACGTTTCTCTTTTCCGGCACTTGCCTTTGCTCTTCTTCTTGTTGCTCCCACTAGCGCAGGCGTTGGATCCTCCGTTTCTGGGATTTGGATAGGCCATCAAGACACCACCTGGGATTTACTGGTTTGGCCGATGATCTGGCGTGTTCCCAATCTGGTTCCCTTCCTAGGGGGTTTTCGTTTGACACCCTGTCATCAGCCATCTCTTCCAGCTGATCGTGCACGCTGATTCTGCCCCCCAGTCCATCCTGTTGGTTGATCCTGCCTTTTGACCGGTGATACTGGTCAACTCTGCCCCCCAGCCGATCATGCACTGAAAGGCGCTGCCCTTCTTGTTCGCGCCGATTTCTGTTCATCGGCTCTGATCCTCTGTCTCTGGAGCGTGACCTTTTAAACGGGCGATCGTTGCAGCTTAATCCGTTGCACTCAGGACAGTTATCGGCGGACGGCAATCGAATGTCGTTCTCCCAGCAATGGATGAAGAATGGACATTGCCAGTGATCCTCATGCCGGCGTATCATTTCTTCGTGATATCTTGACTATTCCTGCTGCCGCCGATATTTGCTGAGCAAAAATCGGGATGTGACGGGTCTGCATGATGGTTCTGACCCTTCGCTCTTGTCTTTAGCCCGCCTTTTCCCTTTGATCTCATCTGTCGTGACCTGCTTCCTGGGATCAACGGCGCTGCTCCTTCTCGCCGATTCTGACGTCAGCACCTTGGTTTGAAGTGCATTTCTCCCCGTGTCAACCATGTTAGCTGGGAAAGGATGCTGGTCTATCTTCATCGGTTTTGCCAATTTAGCCGGGATTTCGAACTTGAGCCTTCCCTGCTCGATGGCCGATTGTATCTGTTGACGAAAGATTTTGCATTCATTCGTATCATGAGACGTGGCGTTGTGCCATTTGCAGTACCTCATCTTCTTGAGCTGATCAGCCGAAGGGATGGTATGATACTGAGATAGCTTGATCTGCCCTTCCTGGAGTAGTAAGTCGAAAATCTTATCGGCTTTTGATGTGTTAAAGCCGAATGTCTCTGGTTCTTTCTTTCTGAAAGGGCACGATATTGGCTTTTGGCCTTTCACCCACTCTGCCAGGCAAATTTCTTCTTCTCCATCAGATTCAGACCCTTCTAGATATGCCACCTTCTTCTGGAAATTCCTCCGTTGCTCAATCGGACGGATTTCCTGGCCTGCCAATCGATGAACGATCTGGCTTAAGCTTTCAAATTCTTGCGAAGCATAACTTTCCTTGATTTATGGCAGGAGGCCTTGGAAAGTGATATCGGCCAACTGTGCATCGGTCAGAGCTAGACTGTAGCATTTATTCCTGACTTCTCTGAACCTCTGTATATATCCAATTACTGGTTCATCGCTCCTCTGCTTGAGGCTGGTCAAATCTGAGAGCTTCATCTCATGTACTCCTGCGTAGAAGTACTTGTGGAACTTCCTCTCTAGATCGGCCCAAGTAACAATAGAATTTGGCGGCAAAGTGGTGAACGATTGGAAGGTCGATCCAGACAGGGACGATGAAAATAGACGTACCCTCAGAGCATCTTGCGTGGCGGCCTCTCCGCACTGGATGATGAATCTATTGATGTGCTCCACGGTGGATGTATCGTCCAGCCCTGAAAACTTGGTGAAATCGGGCACCTTGTAGCGGTGTGGAAACGGCATCAAGTCATAGGCCGATGGGTATGGCGTCTTGTATGTGTAAGTCTGCACTTTCGGCTTCAACCCAAACTGGTCCTGAATTACCTCTACTATTCTTGCTGTCCAGTCCACCTCCTGCTGATGGACGGCCGTTCGAGGTGCCGGCATATGTTGAAGGACCGGTGGTGGTACAGCTGGAAGATGAATCGAAGCATGCGGCGAATTTTGCTGAGCAGCTGACAGTTGATGGCGAAGTGAATCCGCCGCCCCGTCGTACATCATCATCGGTGCCGTGCTTCTGAGTGCCTCTGCAGCGCCTGCCCCCCTGCCGATCTCTGATGAGACTGGATGATACTGAGGGACCGTCGGCCGGACGGCCGATTGGAACGACGCCTGGATTGGATAGCTTCCATGCCCGGTTGATGGATCAGGGAAAGCCGTCGTTGCCAATGCCCCCCAGGGTACTGAGCTTGTGGGCAGCGATTGCACAGAAGCAATCTGGACGGGTTGAAGTGGTGCCTGCGATGGAAAACATGGTGCACCGCTATATCTTGGAGACGCTGGAGGCAACGGAGTGTTGTATCCCTCGCGTTGCGTCAACATCGGCCTAGGAGCCGATTGGGACGTGCCTGGTAAGCTTCTGGTTGGAAGCATAATCGGCGGGGCATACGCTGGCCCCTGATAGCCTTGAACTGCTCCGCTGGCCAGAGAGCTGATGACGGTGTTGTACACCGTGTTGGTCATCACCGAGGACTGGTCGATGAACGCCTGGTAGACGGATTGTTGGATCATATCGGACATCTTGCCCGAGTCCTCAGCAATGGTGATATGGCGGGGAACTGGAATAGGAGCTTTCTTGACAGCCTCCCCGCTTCTTATATGACTGAACGACTGCAGATACATCTTCTTGTAATCTTCTAGATGTTTAGCCAATTCTTCCTTCTGGTCGTCCTTGAGATCCGCTTCTGTGACCTCAATGATGTTGTTTTCGGAAACCTCTGCGTTCCTCGACATGTTGGATCTTGAAACGGTCCCACCGGGCGTGCCAAAAGTGTGTTGGCGCTAAAATCGGCCAGGAATCGGCCGATGGTCTTCAGCGTCGGACACACGACCTAGGAGAATCTGCTTAGCTCCTGTTCGGGTTATTGCCCTGGTGCTGTTCGTGCGGCGTGCTAGTCAATCTGACCTGTTGATTGACAAGGAAATAAAAGTATTAAATTCCGGGCATCCCCGATCGGCTGGAGTTCCGATCTGTCCCGAAGAGCGCGTCGGCGAATCGGCCGATTTGCTGTGAAGATAATCGGCTATGGATCAGCCGATGATCATGTAATAATTGCAAAGAAAACTGTTGGAGCAATCTAAACAATTATTATAGATGCAACACTTGAAAATAGATCTAATCGGCTATATGACGATGAACGAGGAAGAACGATAACAAAGCCGATAGTTCTAATCTCAAGCTGGATAACTGGTGATGATACTAGAACAACATGTAAAACCTATAATTCTAGTAAATATCGATAACTGGTGAATAAATCCAAACGAAACCATAGCGATGCGCCCGTAGTTAAAGCTCGGATATTACTCGATAAACGGAACCTACCAATTGGCCGGAGATCAAGTTGATGCAGCCCTCCCAATCCGTACGAACTCGTGAAAGAAGAAAAACTATTGGCAAAGTCGCCGACTTAAAAGTAAAGTACTAGTAAAAAGTAGAAGTGTTTTGTTGATTGATGTGTTGATTTTTTGCAAAGCCCTGACGACTCCTATTTATACCCTAAAACTAGGACTCCTGGTCGATTACGACTTGTTACAACCTTATTTAAAACAGGAAAACTACTATATCTATAATATCTTTAAAAAGGAAACGGACTCCCGCAGAATCTTTCGCCGCCGCCTCCTAATTCAATCAGGACTTTTCCAATTGCTTCTTGACCGAATTAGCATCGCTCTGCTGACCAACATTAGGCCACTTTTGACCAGGATCCTCTGTTGTGCCCCCAATCTATTGGCGCAAGCTGTATCACTAATCGGCCGATTTCTAACTGTTACCTCAATCGGCCGATTCTTTACTGTAGCCTTTAGATCTGCCGTATCGGCCAACATCTTCTCCTGACGCCGACTCAACACGTGTCAAAATTTGGCGTCAACAGATCCGCTGCACTCAGCGCAATTATCAGCTGATGCAATCTGAGGTCATTTTCCCAGCAATGGATGAAGAACGGGCATCGCCAATGATCCTCGTGTCGGCGTATCATCTCTTCGCGGTGTCTCGACCTTTCCTGCTGCCGCTGATATTTACCGAGTAAGAATTGGGAAGTGACAGGTCTACGCGATCGTTCTGATCCTTCGCCCTCATCTTCAACCCGTCTTTTCCCTTTGACATCGTCCACCGTAACCTACTTTCTGGGGTCCACGACGCCGCTTCTCTTAGCCGATTCCGACGTTAGCACCTTGGTTTGAAGCGAGTTTTTTCCCGTGTCAACAATGTTAGCAGGAAAAGGATGCTGATCAATTTTCATCGGCTTTGCTGGCTTCACCGGGACTTCAAATTTAAGTCTGTCTTGCTCAATGGCCGACTGTATCTGCTGACAGAATATTTTGCACTCATTTGTGTCATGGCATTGTGCCACTTGCAATATTTCATCTTTTTGAGCTGATCGGCCGAGGGAATGGTGTGGTAAGGTGAGAGCTTGATCTGTCCCTCTTGGAGAAGTAAGTCGAAGATTTTATCGGCCTTTGACGTGTCAAAGCCGAACGCCTCTGGTTCTTTCTTCCCGAAAGGGCACGATATCGGCTTCTTCCCTTTAACCCATTTTGCTAGGCCGATTTCTTCTTCTTCAGATTCAGACCCTTCTAAATATGCCACTTTTTTCTGGAAATTCCTCCGCTGATCAAACGGACGTAGTTCTTGACCGGCCAATCAGTGAACGATCTGACTTAAACTTTCAAACTCTTGTGAGGTGTACCTCTCCTTGATGTGTAGCAGGAGACCTTGGAAGGCGATGTCGGCCAACTGAGCGTCGGTCAGGGCTAGGGTATAGCATTTGTTTCTGACCTCTCTGAACCTCTGTACGTAATTAGTTACTGGTTCGTCGCTCCTTTGCCTGAGGCTGGTCAGATCTGAAAGCTTCATCTCATGGACTCCCGCGTAGAAGTACTTATGGAATTGCTTTTCCAGATCGGCCCAAGTAACGATGGAGTTGGGTGGTAGGGTAGTGAACCACTGGAAGGCCGACCAAGATAGAGATGGCGAGAACAGACGCACCCGCAGAGCATCTTGTGTGGTGGCCTCCCTGCACTGGATGATGAATCTATTTATGTGCTCCACAGTTGAGGTGTCATCCAGCCGCGAAAATTTGGTGAAGTCAGGAACTTTGTACCGATGGCGAAACGGCATTAGATCGTAAGCAGGTGGGTATGGCATTTTGTACGTATAGGTTTGTACTTTCGGCTTTAACCCGAATTGGTCTTGAATTACCTCCGCTATCCTTGCTGCCCAATCCACTTGCTGCTGATGAACAACTGGTCGGGGGATCGGCACATGTTGATGGATCGGCGGTGGGACGGTCGGGTGATGGATCAAAGCATGTGGCGGATTCTGCTGCAGCGTTGCCGGCTGAGCAGTTGACAGTTGGTGCCGTAGCGAATCTGTCGTCCCATCGTACAGCATCATCGGCGCTACGCTTCTGAGTGATTCCGCAGCATCTGTCCCCCTGCCGATTTCTAACGTGGCCGGTTGATACTGAGGGACCGTCGGCCGGACAGCCGAATGGAACGGTGCCTGGATCGGAGAGCTCCCATGACCGGTTGATTGGTCCAGAAAAGCCGCCGTTGCTGGTGCCCCCCAAGGTACTGAGTTTAAGGGCAGTGCTTGAACGGAAGAAATCTGGGCAGGCTGAAGCGGCGCTTGTGATCGAAAGCATGGCGCACCGTCATATCCTGGAGGCATTGAAGGCAATGAAGTGTTGTATCCTTCGTGTTGTGTCGATATCTGCGAGGAGCCGAGTGAGACGTGCCTGGTAAGCTTCTGACTGGAGCTACAATAGGTGGGGCGTATGCTGGCCCCTGATATCCCTGAGCTACTCCGCTGACCAAAGAACTGATGATGGCATTGTATACCGTGTTGGTCATTACTAAGGATTGGTCGATGAAAGCCTGATAAACGGACTGTTGAATCATATCGGACATCTTGCCCGAGTCCTCAGCGATGGTGATCTGGCGGGGAACTGGAAGAGGAGCTTTCTTGATGGTCTCCCCGCTTCTGGTACGACTGAAAGATTGCAGATATACCTTCTTGTAGTCTTCCAGGTGTCTTGCCATTTCTTCTTTCTGGTCGTCCTTGAGGTCTGCCTCCGTAACCTCAATGATGTTATTCTCAGAGATTTCGGTGGTCTTGGACATGTTGGATATTCAAGTGGTCCCACCGGGCGTGCCAAAAGTGTGTTGGCGCTAAAAATCGGCCGGGAATCGGCCGATGACCTTCAGCGTCGGACACACGACCCGGGAGAATCTGCTTAGCTCCTGTTCGGGTGATTGCCCTGGTGCGGTTCGCGCGGCGTGCCAGTCAATCTGACCTGTTGATTAACAAGGAAAGAAACGTATTAAATTCCGGGGTTCCGATCGGCTAAAGTTCTGATCTGTCCCGAAAAGCATATCAGCGAATCGGCCGATTTGCTATGAAGATGACCGGCTACAGATTAGCCGATAATCACGTGGCAATTGCAAAGAAACTAATGGAGTAACTTAAACAATCGCTACAGATGCAACACTTAAAATAGATCTAATCGGCTGTATGGTGATAAACAAGGAAAAGTAATGATAAAGCCGATAGTTCGATCTCAAGCTGGATAACTGGTGATAAAACTAGAACAATAGGTAAAACCTATAATTCTAGTAAATATTGACTTGATGTGAGCTGCCCTTAGGTTGCTTACCAACATCCTTTGGATGAAAGGGTACCATTCCCCTAAGAATAGCTCCATTAGCCCCAACACCAGATGTCTTGTTGTTCTTGATGAAAGGAATGGGTTCTTGACGACCTTGTTCATTATTACCTAAACCCTTCCCTTTTACAAAGCCATATTTCTTCATGTAGCCACTTCCAAAGGCTTTGGTATGCTTCTCAAACTCACCTATCCTTTGGGTTGACTTGTCCTCCTTGATCAAAGTTTGTGAGCCTTGTAATCTTACTTCTCATGACACGCATCTCCGCAAGGTTAGTAGCACAAGATTCAACATTTATATCATTACACCTTGCACCATTGCTAGTGATATAAACAAAGGACTTGGTTGCATCATTGGAGCTAGAGGAGGTGCATTCCTAAAGGAGATCATGTTCCACTTCAAGATCCGTGTGTTTGGCATGTAAACATAAGAAGTTTTCATGAAGTGTCTCATTTGCCCCCTTAAGTTCAGCATTTGATTCATTGGCAAAAGAGAGTTCTTTAGTCAATTTCACAACCTTTTCTTTCTCCTTAGCTAGAGACTCTTGAAGTTCAAGAATTTTGTTAATTTTTGCTTTGAGCAAGTCCTCTTGCACCTTGAAACTCTACCTTTCTTTGGAAAGAGATTTCTCAAGGCCTACGGTTTTCACTCGCTCAAGCCTGATTAACTCTTCTTGCACCTCAAGTGTCTCATCCCTATCCTCTATCTCAATCATAAACTTCATTATTTTATTTGTTGCCTTTTTACCAAGTTCTTTTATCATGTTTTCACATTCATTATCATCAAGAGTATCATCGTCATCATCATCATCATTGGGGTTAGGTTTGGAATCTACCTTTGCCTCTTTTGCCATGAAGCAAGTGGGAGTGAAGTCATCTTCATCATTGGTGAGATCTACAAAGACCGACGACTTTGTGATGTCAGCTTCCACGGCTATGGTCACCACACCCTCATCATCGGAGGATGATTCTTCACTTGAGTCCCACTCCACACCAAGATGAGCTTCACCTGTGTGCCTCTTTTTGCCCTTGCCTTGCTCCTTCTTCTCACCCTTGTTCTTGTTCTTTTGGTTGGGGCAATTGGCAATGAAATGGCCAACCTCCCCACACCCAAAGCATGGCTTGTTTGACCTCCTAGTGATCTTGCCTCTTCTCTTGTAGTTGCTGAAGTATCCATCCTTCTTCATGACTTTCTTGAATCTCTTGATAAACAAGGCCATGTCATCATTACTATCACTATCACTCTCCTTCTTCTTTGATGATGTACTCTCAATATTGGTCTTTGCTTTCTCCTTCAAGCTTGATTTGAGAGCTACACCATTGTTCTTCTCAATTTGCTCATGGATTCTTGACAACTCTTGATGGTGGTAAGATGTTGCACAATTCTTCCAATGATATCGGCCGGAGTGAATATTTTGAAGCCTACCTTCTCCCTTATCAAAGTGGGTGGGTTGACATCTCTAGCCATGTATGCGGTCAAAATCTTGTCAACTACATCCTTGTCATTCCACTTGTCACCACCAAGTGCTCTAATCTTGTTCACAATTTTGTTCAATCGGTTGAACATTTCTTGTGGTTTCTCATTCTCACGGATGATGAACCGATTGAGCTCTCCTTCTAGTGCACGAATTGTTTCTTCACGCACTTTCCATGTACCTTCATGGTTCACTTGAAGTGTGTCCCACATTTTCTTAGCCGAGTCCATTCCATCAACCTTGTCAAACTCTTCCGAACACAAAGAGCTAAGAAGTATGGAAGCAGCTTGCATGTCGCATTGAATCTCAAATTATTCCTCTTGAGTGATAGGTTCATCTTTCTCGGGAATGTTCACACCTACACACACAATCTTCCAAAGGTCCGGATTGACCCCGATCAAATACACACGCATCAAGTGTCGCTATGAGGAGTAGCCCGTCCCATCAAAACGAGGGGGCTTCCCTAGGTTAACTGATGCATTTTGGGAAGAACTATTGAAACGACTATAATTGAAACCAATTTTTGCGAAGGTTTTAGTACTTCACTTTTTGGTTACCTTTACCAATTTGGTGTTAGAGTCGGAGTCCTCGTCGGATATTCTTCTTTCTTCTTATCCTCATTGTTCTTGGCATTCTTCTCCTTTGGTTCACCATCATCTACCGTGGTCGGAATTCCCTCTTGTGTTCTCAACATGTCGATTCTCCAAGCGGTTAAGCTTCAATCCTGAGACCAATGCCCTGATACCAATTGAGAGGATCTAAAGATCGACTAGAGGGGCGTAAATAGTTGAAACTGAAAATTTACAACACTTAAAACAATTATGTCAGTAACTTTGAAGTCTCCGGAGATTCCGAGGAAATGTCCGGACACTCCGGAGAAACTTGCTGAATTCAAACTCGACCAACCAAACCTCAACCAAAAATAGATCGAAGTAATTTCCAAGGTTTATAGACTTGTTTCTACCCCTTTGCTCCAACTGCCTGTAGTCAAAACCTTTCCAACAAGTAGATCGAGAACAAACCCTAGAATTCTAGGTCAAACCAAGAACAACAATAAAATACATAGTAAATGTACGAAGACTCAAGGATTTGTTTTCCGAAGTTCAGCTCCCCACAAGAAGCCTACATCTCCGTTGAGACACCCAAGAAGAGCACTTACTTCTTGAGCTATGTAGCATCCCCTTAGCAACCAACGTCACTAAGGTCACTTACTATGTCGAGGTGGTCGTACAAACATCCCGGGGCACACCACAAGCTTGGGTGCTCGGCGGGCAACACCTAGCCAGCTAGGAGCTTGAAGCTACAAGTAACAAACACGAAATTCATCGGCTTGACCAAGAATGAAGTGTTCAAGAGATTGGAAATCAGCTCACTAGCACTTTCACTTGCTCTTCCTTCAATTTCCCCTCAATTCCCTCACCAAATCTTGCTTGGAAGTCAAAGGTGGGAGTGAGGAGGGCTCTTGAATGCTCAGGAATGGAGGCAGGTGAAAACTGGTTGGAGTGAGTTAACGTGGAGGGGGTGAAGGGGTATTTATACCCAGCCCCCAAAAATAGCCGTTGGCAGGTTAAGTTCCGGAGACTCCGAACAATTCTTCGAAGATTCCGGACATCACCTCCGGAGACTCCCGAGATGTGCGGAGACTCCGCACATGTCCGGAGACTCCGCACATGTCCGGACTCCGAACACTCCACAGAAACCCATGTCCAGAGACTTTGAAAAAATCTCCGGAAACTCCGGACTTTTCTGCAGGATCACTCTAAGGATATCCCATGTGTTGTGTGAGTGCAAAGGTGTCTCTCGTAGGTTTGTTAGATCATCTTGAGCACCTTGTTCTACCCAAAGTGAGTACATTTAATGTTCCTCTTGATAGTGCGGCATCCCTATACTCAATTTCAAAATATAAATAAATTAAATCCTCATGAATCTTTGCTTTGCAACTTTCATTTCCTTTTTGGTAGTCATCTCCTTTCATTGATTCATCTATCACATGTAGTACCTGCTCATCACGCTCATAGATAGCATTAGTCCCACAAGCGTATATCATTAATCAACCAAAACCTACTAAGCGGGCCTAGATGTTCTTTCAATCCTCCTCGCCGCGTCATCCACCTCTCTTTGGCATCGTCGTCTCGGTCATCCTGGTCACGAGGCATTATCTAAACTAGTTTCTTTTATTCCTTCATGTAATAAAGACACTAGCCATACTCTCTGCCATGCTTGTGAGTTGGGTCATCACATTCGATTACCCTTTCATGTGTCATCTTCTCATGCAGCTCAGAAGTTTGATCTTATACATTGTGACTTGCGAACTTCACCTGTTGCTAGTATTTCGGGTTACAAATACCATTTGATCATTTTAGATGATTGTACTCACTATACTTGGAAGTTTCCCTACGCCTCAAGTCTGACACTTTTACCACTCTCTCTCACTTTTTTGCGCATGTTCATATGCAGTTCGACGCCACCATTAAGTTTGTTCAATGCGACAATGGTCTCGAGTTCGATAACTCTAGTGCCTCCTCACCCGTGGCAGCCACCTTCGTGTGTCCTACCCGCACACCTCGCGTCATAATAGTAAAGTCGAACAGATCATTCATACCATTAATAACATTATTCACTCCCTTCTATTTCATGCCTGCATGCCCCCAGCCTATTGGGTTGAAGCTCTCCACACCTCCATAGCCCTTCTCAACATCTTACCCACCAAAACACTACAGTTCACTACACCACATCAGGACCTCTACGGTGCCCCTCCTGCATATGATCATCTTTGAGTGTTTGGGTGTAGATGTTACCCTAACCTGTCGGCCACTACTAGCCATAAGCTTGCTCCCCGCTCGACCCTATGTGTCTTCCTCAGATACTCTATTTACCATAAGGGATACCGCTGCCTTGACCTCTCCTCACACAAGATCATCATCTCTCGTCATGTCATGTTTGATGAGAATGTATTCCCGTTCAGCGAGCAGCGCTCCCCTTCTGTTGCTGATTTTGAGTTCCTCGAGGATTTCACTAACCCCGTGCCCGAGCCAATAGGCTCGTCACGGACCCCTCTACTTGCAGGACCTCCTACCATCGGCATGACACCCTTTAGCGCTCCTACTGCACCTGCCCTGCACTGCCACATGCGACAATCACGGCTGGATCTCCCTACGGCACCCGCATTGCCACGTGCGGAAGCTGCAACCCCGACGCCGCCCTCGTCCATGGCACAGGCGGCCACCAGTCTAGGCATCGGCCCAACCATCCCGGGTACTGCACAACCACATGCGTCTGGGTGGACTACTCCACCGATCGTCACGGGGAGCCCCTCGTGCGCCCGTGAGGCAGCACACGCGTAGGGCTCTCACGCGCCCCTCGTGCAGCCCGTGCCGTTCCACTACACATGACGACCGGCCACCCAGACTCCTCCGCCATCCCTACCTACCGATGTGGTCCCTGTCACCCCGGTGGTGAACCAACATGCCATGGCAACGCATGCCAAGCACGGGTTCTGGCAGCCCGCGCTCTACCACACCGCGTCACTCTCTCCGGTTCCAAAGACCTTCCGTAGTGATCTTGACGATCCTAATTGGCGAGCTGTTATGGAGGAAGAACATGCTGCCCTGCTGTAGAACCACACTTGTGCCCGTTGTCACCAGGAAGTGGATCTTCAAGCATAAGTTCCATACTGGTGATTCCCTCGAGCGCTACAAAGCTCGATGGGTCCTACGCGGCTTCACACAGCGCCCTGTTGTGGACTTTGACGAGACTTTCATCCCCATTGTGAAGCCCGCCACAGTTCGCACTATCCTATCACTGAAGTTACCTCGCCGGTGGCCCGTTCATCAGCTCAACATGAAGAATGCCTTCCTCCACGGCACCCTCTCCAAGACAGTGTACTATGCAACCATCCGGGTTCGAGGACCCCACTCGTCCAGGCTTCGTTTGCCACCTCAACAGATCATTGCTGTGGCAGAACCGCCTGAATTAATCCGGCTTAAGTGCGCTAACCATAACCATAGAGGCAATCCGGGCTAACACGCACTTAAAACGGAGTAAAATGACAGTCTATCGGGTAACATCCTGATGCAACCACTGGAATTTCAATCGAAATAATGCATACATACAACAACCACGAAGGTGAGCCCAGAGATTACAGCAATCCACAATTTTTTACATCACAGAGTTCAACATGAATTACTATTACAAACCAAGTTTGAATTCATTCAAAAACAAGTACTTACAGAGTTTAATAGTGCAGCGAAAAATAAACGATAGTTCTAACGACGATACAAGATATTATGATGAAGCCCGTACATGACATCATTCAGCATTATCATCGTTGGCCGGGGACGTATCCCATTCCACCGACCAACTAAAAGGAACAGTACACGGCCAAGTCAAACTAGCAACCATGTCCTCAAAGGTCTCACCTGAAAACAAGGCCACAAGCAAGGCTGAGTATACTAATACTTAGCAAGGCTTACCCGACTATTGGTATATACTTAGCCAACTCCTAGACATGCAAGGGTTTTGGCTGAGGGTAGTTTTTGCCAAACAAAACATCTAAGAGTGAGTCCTTGCTTTCAAGTTTTAGCATCAAGGTCTAGTTGATTAACCATTCTAGGTAAGCAACTATCCAAATCACACATGGTGGAAAATAATTAACTGAGCACCGGTTCAGTCAGGTACTTCAGCTTACCGATTACCATATTCTCGGCATGTGGTTAGTACGTTCAAAAACTTAACCACCACTACCACACACCGCGACCTTAGCATTTTCGCTAATCCGACGGGGCCTCAATCATCAATAGGAATATCGTAGCATAGCCCCGTCTGTCGACCTTATGATTCCAACATAAGTAAAATAAGCAACTCTTATATCTCACGAGTGACAGGAAATCACTTGACTTTTACCGGAGTCCTATTAGCATGGCAATCTAGCAACTAATACAGGCTAGTGTTCATATATAGCTACTAGGATCATGCAACTAGGGTTTCAATCAACTCCTACAAACTTAATGCACAATACCATATATAAATAAAAGTTGCAAGTTTAAAAGTAGGGGTTATGCTCCGGGGCTTGCCTTCCTGAGCAAAGCTAGCCTTGGGCTCTTCCGAACTTTGGTTCGGGTCTTCAGCAACTTCAGTTAGATTAACTTGAGCTTTGCACTGCTCACTCTCGGGCTCCGGCACCAGCTCGTAGGTTCTGTCGGTGAGAGTCATCGATTCTATATGAATGCATATGTATGAGTTGTTTCAATGGTACAAGATGAATAACTATTTCACTGTAAAGTTGTAATTCAACAAAACTCAAGTTAAGTTGTAAAGCACTTCAATTTCTTTTCCTTGGGTAGTCATTTATGGAGTAGTATATAGATTAACTAACTTCATTAAGTAAGTGAGAGGTTTTGTCATTTCATAAACGGCCATATTTCAAGAGTAAGCATGTATTAAAACAAAACAACATGTAGCGACAGTTTCTGGTGTTGAAATTTTTATGCATAGCACATTATTTAAGTACAAACTCATTGTAAAATTTCTAGCCATTTTCATTGAGCTCATTAATCATGAAAAATACATTAAACAGCAACTGCTAGGATTAAGATCCATTTATATAGAACAAACCATGCAAATTCTGGTGCTCAAAATTTTACTGAGTACTCCTAAACTTATGGTGAGTCTACTGTAAATTTTTTAGGTTTTAGTGCGCAAGATACAGAGCATAGAAAATAAGTCAAGATACGTCTACATTAATAAAGATTTATTTCTACAGGTAGTTCTACAAAGTTTCTGTATCTCAAACTTTTCCAACATGATAATCTACTCAAAGGTAGTCTCTGGTTAAATTTTCTTATTTTTCTAAGCAATAGAACTAGTTACTTTGATTTAATGTAGTTTTTCTTAACTAAAAACATATGAGCAAGTTAGACAGAAGCAAAAAGTTCCAAACTTTGTCCATAGCATTTATGCATTAAGGTACTGTAAAAGTTTCAACCCTAAAATATCAGTAGAACCGCATGAACAAATAACTCTAGCAAAATAGCAAATCAAACAAGGTCCAACGAAAACTACTCGTAAAAACTTGTTCTGGCCTTGAGATTTTTACACAAGTCTTAACAAGCAGACACTAGTTTATAGTCCAAAAATCATTCACAGTACTGTCCATGTGGCCGGCGGCTGGCAGGCATCGCCGGCCAGGTGGCCGGCGGCCGCTGCCCCTCGACAGGACAGAACAGGGGAGGGGAGAGAAGAGAGAGGGAGAGAGAGAAGGGTCGGGATTCAAATTAAATTTTCTCAAAATTTTTAATAGAAACTTGAAAAACTTTCAACACAAAAGTTGTAGGGAATTTGAAAATCTACAACTTTTGTTTTAGCCAAAAGTTCATTTGAGCCACGGTTCAAAAGTTATTTTAAATTTAAGACTACTAGGATTTGAATTACTAGTCATTTCTTGTGTTAAATTTTGAATTTGCAAATGGTGTTTGAAGTAAATTTTGTAGGGTACTAAAATATGAGTATGTTTTTATGCTATATTTTTCATGTAAAGTGGAGCATGAAAGGTTATAAACACAAAAGGAACAAATCTCACATACACACATACATACACATGCACATATACATTCATACACATGCATATGCACACACATAATTAGATGCATTGTTTCAATGATTTTGGGTTATTATGCATGATGCTATGTTTAGATTTTCTTGCCTAGGGTTTTAAACACCTAGGGTGTTATAGTTGTGTGGCCTCAAACAGGCGCCGTAGGCATGCTACAGTGATTTCACCGCCTATCTTTTGTCCCTCGGGTTCGTGGAGGCCAAGTCGGACACCTCACTGCTGGTCTATCACCGCGGCTCCGACATGGTCTACCTGCTGCTCTACGTCGATGACATCATCCTCACCGCTTCCTCCTCGGATCTCCTTCAGCGCACCACCTCGGCTTTGCAGCAGGAGTTCTTCATGAAGGATCTTGGTGAGCTGCATCACTTTTTGGGTATGCAGGTGCAATACCATGGTGACGGTCTTCTCCAATCTTAGCGGTAGTATATGCTGGATATCTTTGAGCGTGCGGGCAGCTGACTGCAAGCCGTGCACCACTCTGGGTGACATCAACCCCAAGATGTCCTCCACCGAATTTCGCAGCTAGGCTAGAGCTAGCACTTCAGTATCTCACCTTCACCAACCGGATATCTCCTACGATTGTCCATCAGGTCTGCCTTCACATGCACGACCCCAGGGAACCGCATCTTGCTGCTCTAAAGTGCATCCTGCGGCACATTCACAGCACTCTTCATATGGGACTTCTTCTTTGACCATTAGCTCCGGATCGACTTGTGGTATACTACGATGTTGATTCGGCAGGTTGTCCAGATATGCGCAAGTCCACATCGGGCTATGCTGTGTTTCCTGGTGATAACTTGGTGTCCTGGTCCTCCAAGCGGTAGAACACTGTGTCTCGTTCCAGTACTGAGGTCGAGTACCACGCTGTCGCCAGTGCTATGGCAGAGGCTTCTTTGTCGGTGTTTTACCGCCAAGCCCACCGAGGGATACCCCCGAGGTGGTGAGTTGTAGGTGGGGTGTCGCCGAGATCAGGAACTCGAAGGTGCAAGAAACATAAAGTTTAGACAGGTTCAGGCCACTAAGAGCGTAATACCCTACATCCTGTGTGGTGGTTTGTATTGCCTTAGGGGTGTGTGTTTGGAGGGGGGTCCCTGCCGGCCCTTATATAGTCTGGAGGGACAGGGTTACATGGAAATCCTAGCCAGATACAAGCTCGGGACTCCTACCCGAGTACTACTTGAGTAATTTCCTTCTGTTCCGACTAGTTCTACTATGGTACGAGTAGTTACAACTGATATAGGGCGTGAGCAATGTCCCATCCCTTATCCTAGAATATGTACGCCTTGTGCGCAGTCCCGTGGCCCCGGGTCTGACAAGCCCCAGAGCTCTTCGAAGTCGAGTACTGCAGGCTTCCAAGTACTTATGAAGGCATCTTCGAGTTCTCCCGAACTCCATCTTGAAGGTGTCTTCCGAGTACTTCCTTGGCTGCATCGAGGTTGTGAAGTGCTCATGCCACGAGTAGTTGTCAAGTCTTCTTTATATGGGGTGCGATTAAACTCACACTCCATATGGAGTAGCCCCCGAGCTTTAGGTTGAATCAAAGAATCAGGCTAAGGGTCAAATTAGTCTTAAATCTTCTGTCCTTATCTTCCAAAAGATTTGAAAAATAAGTCACTGATGACACGTGTCCCACAACCCCTAAACATTGAATCCAAATCCCCAAGGTTTGGAAAAAAGGATCCAAAAAAATCGTGGCACTCAATATACGACGGTAAGAATTTGATGGTTTAGATGGGCAAATTGGTTTAGAAAATTGGAAACCGCTTTTTTGGAATGAATTCCCTAAAAAAATTGTTAAACAAATAACTTCTCCAAGAAGCGTCCTAAATTACTGCTCAAATCAAACCTTTTTCCTTGATTTAATGGCTAGATAAGACCTCTGGGTTAAAAATTTGAAAAATCCATCATTATAGGATAAAATCCCTGAAATAATGGTTAAATAATTATCTTCCCGAGATAAATCCTCAAAAGCCTCTTAAATCGGGTTCTTCTACGAATCTTCCGAGTAGTTTTGCAGCATCAAGCCTCCAAGCGTGAGAGCTAAATGATCCACTGAAAGCACACTGAGTGCCCTGTCGAGCCAAGCCCCCGAGCATGGGAGCTAGATGGGTCGGCGAAGATACGCCAAGTAACCTTATTGCGCCCAGCCCCCGAGCATGGGAGCTAGACGAGCCGCCAAAAAGCACATCGAATGTCTTGTTTGTAGTCGAGACGAAGAGTCGAGGTTGCTGATGGCGCGTAATACTAGTCGGAAACTTGTAAACGCAGTGTTATGGGAGCGAGGCCCCTTCAGTAAACTACGCGTAATACTAGTCGAGAACTAGTAAACGGAGTGTTACTGGAAGTATGGGAGCAAGGCCCCTTCAGTAAACTAGGCGTAGTACTAGTTGAGAACTAGTAAACGGAGTGTTACTGAAAGTATGGGAGAAAAGCCTCTTCACTAAACTACATGTAGTACTAGTCGAGAACTAGTAAACGGAGTGCTACTGGAAGTATGAGAGCAAAACCCCTTCAGTAAACTACGCGTAATACTAGTTCGGAACTAGTAAACGGAGTGTTACTGGAACTATGGAAGCAAGGCCTCTTCAATAAACTACGTGTACTACTAGTCGAGAACTAGCAATCTGAGTGTTACTGGAAGTAGGGAGCGAGGCCCCTTCAGTAAACTACGCGTAGTACTAGTTGAGAACTAGTAAACGGAGTGCTAGTAATCTAAGTGTTACTGGAAGTATGGGAACGAGGCTCCTTCAGTAAACTGCGTGTAGTACTAGTCGAGAACTAGTAAATGGAGTGTTACTGGAAGTATGGGAACGAAACCCTTCAGTAACATAGAATACTAGTCGAGAACTAGTAATCTGAGCGTTACTGGAAGTATGGGAGCGAAGCCCCTTCAGTAACATAGAATACTAATCGGGAACTAGTAAACGGAGTGTTATTGGAAGTATGGGAGCGAGGCCCCTTCAGTAAACTACGCATAGTACTAGTCGAGAACTAGTAAACGAAGTGTTACTGGAAGTATGAGAACGAGGTCCATTCAGTAACCTAGAATACTAGTCGGGAACTAGTAATCTGAGTATTACTAGAAGTAGAGATAGGTGACTGGAGATCAACTGGCAAAGGAGAAATAAATCTTGCTAGTAGCTTAGTCGATTCCTTGGGCGGGCCATGAGAATCCACATGTTGCCATGCGAAAACGTCACGGTTGGCCCGAAGGAAGTGACGACGAGGTCCTTCACGTGATATTGATCAGTTCCTTGGACGGGCCAAGACAGGTCGTATGTTACCATGCGAAGATGTCTTGGCTAGCCCGAAGGAATAGATTACGCAATTCTTCACATGCGTTGCTACGAAAGTGGTCGTCGTGCGAAGATGACTCGGTTGGCTAGAAGGAATTCCTTGGGCGGGCCAAGACAGTTTGTACGGCACTGAAATGTGAATGAACACACAAAAGCCCTGTTTTGTGTAAATTCATTGATTCCCTGACCGAGTGGCTGAACGGGTTCTTTGGGAAAGAAACCCCTTGTTTCGAGATAAAACTCAAGACAATGGTTAAATAAGTTCCCTAAAGATCTCCGAAAAACTTCCTTCAATCGGGTCTCAGTCTTCGTTGAGTGGTGGAGCTCCTAGGGCCCTTCGGAGGGTTTGACATTCAAAGGTGGAATGCTTGCTCTTTGGGTGCCATGGGCATTGATTATGCAGAGCCTCCTCGAATCGCTACTTCGAGTTGAGGGTTTTCTTTCTTTGGGTGGGTTGTTCCCCTGCTTCTGGCTTGCACTTCCAAGTTGTACCCAGGTAGTCGAGGGGGATATAATAGTTGGTGGGGCTATAGGCCTCCACCTCATCGCGCTCCTGCTGCTTGGCGATGATGATGTTGTGGGCGCCCCAGTCGGCGTTGATGATAGTGCGGAGGTCACTCGTGGAGGAGTCGTAGAGGTTGCCTTGCGCTTGCTGGTGCTGCTCGACTATGCGATGCCTGCGTTCGACGCACTTTGCGTTTCTGAGCCTGCAGCATTCGTTTTGCACATAGTCTTCGTTTTCATTCTTCATGGTGTCAACAGTGTTGACAGTGGATTCAGGTGTCCTGCGTGATGAGGTCACTCCTACAGATATACACGAGGCTTCTTCGCTAGACATCCAAACCATTCAAGGTCCAATCACAAGAGCTCGCGCGCGACAATTAAATTTAGAGGTGAGCTCGCTCCTAAGTGTTTCTCTTAATAGTTTCGACAATAGTTTGCTACCTAATGTTTATATTGTGATTAGAAACCAAGGAGAAGATAAGATGACACATGGAGAGGAGCATGGAGTCGTGGAGGGACAGCAAGGGACGTCCAAGCTACGTGGAGGCCCAATACAACTCAACTTCGAGTCCACCTCGGAGTCCAGGAGCAGTTTAACTTGAATTGGACACCCAGGCCGCATCCGAAGTTCGATTTCGACAATCTACATATGGGTGGAAAGACAATTTGATAGAGCTTCCAATGGCGTTGGTTTGAGGCCCAAATTCATTATGAGTCGTCGGGAATCGTCCAAGGAAATTGGCGTGCAGAATCTATCCCGGTGCTGCGTCACCGTATTTTGGCCTTTGGGCCGTGTATCGTCGTCGAGTCCTTTAGGGTTGCGTCCAGGTACTTGGACACGACCCTAAACCCTATATATCAGTAGCTGCCGCCCTCGTTAGGATTCGGGTTTTACTTAGATTATTCTGTCAAGAACAGTTTCGCCGTACTCGGCTTGTTAGACCCCAACTCGTGAGCTAATCATCCATCTGCAATTGGTTTGCAATCTTCCTTGTTCTTGCTTGTGTTCTTCGATTCGCAGGCAGGGATTAGCCTTCTTGGCGAGGTCGACCGTGTATTCGCCGGTCGATAACCTGAGGAGATGTGGTGCTACGATTGCGGGGTTTCGGGACGTGTTGCCGGAAGCCAGATCGATTCGTGTCGCGACTCCACCAAATCGAGAGTTATCAGAACCTTTCGGAAGATCGTGTCATAGTGAATGACGCAAGCTCTCAGCATGTCTTCAAGAATTTGGTTTACTCTTTCCGTTTGTCCGTCAGTCTGAGGATGGTATGCTGAGCTGCGAATTAGTTTGGTACCAAGAGATGTTTGCAGTTGTTCCCAAAAGCGGGCTACAAACTGAGTACCACGATCAGAAATAATTGTCTTAGGTATTCCATGTAGGCAAACAATACGATCGAGGTAAATCTCGGCATATTTCTTGGCGGTATAGGTGGTGTGTACCGGAAGGAAATGTGCCGTCTTTGTGAGTCTATCTACGATAACCCATATGGAATCATGTTTCTGGGAGGTGTTTGGTAGTCCAACGATGAAGTCCATACTTATGTCCTCCCATTTCCAGGATGGTATAGGTAACGGTTGAAGTGTACCGGCTCTCAAGTACATCTTCACTCAAGCCGATCTGAATATGAGACAACGGAGATGGCTAGAATTAATCAAGGATTATGACCTTGAAGTGCACTATCACCCCGGTAAGGCTAATGTAGTCGCGGATGCACTAAGCCGCAAGTCCCATTGCCATTGCTTATCCATGGAGTCCTACCATGAGACATTGTGTGCAGAAATGAGGAAACTTAACATGGAAATGGTTTCCCAAGGCACTCTAGATCACATCTCAGTTGAGCCCACTCTTCATGACCCAATCGTCATGGCACAACTACATGATAAAGGAATTAAGATCATCAAACAAAAACTCTCTCTAGGTGAGGAGAAGTATAAATGTTTCCGCCAGGACCATAAGGGGGTTCTATGGTTCGAAAGTCGTATAGTCGTTCCGAAGAATCGTGAACTCCGCAAGCAAATTCTCGATGAGGCACACCTTTCCAAATTCTCTATCCACCCCGGCAGTAGCAAAATGTATCAAGACCTAAGGCAAAACTTCTGGTGGACTAGAATGAAAAGAGAAATTGCTACGTATGTCTCAGAATGTGACGCGTCATTCACTATGACAAGTATTGGGATAAATGTCTACCCCTACCAGAGTTCTCGTACAACAACAGCTATCAAACGAGTTTGAAAATGGCACCATTTGAGGCCCTGTACGGACGAAGGTGTCGAACTCCTTTGAGCTGGTCACAAACCGGAGAACGTAAAATAATTGGACCCGACCTAGTAATCGAGGCAGAGGAGAAAGTAAAGGTAATACAAGCAAACCTTAAAGCCGCACAAGCCCGACAGATCGGGAACCCTCGTTCACATTAAGTGGTATCAGAGCTTTAGTCCTTGTGCTGTTCCTGTGCTTTTGGTTCCTAAGAAAGATGGTTCGTGGCGTATGTGTGTTGATTGTAGAGCCATTAATAATATTACTATTCGATATCGTCATCCTATTCCTAGGTTGGACGACATGCTTGATGAGTTGTGTGGTTCTATAATTTTCACAAAAATTGATTTACGTAGTGGTTACCACCAAATAAGAATGAAGCTTGGAGATAAATGGAAAACTGCTTTTAAAACTAAATTTGGGTTGTATGAGTGGTTTAGTGATGCCTTTTGGTTTAACCAATGCACCTAGTACCTTCATGCGCTTGATGAATGAGGTTTTGAGGGCTTTTATTGGTCGATTTGTGGTAGTTTACTTTGATGACATATTGATTTACAGCAAGTCTTTGGATGAACATATGGATCACTTACGTGCTGTTTTTGATGCGTTGAGAGTAGCGCAATTGTTTGCTAACCTTGAGAAGTGCACCTTTTGCACCGATCGAGTTTCTTTCCTTGGCTATGTTGTTACTCCACAGGGCATTGAGGTGGATGAGATGAAAATTGAAGCCATTGAGAGTTGGCCGTTGCCCCACAACATCACACAGGTGAGGAGTTTTCTTGGTCTTGCAGGTTTCTACCGCCGCTTCGTCAAAGATTTCAGCACCATTGCTGCACTGCTGCATGAGTTGACGAGGAAGGGTGTGGTGTTTCGTTGGGGAAAAGCACAAGAGGAGTCATTTGTCACTTTGAAGGACAAGCTTATGCATGCGCCGTTGCTGCAACTTCCGCATTTTGGTAAGACTTTCGAACTCGCTTGTGATGCTAGTGGAGTTGGTATTGGTGGTGTTTTGATGCAGGATGGTAAACCCGTTGCATACTTTAGCGAAAAAATAAATGGCCCTGTTCTGAATTATTCTACGTATGATAAAGAATTGTATGCTCTTGTACGTTCTTTAGAGACGTGGCGTCATTATTTGTGGCCTAAAGAATTTGTTATACACTCTGATCATGAAGCGCTTAAGTATCTTCGTTCTCAAAATAATCTGAACCGTAGACATGCTAAATGGCTTGAGTTCATTGAATCTTTTCCTTACATTATTAAGCATAAGAAAGGGAAGGATAATGTGATTGTTGATGCTTTGTCTAGACGATATACCTTACTGTCCCAACTTGATTGTCGGATTTTTGGGCTTGAATCAATTAAAGAACAATATGCGCTTGATCCTTATTTTACAGAAGTGTTGCTTAATTGTAAAGAGGGACGTACATGGAACAAGTTTGTGGTCAATGATGGATTTGTGTTTAGAGCTAACCGCCTGTGCATTCCAGTGGGTTCCGTTCGTCTTTTGTTGATACAGGAAGCACATGGAGGAGGTTTGATGGGACATTTTGGCGCAAAGAAGACGGAGGATGTTTTGAGCACACATTTCTTTTGGCCAAAGATGAGGACCGACGTTGAGAGGTTTGTTGCTCGCTGCACTACATGTCAGAAAGCTAAGTCTCGTTTGAATCCACATGGTTTGCACATGCCTCTTCCTGTTCCTTCTATTCCTTGGGCCGATATTTCTATGGACTTTGTTTTGGGATTGCCTAGGACTAAGAGGGGGATGGATAGCATTTTTGTTGTGGTGGATCGATTTTCTAAGATGGCTCATTTTATACCATGTCATAAAAGTGATGATGCTGTTCATATTGCTAACCTTTTTTTCCACGAGATTGTACGCTTGCATGGTATGCCTTCTACTATTGTTTCAGATCGTGATGCGAAATTTTTGAGTCACTTTTGGCGTACTTTGTGGTACAAGTTGGGGACAAAATTATTATTTTCTACCACTTGTCATCCACAAACTGATGGACAAACAGAGGTGGTGAACCGTACCTTGGGCACCATGTTGAGGACTGTTTTGAAGAAGAATTTGAAGATGTGGGAAGAATGCTTGCCTCACGTGGAGTTTCCATACAATCGGGCAACACATTCTACCACAAAGGTAAGTCCATTTCAGGTAGTGTATGGTTTCAACCCCCGTGCTCCTATTGATATCTTACCTTTACCTACTACTGAGAGAATTCATAGTGATGCTAAGAAACGTGCTGAATTTATATTGAAAATGCATGAAACAACTAAGCACAACATTGAAAAGATGACTGAAAAATATAGAGTTGCTGGTAGCAAAGGTAAAAGAGAGTTAAAACTTGAACAAGGTGATCTAGTGTGGTTACATTTGAGAAAAGAACGTTTTCCAGAATTGAGGAAGTCCAAGTTAATGCCTAGAGCTGATGGTCCTTTCAAAATAATTAAGAAAATTAATGATAATGCATACAAACTTGAGTTGCCTCCCGAGTTCGGGGTTAGTCCCACCTTTAACATTTCAGATTTGAAGCCTTACTTGGGAGAAGATGATGCGCTTGAGTCGAGGACGACTCAAATTCAAGAGGGGGAGGATGATGAGGACATCACTCCTATGGATATACACGAGGCTTCTTCGCTGAACATCCAAACCATTCAAGGTCCAATCACAAGAGCTCGCGCGCGACAATTAAATTTAGAGGTGAGCTCGCTCCTAAGTGTTTCTCTTAATAGTTTCGACAATAGTTTGCTACCTAATGTTTATATTGTGATTAGAAATCAAGGAGAAGATAAGATGACACATGGAGAGGAGCATGGAGTCATGGAGGGACAGCAAGGGACGTCCAAGCTACGTGGAGGCCCAATACAACTCAACTTCGAGTCCACCTCGGAGTCCAGGAGCAGTTTGACTTGAATTGGACGCCCAGGCCGCATCCGAAGTCCGATTTCGACAATCTACATATGGGTGGAAAGACAATTTGATAGAGCTTCCAATGGCGTTGGTTTGAGGCCCAAATTCATTATGAGTCGTCGGTAATCGTCCGAGGAAGTTGGCGTCCAGAATCTGTCCCGGTGCTGCGTCACCGTATTTTGGCCTTTGGGCCGTGTATTGTCGTCGAGTCCTTTAGGGTTGCGTCCAGGTACTTGGACACGACCCTAAACCCTATATATCAGTAGCCGCCGCCCTCGTTAGGATTCGGGTTTTACTTAGATTATTCTGTCAAGAACAGTTTCGCCGTACTCGGCTTGTGAGACCCCAAATCGTGAGCTAATCATCCATCTGCAATTGGTTTGCAATCTTCCTTGTTCTTGCTTGTGTTCTTCGATTCGCAGGCAGGGATTAGCCTTCTTGGCGAGGTCGACCGTGTATTCGCTGGTCGATAACCTGAGGAGACGTGGTGCTACGATTGCGGGGTTTCGGGACGTGTTGCCGAAAGCCGGATCGATTCGTGTCGCGACTCCACCAAATCGAGAGTTATCAGAACCTTTCGGAAGATCGGGAACCCTCGTTCACATTACTGCGTGTGTTGCGGTTCGGCATTGCAGTGGCATCGGAGCTGTAGTCGTTGTCGTCAAGGTAGTAGTCGTCGAGTTGGACGCGATCCAATCCGTCCGCCTCCATGAATGGGATTTCTTTAATGAAAGCCGTAAAGACCTCGTGATCCGGCGAGGAGCTTTTGGCGATCCACCCCTCTTCTTCGTCAGAGGAATCGAGGGATCTGCCTTCCTAGAATGGTAGTTCATTGGGGTTGATGGCGCAGGAAGGTGGGCTGAGGTCGGGTACCTTGGAGGACTCCGTGCCCTTCCGATGCCCGAGCCCGCCCGACCAAGTTGATGGCGCAAGAAGGTGGGCTGAGCTCGGGTAGCTTGGAGGACTCCATGCCCTTCCGATGCCCGAGCCCGCCCGACCAAGTTGATGGCGCAGGAAGGTGGGCTGAGCTCAGGTAGCTTGGAGGACTCCGTGCCCTTCCGATACCCGAGCCCGCCCGACCAAGTTGATGGCGCAGGAAGGTGGGCTGAGGTCGGGTAGCTTGGAGGACTCCGTGCCCTTCCGATACTCGAGCCCGCCTGACCAAGTTGATGGTGCAGGAAGGTGGGCTAAGGTTGGGTAGCTTGGAGGACTCTGTGCCCTTCCGATACCCGAGCTCGCCCGACCAAGTTGATGGCTCCCTCAAGCCCTGGTGGTCGCTTGATAAGGGCGATGCGTCGTCGTTGAAGTCCGAGTAGTCAACGGAGACGGGAGCCCTCCAATAGACGGTGGCTAGTCCTCCTCCGACTTATAGTAGATGACCCAAATCCTTCTCCGATTCAGAGAGGGACTTGTGGTATGGGACCTCAGACCGAGGCGGACTCGGTTCGAGTGGTTCCAGGTTGTCGACAAAGTCGTCGATTGCACAGTTGACGTCCATGGCGGGTGCTTAGAGGTGCTTCTGGTTGGAAAGCTGAAGACTTGTTTCCGCGAGCCCGATGCATTCCGCGATGTTGTGGTCGACTCGATCGATAACAGAGTAGATGTCGCCAGGAGCAGCAAAAAAAGTGTGAGAAATCTCAGGGCTAATTGGGGGAAGCTAATTACCGGAGTGTTGAAGGGCAGCCTCTATGAGCTTGATGCACGCAACGATGTTGCAGTCGACCCGGTCCACTCCGGCGATCAGGTCATCAGCGTTGACCTGTGGACGTGGGATCGCTCTGAGGTGACTCGTGTGGTTTCCAATTAGATCGGAAAATTGAATTCCGCCGAGATAGTCGGCGAGATCGTCGACGTCGCAACGTGATGGTGTAGTTGGCGCCTCTGGCTCCTTGGTGTCGGCCAGGCATCTGTTGTAGCCACCTGAACCGTTGGCAATGCAGACCCAGGAGCCGAAAATGAAAGTTGTGCCCTCGTTGAGCACAGAGCTGGTGAAGTCGAAAGATGCCATCGAGTTCTCTGGTGGATGCTCGATGAACACCCCCTACCTAGCCTGCCAGTTGTCAGTGTTTTACCGCCAAACCCACCGAGGGATATCCCCGAGGTGGTAAGTTGTAGGTGGGGTGTCGCCGAGATCAGGAACTCGAAGGTGCAAGGAACACAAAGTTTAGATAGGTTCGGGCCGCCAAGAGCATAATACCCTACGTCCTATGTCGTAGTTTATATTGCTTTAGGTGTGTGTGTTTGGAGGGGGTCTCTGCCCGCCCTTATATAGTCTTGGGGGACAGAGTTACATGAAAATCCTAGCCAGATATGAGCTCAGGACTGCTACCCGAGTACTACTTGGTTAGTTTGCTTCTGTTCCGACTAGTTCTACTACGGTACGAGTAGTTACAACTGATGTAGGGCGTGGGCCATATCCCATCCCTTATCCTAGAATATGTACGCCATGTGCGCAGTCTCGTGGCCCCGGATCTATCATTCTTGGGTGCGTCATCTTCTTGCTGAGCTCCACTCTCCACTTCCTTAGGCGTCTCTCATCTACTGCGATAATATCAGTGCAGTCTACATGTCATCGAACCCAGTGCGGCATCAGTGCACTAAACACATCAAGATTGACCTTCATTTTGTCAGGGAGAAAGTTGCTCTTGGTTCTGTTTGGATTTTGCATGTCCCTACCTCTTCGCAGTACGCCAACGTCTTCACCAAGGGGTTGCCATCATCTGTCTTCACGGACTTCAGATCCAGCTTGAACGTTCACAATGCTACTGATAAGACTGCGGAGGCATGTTAGACAGATATGTAGCATAGCCGGCTTGGGCTTTTAGGCCCGGTGCTGCCCTCGGCCCATATGGCCTGTGCGCACATGTAGATGGATCAGGGCAGGGATTACTACGGTGGTTATACTTCCATAAAGCAACCTAGGTCTCCCAGCCTATATATATGTGCATGTATTCAACATCCATCCATCAATCTACTATCGCTATATTCCGGCTTACACATATCCATTTGTGTGGTGGAAGCTGATGTGAGTGAACCTAGATCCTTGAGAAAAGTGTTCACCCTATCATGTTCAAACTGTTGGTATATCTGCTTAATTTTATTACCGCTTTTATAATATTATACACGAAGTTCTCTTTTACTTAGTTTTGTTAGTAGAATCAGTACAAAATGAGGTGAAAGCCAACATCCTCTTGTGCTTTAGATTTGATAAACTTTGGAAGAATACTCCTAGAAAAATCTACAGCAGCACCATGGGCTTGTGGTATACAAATTGTGTGCATTTGAGGCATCAACACCGAGATTCTCAATACTGTAGAAACCATCACCATGTTGGATCCTAGCCCTCGTTCGTACTCGTTGCAAGGATGATAGTGACTTAATGACACGGATATAAGTGTTAGCTATCCATGCCATTGGCAACACAGATAGTAGCATATCCAATCAATACTAGCCCTGATAGCCATAGTAGGATAATAGCATTATAGTTGCTCGACTAGCCATGCAACACAACATTTAAACATGTCCAAAGGAAAACCTATGGTTTCATAAGAGATAAACTAATTTAAATAATAGCCCGGTGGGGACCATGTATCACATGTAACATGGGATTCATTTTTGTATAACTTCACAGATGGTGTGACATGACCTCAGAAAGCTACTTTTCTATCGGTAGAAGATATGCCACCAACTGGATGACAATTTACATAAACACCCTTATTTCTAGATTTATTACATGGATGCAATCTCATCTCAAAAATAAATGGTTGCCTTTGGCTATGAAAAGTGGGAATTCTCCATCCTATTGTAGAGAAATTTATTTCCTCACTTCTCTTGACATTTCGGCTGCTTCGCAGATCCAATCGAATATCAAGTTCTAGCACTTAATCCTTTTTTTCCTTCATCCTTAAGGAATCCAAAACTCATAAGTTTGCGCGCCTAGGGCTTGTTGCTACGGCGTCCGCCATGACCTCATTCGAAACTCGACCAATCTTGCTCTGATATATCGGCGCATCCATTTGGTAAGTGATAGTTTCTTTACTTTTTCATGTATAGATCTGTGATAATATTTATTACAAGCAATAGCAATGCAAGTGGTTCGGGAGAGTTGAAAATAGCAGATCTGGGTGCTATATTTGGGAGTCTAGGTTGCTAGTGATTTAGGAAGTGGACACTATGATGGGAAAGCAAGATGGGAACTTGAGGAAGGTGAAAAGAGACGCCCTTTTCTTTTTCTTTTTTTTATTCGCTTGGTGAGAGCATGGGTCCAATTGTTGTTCCCTGCACTATGCATCTCATGTGTGGTCGAGTTGGTGAGGATGGGATGGATTAATAATCTTATGCGTTAAGCTAGCAATATGTTGTCATCGTGATTCCTGAAGTTCAAGAGCCCCCTGCTTGAATTGGATGTGCACAGCCAGAATGTTTATTGGGTATTTCCCATCATTTACAAGGAATTATTTCCTTTATTTGCACAAGTTCTAATGTTTTTGTGCATTGTTGTTTCTCTCTAATTAGAAACAACTCATCCACTAAACTGGTATCTGATAATGGTCAGCTTGCTCTTATAGTTTTGTTAGCTGTACATCCTTATTAGCAATGTCCTTATTGCTGCATTCTTTTACCTGTTACTATGATAGCATTGGTCCTTGGAGTCAAGTAGTTAATAAATATTTGTAAGTTTCATAGAATTGATGAGTATGAAAATAACGCCATAATCTTGCTTGTCAAAACTGTAAAATTGTTAGTTATCATAATCATGGCATTTATGGTAGTGTAAATTAGATGCCATGTTATCATAATCATGCCGTATTACTACTCCCTTTACAGTGAAAAAATATGCCATATTTCTGCATTGACTATATCTGCAAAATGTAGCTCTGGAAAAAAATCATATTTTTGCTATTTATAAAACTCACCGATTGCAAAAGTATTGTTTGAGAAAAATCTTTACATACAAATTTTTTGGCTGCAAATAGAAGTTTATCATACTGTTTTGTAATTTAATTTCCTCTTTTCATTGTATTATGCCACTTCCTTTACTTTGTAGCGGAGATTTAAAATAAGCTGCTGAAAACAAAGAACAATGAAGGTTCGAAGTGGTTGGGGAAGGAATTTCTTGGAAAAATTCTACACAGGAGGTTAGTAGGTTTTCTACTGCAAGAACCCATGTCTGCCGCCCAAGTCATCTTTAAATCTTTTCTATCCCATGACATCATGTGCCTACATTTCTTTAGTTGTGAAAACAATAGTTTGTTTCTTTTTGTGAATAAGAGGATAACATGTCTATCTGATACGGCAATTTTAGCATTTCTTATCTATGTTTAAGCTCGATTACTGCCACAGATTTCTGTCTAGGTGTGTACCTCTAAGATTTACATGAAGCCATTTTGTCAACAAACTTTTCCTGCATGTGACCTCCTTTTTTCCTGGCAGGAGCAGTGAATGATTCTGAAACTGAAGATGCAAATCTAACACCAGCCACAAAAATATCTAGCAGGCCTGTAGAATCAGCAAAGGAATTGGTTAAGACAGCTCCTAGATGCTCGTCAGAGCGGTTGAGTCAAGAAACCGTAGACAGCATTCTGAGCGAGAAATCAGACAAGCAGAAAGAAGATGAGGTGGATATGGAAACTACAGATGCTTATTCATTGGGAGCAGAAATAGACATCCCCAAGATTTTGCACTCCATGAAACGCCGCAAGCGTTCAGCCCGACCAATGGTTAAGAGTTCGGAACCATGGGCACAACAGCTTGAGGCTTTAAACTCCCGAGAAAACGTAAGAGTGCGCCGGAATTATCAGGGTGTTGGTTCAAAGAAGATGAAAAGAACTCGTAGAGGCAGGGGGCGCAGGACGCCGCGCCGCGCGACGCTGACGGCCAAGGAAAAGAAGCATGTCGGAGGTGAAGCCGATGCGAGCAACCAGCCCATTCCAGCTAATTCAGACGAGGCGAAGGGCCGTGCAGCAGATGCAGATGCTACTGAACCTCTCAGCGCGCCCAAGTCTGATTCATCATCCGTGTCCAAGGAGCAGTGTGGTGTCCCGACGGCTCACGTATCATCTGAACTGAAAGATAGCAATGGCCCGAGTGACATCTCCATGGAGCAGGCTGCCATCCTCATGAACACCACCTTTCTTGGCTTCACGGCGAGCAAAGGCGCAGCTGCCGATGACCTCATGGCGACAACTGACGTTATCAGCCTGTACCAGGACAGGGAGAAGCGTGCTAAGCTTGACCCTGCAATCACCCCAGGCTTGGATCTGAACCATGGTGCTGAAAAGTTCGACACTTCGACGGCAGAATCTGCTCTGGCGTCGCTCTGCTCGCTCTGTGCCGTCTCCGTGCCGGACCCGTGCGTCGAGTTCGCTGTCAAGGTCCTAAAGGACGAAACGCCACTGCCGGCAGGAGCTTCTGAAGTTTCGAGGGGATCTTCCGGCAAATGACGTGCCGTCAGAGGAGCACAGCTGCAGGGCCTTCAGTCTTCCCAGGGCAGGAAGGGCTGAAAGAGCAGGTGGCATCCGCTCAGTTGAGGCCTTGAGGGAACCTGATAAGAGGTGGCAGTTTGGTGTCTAGTGTCTACAGACCATCAATGATGTAAACTGTTTGTCATTAGAGTAAAAATCTCTGCTATTTGGGGGTGAACAACATTTTGTGATGCTTCGAAACCGTACTGTTTGTTTCTGCTCTCTCTTTTTCTAGAATAGAAAATCTGATAGTCTGAAATCTTCCTCCTTCCAAGGAAGAGTGGCACGTATAGTAATTACTAATACCATGTCTCTCAAACACGTATACTCAGGAACTCGAGCCTCAAGGGACTGGGCCCACATATAGATCAGGCGCTCAGGGGGCTTCAACGGCGGGGCTCAGTCAGGTGGACTGCGCGACGTCGAGGGATGCTCCTCGTTGCGGCAACCGCAGCTTACCGTCCGCTCCCACTCGTCGTCGGCAGAAGCCGAGGCCGAGGAGCTCCGCCTGGTATCCGCACGGCCAAACCCGAAGCTCTGACCGAGCTGCAGCTGCGCTCTTCCTCCTCCACTCTCAGCTGCGCCTGCTCTCCCTCTCCGTCTTCGTCTCCCTCTCCGGGTGATGGTGGCAAGGGCAGCTGTAACACCCAAAAATATACGAATCAAAATTTTAAAAATATTTTTATAAAAGCCACAAAATAAAATTGTGCATGCGTCTTTAATTCTTTTTCTTCTCCCACTCTTTTCTTTCAGCCCAGCCCAAACCTCTCTCTCTTCTCCTTCTTTTCTTTTTCTTCTCGCGGCCCAGTCCAGTTGGCCCATTCCCTCTCCTTTTCTTTTTCCCGCGGCCCAACTCAGCAGCCCAATCCGCCTCACCTTCCCTCATCTCTCTTTCACCGACATCTGGGCCCCACCTGTCAGCGCCTTCTCTCTTCTTTGCTTTCTTCTTCCTCTGTTCCGCACCGCTTCCGTCTTTCCTTTCTCCGCCGAGACAGCAGGTGCGCCGCGCCGTCTTCCGTGCTTTCCCCTTCCTTTTTCCTTCCTCACCCCGAGTCCGGAAAGACTCCGCGCCGTCGCCCGCGTCTCTCCTTCCTTCCCTGGGATGCTAGATGCCTTACTGGCCGCGGTTCCGCCCTTTCCTTCGCAAGAGCCGCCGCCTTTCTTATTCCCGGCCAATCCGCCCCTATAAAACCCCGCCGGAGCCCCGCTTTGCACCTAGAGCCATCCTCAAAACCTTTCCTCTACTCAACACTGTCGCACGCCGCTGGAATTCGCACACCGGAGGAACGCCGCCTCTCTGTCGACTCGCCAATCCGCTGCTTCTCCGCCGCCTTCAACTCTCGCCGGAGTTCCGCGAGTTGGTGAGCATCAAGCCACACTCGTTTCCCCTCTCTCTCTCGCTCTGTCGCAACCCCAATTCCTCGCCAGAGATCTGTTTCGGCCCGCCGCCGTGGCCGCCGGTTTATAGTCGCCGCACAGCCGTCCCGTGGCCACCAATACTTTCGCCGTGTTGCCTTCTAACTCCCCGGCATAAACCAGCTTGAACTAAGCCCCGGAACACCGGATTCAGTGAAGCTCCGGCCGTCCGCCGCCGCACTCGCTCGCCTCCGGCGCCCAGCGCAGCTCCGCCTCGCCCGACCATAACTCCGCCAGGTCGACCCGAGCCAACCCTTCCCCTGCCGCTCGATCTAGATCTAACGACCAGAATCGACCCTTACTCCGCCGATTCGCCCGACCCTTAAACCGCCACCCGATTCTGATCCAATGGACCAGATTCACCCGACCCTAGCCGTTTCCGGACCTTTTGTAGAAAGATCCCTAGGTTTTCAAGGAATCAACCCGCAGTCCAGATCAGTAGAAAAATAATAAGAGTTGAGCCCTTTCTTTTTCTGTCCCGACCCCTGACTTTTCTAGAATTAGTACCCGCCGTCGAGAACCTCTAGTTTTGCACCCCGACCCTCTGTTCAAGGTTTAATTATGTTTTAGCCCCTGATTTCTTTAGATTTAGCCCCTGGAAGTTCAAAACACTCGCAGTTAGGTCCCTAGATCACTGTTTTAGCCATACCTTCATCGTTTCAACTCCGATTTCAGCGATTCTTGCGCCCACGCGATCCTTGCATCATGAACTACAACATTAGCATCTTTTTACTTTCTGTTTGTACTATTTGATTGTACTGTTTCTTATTTGTTTGTGTATGCTTGTTTGTGTGATCGCGTAGACAACGTGACGTTCGAGCAAAACCAAGAGCAAGCTTACGAGGAAGAGAATCAGTAGCTGTTTGAGGAAGGCAAGTGGATTTCCCCCCTGCATATTCTATTTGATCCCAACAACGCCATGATAATTCACTTACTTTAATGTTGCTTGCATCAACTTGATGGGTTACCTATGCTAAGGACATACCTAGTCTTTTACCCCAAACCTTGAAACACCTGGGTTTACTATTCATGTTGGGTAGTTACGCTTAGTTGCAAACTTTGGGATTGGTATTGGTTTACTCTTATGTCAATGTTGATCACGTTTCGTATTGTTGTTATACCGCGTAATTTCAAGATCAACTTTATTTAATGGGAACATGGAGAACCACCCAAGAAAAAAGTGCAACCACAAAGTCATATGGCTCTGACCTTAGCCAATTAATTAGATGTGAAGTTAGCTGGTGGCCTTACTGAAAGGGCAAGGAGGGGGTCGGTGATAGGAGTCATAGCCCGGTCCTCTTGGGGTAGCTGCCTTTGCTAAGGAGCTGACCATTAGGGAGGTTTATGGACCACACTGCTACTGAAACTCTAGCGGGCTGCCTAGCTCTCGACATGTCTTTGTAAAGGCTTCGTAGTGTACCCTCGCCACTCACCTCGGAAGTGTTTAAGGGCCTTGCAAACCCGGGCGACTCAGGGGAACACGATTTGTGGGTAAAGTGTACAACCTCTGCAAAGTGTAAAACTGTTATAACAGCCGTACTCACGGTTAAGAGTGGCTTGGACCCTCACATGATAATGAAACTTGAAGATTAATTAAATTGTGGTTTGTGGTTTATGTTTTTGTTGATGGAATCTTTATGATTTTGCTAAAGTGGGATGGTATAAACTTAAACCTAGTTAATAGGTGCTCGCTAATAAATACTTGACCAACTAAAAGTGACCGCTGCTGCAAACCTTAGCCTATCCTTGATGGCCTTGCATTTTCACCCCACTTGTTGAGTACCAACCATAAGAGTACTCACCCTTGCCCCCTGCTGTTCAGAAGAGAACTTTGAAGAGGAGATCTTCGACGACTTCGAGGAGTTCTAGGCCCTGCGTTCACCAGTCATCGCCTGTGAAAGACGGAGTTGTTGGAGACTTCGTATAGGGTATAACGGTTTATCGTTTAAAGACATTTATGTCTCTTTTATACGGAGTGTAATATTATTAAATACTTTATTTAGTTACTTTTTGAGCACAGTTGTCTGCGTTCACTCAGTTGTCTCGTTACGCGCCCCATGAGGTGGATAGTGATGCAAAGAGGCAGGAGCGCTTCTTGGAAGGTCTGATAGGGCCGCTCAACTATCAGCTGCACAGTCACACTTTTCCAAACTTCCAGACTCTGCTATACAAAGCCATTGGTCTGGAGAGCAAGCGCAAGGAGCTTGGGGAACACAAGCGAAAACTTCAGTCCCAGGGACAATCCAGCAGCAACACCCGTCCCCGCTACAACACACCCCAGGGATTTCAGTCGCGCTTTGGAGGACAAGGCGGAGGATATCCGTAGAGTCAACAGAATCAACGAACCCCACAGCAACCTCAACGCTTCAACCAGCAGACCCAGCGCAACTCCAACCTGCAACCGTACCGTCCAGGCTATGCCACAGGTGCACCAGTGCGGACCAACAATCCAGTCACCCCGGTCCAACCCAACGGCTGTTTCAAATGTGGAGAACTGGGACATTATGCTAACAACTGCCCGAAGCGTAACATGCAGACTCCCCAGAATCAGAGGAATAGTGGGCAGAGGTTGGGCAACCACATAAGACCCCACTACCACACGCACCACTACATCGACCCTGCGCTCAGCGACTACTACCTCACTCGCGTCCACATCAGGATGGATACGGAGAGTGCCAGAGACCGGAGGACTCTCACTGCGCACGACTCCGCTACGCTCCATGCTACTTACGACGCCGCCGTCAGCAGCGCCGCCAGGAGAGCTCTGTGGTCCATCTGCCACACCTACCGCCAGGAGCTTCAGAACACGGAGTATCGCCACCTTCCTCGCCGCCTAAGTGGAACTGCGGAGACTGTGATTACTCTGGGTGGAGATGATGAAGACCGCCTCAACACTCTTGCTCGAGTCACCACCGCTCTCAACACTGAGCTGGAAAGCGTCGTCACTGAGCTGGACGATACTCAGGACAAGCTACTAGAGGCCCACGACAGGATCCGCATACTGGAGGCCCGACTTGAAGGAAGGGCGCCGCCACCTCCACAGCTAGATGAACCCCGCTTCCCCGCTCTGTCACCGCCCCGCAAGAAGCTTCGCCGCGGCGAACCCGGCTCCATAACTCGCCCCGAGGAATAGGCATCTAGGCTCTTAGGCTAGTATCTCTTAAAGTTCTCGTTAGAATAATTTTTTTTTTTGAGAGGACGACGGTGTAATAATGTTTGCTTGAGAACAAATGTTTGATTTTGTGTGCTTGGTTGGAAACCTTGAGAATTGCTTGCTATAATCTATCCATTAATATAAGTTGGAGTCTTTATAAATCCATATTTTGTTAACATATTATCTTCTATCTACCTATATCTAGTACACCTGCCTTATCCTGGGTTTATTCCCTAACGGTCAGATGGTAAACACCAGGACAGGTGGAAGGCAGGAAATACCTAGTAGGCGTACTCGCGTAGTCAACCGACAGAGTCAGTTGCCACCACCACCCAACCCAACAATGGAGCAATTCTTGGCAGCATAGATGCAGGTGTTGCAGAACCTCACTGCCACCATCCAGAACATACAAGCCCAGCAGAATCAGCAAGCGCCTCAGCAAAACCAGCCACCAAGAGACAAACATAGAGAATTCATGAGCCACCACCCCCTACCTTTTCTCACTCAGTGGACCCCTTGGATGCTGATGACTGGTTGAAGGTCATCACTAAGAAGCTGGACATCACGCAATGCAGTGACCGTGAAAGGGTCCTGTATGCTGCAGGACGTCTGGAAGGTGCAGCCGCGGATTGGTGGTATGCTTTCACTGCTGCTCACGCCAATGCCAACACTATCACCTGGGAGAAGTTCAGAACCAACTTCCGCAGCCACCATATTCCAGCAGGACTAATGAAGCTCAAGCAGAAGGAGTTCTTGTCCCTGAAGCAAGGCAGCATGACCGTCACCGAGTACCGAGACAAATTCACTCAGTTGTCTCGTTACGCGCCCCATGAGGTGGATAGTGACGCAAAGAGGCAGGAGCGCTTCTTGGAAGGTCTGATAGGGCCGCTCAACTATCAGCTGCACAGTCACACTTTTCCAAACTTCCAGACTCTGCTATACAAAGCCATTGGTCTGGAGAGCAAGCGCAAGGAGCTTGGGGAACGTAAGCGAAAACTTCAGTCCCAGGGACAATCCAGCAGCAACACCCGTCCCCGCTACAACACACCCCAGGGATTTCAGTCGCGCTTTGGAGGACAAGGCGGAGGATATCCGTAGAGTCAACAGAATCAACGAACCCCACAGCAACCTCAACGCTTCAACCAGCAGACCCAGCGCAACTCCAACCTGCAACCGTACCGTCCAGGCTATGCCACAGGTGCACCAGTGCGGACCAACAATCCAGTCACCCCGGTCCAACCCAACAGCTGTTTCAAATGTGGAGAACTGGGACATTATGCTAACAACTGCCCGAAGCGTAACATGCAGGCTCCCCAGAATCAGAGGAACAGTGGGCAGAGGCAGACTCGTCAGCAGCAGCAGCCGCGCAACAGCAACCAGACACCATTGGGTAACAGAGGTCAACAGAACTACGTGCGCGGAAAGGTGAATCATATGGCTGTAGAAACAGCTCAAGAGGCTCCCGATGTTGTGCTCGGTACGTTCCTTGTTAATTCTTAACCTGCATCAGTTTTATTTGATTCTGGAGCATCACATTCATTCATTACTGAGCAATTCGCTGCAAAACATAATTTACCAATGAGCCCTATGAAACAAATATTTCTAGTAAGCTCCCCGGGCAAAGAATTGAAAGCCAGTCACTTATGCCCGAGGGTCAGCATGAATATTATGGAAGTAGAATTCCTAGCCAACCTAATAGTCCTAAGGACTAGCGGCATTGATGTGATCCTCGGAATGGATTGGTTATCAGGATGTGATGGTGTCATTCAGTGTCGCAAGAGATAGTGCTCTTAACCAGCCCTCAAGGAGATAAGGTAGAGTATGTGGCATCAGCTTCACCCAGTGGAGTTGGGACAGTAAACCAAATGAAGGGAATGCCTCTAGAAGATATCAGAGTTGTCTGTGAGTACCCCGACGTCTTTCCGGAAGATTTACCAGGTATGCCACCTGTTCGTGACATTGAGTTCAGTATTGATCTTTTACCTGGTACTGCACCTATCTCTAAAAGACCCTATAGAATGGATGTTAAGGATCTAAGTGAACTAAAGAAACAAATAGAAGAAATGTTAGCTAAAATATTTATCTGTCCTAGCTCGTCCCCATGGGGAGCACCCGTGATCTTTGTCGATAAGAAGGATGGCAGCAGAAGGATGTGCGTAGACTACAGGTCGTTGAATGATGTGACGATCAAGAATAAGTATCCACTGCCCAGAATTGAAGATTTGTTTGATCAGATGAGAGGTGCCAAGGTTTTCTCCAAGATTGATCTGAGATCAGGATATCATCAGTTAAGGATCCGACCAGAGGATATACCCAAGACAGCCTTTACTACCAGATATGGTCTGTATGAGTTCACTGTGATGTCGTTTGGATTGACCAACGCACCAGCGTACTTCATGTACCTGATGAACAAGGTTTTCATGGAATATCTTGACAAGTTTGTGGTTGTGTTCATTGATGACATCTTGGTGTATTCACAGAACGAGGAAGAACATGAAGAGAATTAGAGGATAGTATTACAGAAACTCCGAGAGAATCAATTATATGCCAAGCTGAGCAAATGTGATTTTTGGTTGAGAGAAGTTTCTTTCCTTGAACATGTTATCACCGATGGAGGAATTGCAGTAGACCCGAGTAAAGTTCAGGATGTTCTAAATTGGAATCCACCAAATACAGTGCCTGAAATCAGAAGTTTTCTCGGACTTGCAGGTTACTACCGCTGATTTATTGAGGGATTCTCAAAGATTGTGAAACCCATGACTTCTTTGTTGGAAAAAGGGAAAGAATTTAAGTGGGATGCTGCATGCCAGAAGTGTTTTGAAGAGCTGAAAACAAGATTGACCACTGCTCCTGTGTTGATAATGCCGGATATCCACAAAGGGTTTGAAGTGTATTGCGACGCTTCATGGATGGGTCTTGGATGCGTGTTAATGCAAGAAGGCAAAGTTGTGGCCTATGCTTCAAGACAGTTGAGAAAGCATGAGCAGAACTATCCTACCCATGACTTGAGATTGGCTGCCGTCGTGCACGCATTGAAGATTTGGAGGCACTACATGAGCGGAAACAAGTGTCAGATCTTCACAGACCATAAGAGTCTGAAGTACATCTTCACGCAACAGGATCTTAACCTAAGACAGCGCAGATGGCTAGAATTAATCAAAGACTATGATTTGGATATTCAGTATCATCTTGGCAAGGCTAATGTTGTGGCAGACGCCCTAAGCCGGAAAGGACAAGGTAATATGATGATTGCTCGATTGATGCCTCAGGAATTATGTTGGGAGATGGCACGTTTGAACTTGCGAATTGTCACACAAGTGGAACCCATGACTATGGAGATGGAACCTACATTAGAACAAGAGATCAGAAAAGGACAGTTGATAGATGCTAAGATCAAAGAGATCAAGATTCAAATTGGTTTAGGCAAGACTAAGGATTTCACCGAAGATGAACAAGGGACTGTTTGGTTCAGAAAGAGGATCTGTGTACCTGAAATTGATCACCTTCGTGAACTCATTTTGAAGGAGGCACATGATTCCGCTTATTCCATTCATCCTGGAAGTACCAAGATGTATCAAGATTTGAAAGAAAGATACTGGTGGTATGGTTTGAAAAGAGACGTAGCAACTCACGTAGCTTTGTGTGATGTGTGCCAGAGAGTGAAAGCAGAACACCAGAGACCAACAGGTTTACTCTAGTCATTGAACGTACCTGAATCGAAATGGGAAGAGATTGGTATGGATTTCATTGTAGGGTTACCCCGTACTCATGATGGTTACGACTCGATATGGGTTATTGTGGACAGATTGACAAAAGTCGCACATTTCATCCCGGTCAAAACAACATACACTGGAGCCAAGTTAGCAGAACTGTACATGTCACGGATTGTGTGTCTGCATGGTGTTCCAAAGAAGATAGTGTCTGATCGAGGTATTTAGTTCACGTCGCGTTTCTGGCAGAAATTACATGAATCCATGGATACAAAGCTCAATTTCAGTTCCGCATATCATCCACAAACAGACGGTCAGACTGAGCGAACGAAGCAAGTATTAAAAGACATGTTGAGAGCATGTGCCCTTAAGCATGGAGGTAGTTGGGATAAAAGCTTGCCATATGCAGAGTTCTCCTACAATAACAGTTATCAAGCAAGTCTCAAGATGGCCCCATTTGAAGCATTATATGGGAGAAAATGCAGGACACCATTGTATTGGAATAAAACAGGAGAAAGTCAAGTTTTTGGACCAGAGATTCTTCAAGAAGCGGATAGACAAGTCCAGATAATCCGGGATAATCTCAAGACTGCACAGTCACGATAGAAAAGTTATGCTGACACACGAAGAAGGGAATTGACATTTGAAGTTGGAGATTTTGTGTATTTGAAGGTATCACCCATCAGGGGTTTACGTAGATTCAAAGTGAAAGGAAAGTTGTCACCGCGTTATATTGGTCCTTTTCAAATCCTGGAAAGGAAAGGTGAAGTGGCATATCCATTGGAGTTACCGGCACGATTGTCAGATGTCCATGATGTGTTTCACGTATCACAGCTAAAGAAATGTTTGAGAGTGCCTAAGGAGCAGTTACCGTTGGAGGAACACAATGTACAAGAAGATTTGACTTATGCAGAGCATCCGGTTAGAATTTTGGAAACATTTCAGAGGGTTACTCGGAACAAGGTGATCAAGATGTGCAAAGTACAGTGGAGTCACCACTCAGAGGATGAGGCTACTTGGGAAAGAGAAGATGAACTGATTGCAGAATTCCCTCAGCTATTCCTTAAACCTTCCAAATCTCGAGGACGAGATTCTCTTTAAGGGGGGTAGGTTTTGTAACACCCAAAAATATAGGAATCAAAATTTTAAAAGTATTTTTATAAAAGCCACAAAATAAAATTGTGCATGCATCTTTAATTATTTTTCTTCTCCCACTCTTTTCTTTCAGCCCAGCCCAAACCTCTCTCTCTTCTCCTTCTTTTCTTTTTCTTCTCGCGGCCCAGTCCAGTTGGCCCATTCCCTCTCCTTTTCTTTTTCCCGCAGCCCAATCCGCCTCACCTTCCCTCATCTCTCTTTCACCGACGTCTGGGCCCCACCTGTCAGCGCCTTCTCTCTTCTTTCCTTTCTTCTTCCTCTGTTCCGCACCGCTTCTGTCTTTCCTTTCTCCGCCGCGACAGCAGGCGCGCCACGCTGTCATCCGTGCTTTCCCCTTCCTTTTTCCTTCCTCACCCCGAGTCCGGATCGACTCTGCGCCGTCGCCCACGTCTCTCCTTCCTTCCCCGCGACGCTAGATGCCTTACTGGCCGCGGTTCTGCCCTTTCCTTCGCAAGAGCCGCCGCCTTCCTTATTCCCGGCCAATCCGCCCCTATAAAACCCCGTCGGAGCCGCGCTTTGCACCCAGAGCCATCCTCAAACCTTTTCCTCTACTCAACACCGTCGCACGCCGCTGGAATTCGCACACCGGAGGAACGCCGCCTCTCCGTCGACTCGCCAACCCGCTGCTTCTCCGCCGCCTTCAACTCTCGCCGGAGTTCTGCGAGTTGGTGAGCATCAAGCCGCACTCGTTTCCCCCCTCTCTCTCTCTCGCTCTGTCGCAACCCCAATTCCTCGCCGGAGATCTATTTCCGCCCACCGCCGTGGCCGCCGGTTTATAGTCGCCGCACAACCGTCCCATGGCCACCAATACTTTCGTCGTGCTGCCTTCTAACTCCCCGGCATAAACCAGCTTGAACTAAGCCCCGGAACACCAGATTCGGTGAAGCTCCGGCCGTCCGCCGCCGCACTCGCTCGCCGCCGGCGCCCAGCGCAGCTCTGCCTCGCCCGAGCCTAACTCCGCCGGGTCGACCCGAGCCGACCCTTCCCCTGCCGCTCGATCTAGATCTAACGGCCAGAATCGACCCTTACTCCGCCGATTCGCCCGACCCTTAAACCGCCACCCGATTCTGATCCAACGGACCAGATTCACCCGACCCTAGCCGTTTCCGGAACTTTTGCAGAAAGATCCCTAGGTTTTCCAGGAATCAACCCGCGGTCCAGATCAGTAGAAAAATAATTAGAGTTGAGCCCTTTCTTTTTCTGTCCCGACCCCTGACTTTTCTAGAATTAGTATCCGCCGTCCAGAACCTCTAGTTTTGCACCCCGACCCTGTGTTCAAGGTTTAATTATGTTTTAGCCCCTGATTTCTTAGGAATTAGCCCCTGAAAGTTCAAAACTCTCGCAGTTAGGTCCCTAGATCACTGTTTTAGCCATATCTTCATCGTTTCAACTCCGATTTCAGCGATTCTTGCACCCACGCGATCCTTGCATCATGAACTAAAACATTAGCATCTTTTTACTTTCTGTTTGTACTATTTGATTGTACTGTTTCTTATTTGTTTGTGTATGCTTGTTTGTGTGATCGCGTAGACAACGTGACGTTCGAGCAAAACTAAGAGCAAGCTTACGAGGAAGAGAATCAGCAGCTGTTTGAGGAAGGCAAGTGGATTTTCCCCCCTGCATATTCTATTTGATCCCAACAACAGCATGATAATTCACTTTACTTTAATGTTGCTTGCATCAACTTGATGGGTTTACCTATGCTAAGGACATACCTAGTCTTTTACCCCAAACCTTGAAATACCTGGGTTTACTATTCATGTTGGGTAGTTACGCTTAGTTGCAAACTTTGGGATTGGTATTGGTTTACTCTTATGTCAATGTTGATCACGTTTCGTATTGTTGTTATACCGCGTAATTTCAAGATCAACTTTGTTTAATGGGAACATGGAGAACCTCCCAAGAAAACAGTGCAACCACAAAGTCATATGGCTCTGACCTTAGCCAATTAATTAGATGTGAAGTTAGCTGGTGGCCTTACTGAAAGGGCAAGGAGGGGGTCGGTGATAGGAGTCATAGCCCGGTCCTCTTGGGGTAGCTGCCTTTGCTAAGGAGCTGACCATTAGGGAGGTTTATGGACCACACTGCTACTGAAACTCTAGCGGGCTGCCTAGCTCTCGACATGTCTTTGTAAAGGCTTCGTAGTGTACCCTCGCCACTCACCTCGGAAGTGTTTAAGGGCCTTGCAAACCCGGGCGACTCAGGGGAACACGATTTGTGGGTAAAGTGTACAACCTCTGCAAAGTGTAAAACTGTTATAACAGCCGTACTCACGGTTAAGAGTGGCTTGGACCCTCACATGATAATGAAACTTGAAGATTAATTAAATTGTGGTTTGTGGTTTATATTTTTGTTGATGGAATCTTTATGATTTTGCTAAAGTGGGATGGTATAAACTTAAACCTAATTAATAGGTGCTCGCTAATAAATACTTGACCAACTAAAAGTGACCGCTGCTGCAAACCTTAGCCTATCCTTGATGGCCTTGCATTTTCACCCCACTTGCTAAGTACCAACCATAAGAGTACTCACCCTTGCCCCCTGCTGTTCAGAAGAGAACTTTGAAGAGGAGATCTTCGACGACTTCGAAGAGTTCTATGCCCTGCGTTCACCAGTCATCGCCTGTGGAAGACGGTGTTGTTGGAGACTTCGTATAGGGTATAACGGTTTATCGTTTAAAGACATTTATGTCTCTTTTATACGGAGTGTAATATTGTTAAATACTTTATTTAGTTACTTTTTTAGCATTGTCTTTGATATATTACACTTTCCGTCTATCATATATGTGTGAACATGATCCTGGCGCACATATGAGATGCCTCTGGTTCTTTCTAAAATCGGGTGTGACAGCAGCGCACGCCACCTGTTCTGACGTAACTTCTCACTGAATTAACACAGCACGTTCTCTTGCAATCCTAGAAAAGAATCTTTTGTTCTTCAACGCCAGTGGCTTACCGTTCAATTCCGACACCAACTTTACATGTTGCTCCAATCACCTAGTTGCCTATTTGCCAAGCTCGTTGTATGTTGGAGGATATCCTATCAAAGTTTTTGGATTTTTACCAACTATTTCTATGTCGAATTGGCTAGTACAGTTGCTGTTTTCAAGATTTTGTGATGCAAGTTGAATTCTTCATTTGGACCGTGAGGCTGCCTGTTTTCAGTTCTAATTATCCGTGGCGGCCACCTAGTCTTCGGTTCTAATTTGGTGTTTTGTATTGACACACAGGACTTCTCCGTTCTCTCCCCTGTTGTTCCATGGGAGGTTGATGATATATGGAGAATATATGCAGGCTATTTCTTCGTGTTGCATATCCCCTTGAGCTTTGGAGGGCTTGGTGTGGTGGCCAAAGTGCTAAAATGCTCCTCACTCGACCCGTTGACTACAGTAGGTGACAAGTTTTTGTTAAGTAATCATTCCGACTCACTCATGTAAGTGTGCCTGAGTTGCAGTTTTTCCTATGGATAATACAACGGCATACTCTGTTGCTGCAGGTTATTTCTACAGTCTTGCTTCAACTAGTGGAGCTCTCTTTGGCCTTAGCACTACTTCAGTACGTCGCAATGCCCAGGCAATGATGTTCAGGCTTTCTTTGCCAGTAAGGTTTCTTCACGGAATTGGGTCAAAGAAACCGTAATAGGCTTTGCAGTTTTGATGATCTTGGTATGGATCACATCTATCTTGGCTGACAAGCTGGTAGGATCTGAGGTAAGATGGCTGTCCCACATTATCCCGCTTATACTGCACATCTATCTTGCTCTACCAAGCTATTACAGTTTCAGTTTTTAGTGAGCAGGGCCCTAATTCTTCGTTCATTCAATTTGAAATCTTGCAGGATGCATATGATCCTGTATTAGAAGGAATCCTTTCTGACAGTCCTACCTCTAAGCTACTGTGTTTCTTTCTCTACTGTGTTATTGCTCCACTGTCGGAAGAAACAATCTACCGTGGGTTCCTTCTAACAGCCCTGTCTTCAATGAAATGGCGGGATGCTGTTGTGATGAGTTCACTTGCGTTCAGTGTAGCACACCTCTCCGGTGAAAGTTCCATTCAGCTGTTTGTCATTGGGTGCATTACTGGGTTAACTTATTGTCGAACTGGAACTTTGGTGGCTTCTTTCGCCATCCATTCTCTGTACAATGCGGTCATATTGTATATGGCTTTAGCATCATGAACATTGCGGGGTAAAATGTAAATGCAGATTTCTTTTTTTTCATGCCTCTCATCTGGGTAAAGCCGTAGCACCTGTTCCTGTACGCGCGCGCACACTAACCCCACCACATACGCATGCTACACTCGTACCCTACACACAACCAGACCTACAATCCGATCACCGGAAATTCCGTAGACCTTATGGCTTCACGTGTGAGAGGCTAGGCTGCAGACTTATTAAATGGGACACAATCCTGATGCGAAAACCCAGGACGAGTTATTAAATGGGACACAGTAAACCCGGGCGGTGAGCGCTCCACCGAGCGATCCCACCACCGAGCTACGCGCGCTCGTTCGCATGTAAATGCAGATTTCTTTTACTACAGCTTTCTCTTAACTTTGTCATCATCTGGCTTCATAGCAACGTACTAAGCAATTACAGAATTTTAGGTTCCCTGCTGTCTATATAAAATTATTATCGAGCACAAACCAGAAAGTTGACGAATCATATAAAGGGAACTGATTGCATAGTGTTGGGTATCTTCACAACAGAAAGCATGAGCACTTTTGACTCTTGAGCAGTTAGAAGGCAGAAAGCTACTCCGCAACCAATTCCGATTACTAACACATACTAAGCACATTCTATGTTTACAGAAATATCTTTTGAGCATGAACACTTCACAGAGACAGGAAGTAGCAATTTGTGTAAATGACCAGTCATTTTATCAGAAGGCGGAGCAGGAAGACAAAAAAACTCACATAATTTTTGGACAAGATGAATCAGCACCAGCTTCAAGACACCGTAAGGAAACAGTTGGACCATAGCAAAAGAAAAACTGCATATATCAACTGCTCCTAAAGCGTATCTTTCTTGTCCACGTAATTCAGAAATCTTGACATACAAAGCCAGAATGTTTCTGGAATCTTGTAACTGGAATGGCTTGCCAGGGACAAAAATACATCAAGAACAAATTTTTGTGATTCAGGTTTCAACAAGGTACGGATTAGCATGGCACTCCAAGCATCTGGAGCTAAATTGATGGCTTGACGGAATGATTGAACAGCATTCACCAGCCTCCTGATCGTCTTGCTTCTCTGCATGGCGAAGGAAACCTTCAGCATTACAAGCAAAAGTGGCAATAACATGTAAAACAGCACCATGTGCTAAACTCCTGCATACAACTTGTGTGATGCAGCTGAGGATCATCTGCCTTCTTTTGGAAGAATGAGGGGGGCAAAAACAGCCTAATGACAGATTGAAAACAATGTTATGGTAAAACTTGACAATCTGTGATGCCAGTGCACACGTTTGAGTACCCTGTGGCTCAAAGGGCTATCTTTTTTGAGGGAACAGACAAAATGAACACCATTAAATTTCATTAAGAATAAGCTTCTGAAAGAAAAACCAACAGTATGCTTGAATGATCAATGATCATGTCCAATTTGTTTAACCAACCTGTGGTATTACCTACACCCTCTGGTCTAGATATCTGTCTGTCTTTTTGGGAAGATGATTTTGGCTAGGAACTAGTAGAAGTAATCATGTTGTTTGAAAGGAACACTTTCTACCAGGCGTTGATTTCTTGGTTTTTTCCCCTCGGATATCAGTGCTTGGCAATGGAGTTCGAGAGCGTGTACCCAGTGGTGTCTGGGGATGGGAATTTCTATACAGCCTTACCGTTGAAAAATTGCAGAGAGGCTGCTTGGAACCCAGGGCCTCCAACACAAGTGAAGAGACACTACCACCGCACCAAGCCCAGGCTATACTGAAGGTATTAACTCCGCCCTTGTTATGTGTAGATCAGTAGAACATGTAACTCAAGACTGGTGGAAGTAATGCACAATTAAAAGGAATTGAGGCACCAAACTCCTCTTTTTTTCCCAGAAATTACAAATTGCAAAGAAAATGATACCGTGGGACATAATATAGCAGGTGAATGTCCTAGGTTGTCGATATCCGGTAATTGGAAATGGATAAAGAGCATGTGCCTCTGATAGAGTTAAACCATTCGCATGCCTGGAACTACATTGTGAACAAATTTGTTTCAAAAGCCAAACTAAAGCACTACTTTAACTTTGCGAATGAAATATGTTTCCCACATTGACAGTTATCTATGGCTATGAGCATTTTTTTTCTCGAACATGCAGGAGAGCTGCGTATCATTGTATTAATAGAAGAGAAGGAGTCTTACATAGACCCAAACACACACACACACACTAAACCTGCAAGAACTTAATCACCTATGCTTGTCAAGAAAGACCTGAAGTAGTTGAGCTGACTATAAGTCATCAGCAACATATGTAGTACTTAAAAAATACAATAAGAAGGGTAATATTAGTTGATCTTCATGCAAATCTAAAATGAAGGAAGATTTTTGTTTGGGGGAGCTAACATGGGCTACAACTGCACACTACTGTCAAGCCATCACAAGCAAATGAATGGGAAGTGATGATGAACATCAACTAACCTCTGGATTTAGCTCTCCCATCTTTCCCTCCTTGTCAAATATATATGGGAATGTTGCTTCTTGGAGGAATGCATCTGAAGCTTTAATGATGTCCTGGACAAGGAAAACACGAACCCGCCATCCTTTCCTCGATAAAATGAAGTCAAAAAGGTCTTCTGTAGCTGCAACTACAGAATGCATATCAAATGATCTCCACTCCGAACTTCCATTGGCATTCTCAGCAGAGCCAGCTCCAGATGCATTTGAAGAGACTGCGGATTGTGCAGATATAGCTGCAATCTGAACACCAAATGGTATTAGTAGGAACAAATAAAAAAAACTAGTTACACAAGATCAAACAGATATCTGCCAAATTTTTCATGGCACTCATACAAAAGAAACACCAGAGTTGAAGACGCCTACTACATGAGACTGATACCAGTTTTCAGAAAAGATCATCTGATTAATACTTTAAACATTTTAGAATATTGAATAAAGTTTTCTGTTACAAGACTATTACCAAATGAGCTAAGACATAATTTCACAAATTACAACACTTTGCACCTACCAATAAACTACACTGGTCCTAGACCAGTTTCAAAGAACTACAGCTCTTTGCTCCCCTAGTAAGACAGGAACTACAACTTTTTCAACACCGTAATATGGACAGCAAGAAAGGTCAATTTGTGTGCTTGTCTGGCTGATGGGTGGGACCAATCACATTAGGGTGGTGAAAAAGTTGTCAGTTTGTGTTAATATGGGTACAAATAGCTGAGAGTTCTATGAAACTGATCCTATAAGTTGTAATTTTCTTATAGTTGGCATAAATAGTTGTAGTTTCATGAAATTTACTTGAGTGAATTAAAAAAGGGGCTCAGAGCATGTCCAGCAGTCTCCCAATAATCTTCTCCCAATAAGGCATTAATGGGGATGTCTCAATATCAAATTTTTGACTATTGCAAGAGAGGCTGCAGCAGTCCTCCGATAAACCGTCCCAATATGCCTGACAGGTGGGGCCACTTTACTCTCCTCTTCTTTCTTCTTCTCTCCTGTTCAGATCGACTTCCGAGCGACGGTGTCGGGGCTCCCCATTGCAGCGGCGCCCCCGCACCCCACGACCGCGGAGGCTGAGCTCCTTGATCTGGGCAACGGCGTTGGCAGAGGTGATTTCTTGCTCCTGGATTGAGTTGCATCGGGGGCGGGGAGGGAATGGGCTGTTGCTTGCTTGTTCGGTGGAAAGAGCAGAGGATCAGAGCTCAAGCTGCTTGCTTGCCTCATGAAGAAGACAGAGCAAGGAAATTAAAGAATGCGTGAGCTACTGCTTGTGATGGGATAGAACAGAGGGAGAGAAGAAGGCCTTGAGGAGGAGCTGCTGCTGGTTAGCAAGTGTAGAGGAAATAGCAGAGGAGAGGGCCGTGCAAGCTGCGGCGGCCATGGGCTCGGACGCTGCCCTGGCCACTGCGCCGCCGGGAAGGCCCCCGCTGCGGCGGCCGTGGACTCGGGTGCTGCTGTGGCCGCAGGCGCCGTCGGAAGCCCCTCCGTGCTCCACCAGCTCTAGGGGCGGCGGCCGGAGCATAAGCCGCGGAGGAGGCCGGGCTTGGGACTAGCGGATTGAAAGGGGGGAAAAATAGCACGAAGACCAACTGTTGTTTTCGCGAGGCTGCAGCGCTCCCTGCAATTGAGGAGAGGTTAGACAAGATATTGGAATAAACCAAAAAATATTGGGAAAAGGGAGGACTATTGGGAGACTGCTGGAGCAATTCTTTCCCCAATAGTGGTAGTTTTTTGGGGAATGGGGGACTACTGGAGATGCTCTCACAGCATGAGCAATTTTAGGTACCAGACCTGGACCTGGCTGATTGCATTGGTTTTGCCCTGAGCAAAGCTACAGCACCGGCTGAAAATAAACTGCAGGACTTGCCCAAACATAAGATGGCCAGCACTAAAAGTTGTCCATGTCTCCACATTTATGGGGTGGGAACGTATCCTATCATTTAGTCGGGTGTACAAGAGTAACAAGAGGGCTATCACAAATTAATAATAACCTTAAATGGAAAGAATAGATCCATGAATTTGCTGCCATGTGTACAATGAGGAATCAAGAGTGTACATCCTACTATCCTGACAAATAAAGCCCCCAGCATTTGCTTGTTAGTTATTAGTTGCGATGTCTTCTCTGACTCAGTACTTACATTGCTGGTTTTCTATGACTCAAATTGAACTTATGCATGCAGTTCTGATACTTCTATGACAGAATCACAGTACCCCTTGTGTATAAAATCATAAAAGAAGAAACAGCAAGAAAGTGCATAAAAGTTCAGAACTCTGTACCAGCCTCTCCAGCCGATTCCATCGGATGGACCCATCATCGCATATAAGAAGCTCCCTCAATATTTTCCTCATATCTGGGCTGGGGTCTGCAAGGAGCCTCCCAATGACAAATGGGTATGCACTCTCGATAACCTTAAAATCAGGATCCAGTGCTTTTGCAGTCCCTTCTAGAGAACCCAGAGCTCTTATCACCAGTGCATAATCAGGAGGGAGAGAGAAGTTGAATTCATACATGACATCATACAGATGGTTCATTACACCCTGTGAGGTAAGGAAAGAATAAACTTAGAATGGACACTATTAGAAATGATACTATATGGGTGAGATCAGGCAGGAAAAAATAGAAGCAGGCAGGTGAGAGCAAAAACCATACACAACATAAGAAATTTGAGCCAAAATAATGATGATTTTGAGTAGGAGAAACAAGATAGAAAACCAAGTCGGAATAGAATAAATGCCAGACCTCAGAACCCTATTAGATTTGATGGGAGCACAGAAGAGAAAAAGGGCCACAGCTAATCGTTAAGGAACTACGCTAATAGAATATATTTTGAGAAATAAATCAGAAAACTATCCTATGAAACATAAATCTTCCATCATTGAAGTGTCACCTTCAGATCTGTTTCATCATCTACTCCAAAGTTTTGCAACAATGATTTGGTTGTGCCATTTTGTTTGTTAGCCCATGTTAATGCTAGCCACTGCAAACCTTACTTGCATCTAACATGTTAGCATTTGCAGATTTTGAATCCACTCTAGAAAACAACAATCACCCTAAATAGCACATGGAAAGGAAAATATTAACAAACCTGAAAATCATTTGATTGCCTCCTGACATCACCAAAAGAAAGCCGCAATGCATCTGCAACAGCATGTAAATCTGTTCCCTCAGGGACAAATCCTAGTGAATGGAAGTCGTTTGCCAAGCCCAAGGAGTCACGATTAACATAGTGTACAAGCTGAAAAAAGTACACTCAGTTTGCCATAAATCAGTTTCTTGATTGGAACCAAACAACATCAATGAAACCAACATAGAGCAAACAAACTAGAAAAATGAAGTTGCTATGCCACTCATTTCAAAAAAGGAAGTTTACAGTTACATGCCTGTATGGTAATAGGGAAGATTATTTATTAGCACAAATTTCATACATCAAAAAAGTAATCCAACAAAGCTCACAGACATGGGTGAACAAGGCTACAACTACAAGTATAATGTTTCACAACACTGATGGTAAAACAGGACTATTTTGTATTTTTTGTGACTCACGTCTCAAAGTTCTGTGTTGTTTATTCGAAGCAGCTAGTGTTGTGAACAGTAAGATCCTTCAGCAAACTATTCCTTGATGCGCTTCCTATTTAAGTTTCTACACAATGTGATTTGGAGCAGAAAATAAGACTAACCACATTTGACCAACTTATAAAATCAAGGGCCAGCATTGCTATCATAACTTTGCTGCACTCAGAGGACCTTACCAATAATGCTTAGCCTGTTAAAACTGAAATTACCGAAATAGAGAACTAAGCAGAGTCTAAAATTCCACAATAGTAATGAAAAATCAACACTATTTGTAAATTTACATCAGCTGAATGTAGAACAAGCAAAGAACACAGTCACATGTACCATTTGTATAAGCCCCACACGATAATGCCTTGGAATATCTCCCATCATACCGAAGTCAAAATATGCTAGAGATCCACCTTCAGTTGCAACTAGATTACCAGGATGAGGGTCTGCATGGAAAAAGCCTTCTTCAAGCAGCTGTCTCAATGAGCAATAGAGAACCTGTGAAGTTTGTGTTGAAAATTAGTAAACAAAAGCAAGAAGATGACACTCTGTAAAAGTCAGCCAGGATTCTCTCCTAAGCATAGAGCAAGAACATATACTGATTACTTAACAGAGTAAAACACCTTCATAGAGTGGTTTCAATTTTGCTCTAACCAAAAATCTCAAGCTAGTAGTTTTTTGAGAAAAGGATAAAGCAAGATATGGTCATACAAATTTCAATTAGAATCACAAAAGAGAGACAAGAACAGTGTAGAAGACGATCTAAATAATTAACACTAGTATCTAATTTACAGCTACGCAACAATTTAGCAATACCTCATCAATCATCCTTTTCCTGTTCAAGTTGGCTTTGCTGATGCGCTCAGCATCAGTTAGCTTAATTCCATCAATCCATTCCAGTGCCAATATGGTTTTACGTGTATAATTCCAATATACTTTGGGGACCTTGATACTTGTACTGCCTTCAGAAGTATCCCCACCTGAACAAGCCAGAAAATCAACGGTGTTTATGAGTTGTCAGCATGCAAAAGGTCCATATGCTTGAGAGGAACCAGTATTGTGAGACCATATCTGAGGGAAGAGGAAAATAACGATTATTAGGAACTGAATATAAGAAGTGTTTCAAAACTCACCATGAGAATAAAGAGTAGCAAATCTTTCAGCATTTTTTCCTTCTAAAACATAATCAATTTCATCAAACATGTGCCTGACCTATTGAACCAAAGATAAAATATAATGCACATACCAAAGGCTAAATTTACAGGAGAGCATGACAATTGCAAAAAGAAAAGATCATAAGAAAATGCTACTACAACTACCATGACGCTCGTGTGTTTAATCTTTTATATAGCTTCATTTTCTGGAAACAGGCATCTCTGAAGCCATAAAGATGTGTGTGTGTGTGTGTGTGTGTGTGTGTGGTGGTGGTGGTGGTTTTGGGGGGGATTTCTGGACAGCCTTGCCCTTGCTTAATTGTGCCAGGGGCGCAAGTCTAGAACAAGAATTAACCTAAACCAAAAGTACTACAATCACAATAAGTTTACTTCAAAAAAAAAGTCAGACAGTTAAGTTGCCATGTAGAGGGTAGGGCCATAACAACGCGGCAGGAACCACCCTAGAGTAGCATGTAATTTTATAGACAACTATAACCATAGGACAATCCTGCAAATTATACACTTCTAAAATTATATGCGCCAACAGGCAACACATAGTCCAAAGACAATGTACCATGCATTGTGTGTACTGAGGAAAATCGCAAAAATAGGCTTTACTCATGTTATGATGTGCATATGAAGCTAATGATAATATAATGTGGAAAACAGTATAGTCCATTCTGATTGAAAGGTTAGTAATTATAGTAGTCAGTGGGCTACAGCAAAGGTAATTAGTTCCCTCTATTTGAATATATGGCGTTTATTGCAAGCTAATTAGTTCAAATGATATTATTAGCTTGTCCTAAACATCATGCATTTAAAAACGGAGGGAGTATAAGGGAAAGAGATCAGATCAGAGCATCATGGAGAAATCAACAAGTTTGGTTCAGAAAGTAGAAGCTCACAATCTCATTCACTGCCACCAGTAGATCTTTGCGAGCCTTAGCAAACCGTTTCAATTGCCCTCCAATCATATGAAACAAAAGTGCGTCTAGAGTCAGCAAGGGCGCCATTCCAGGCCTTTGAACTTTGACTGCGACAAGCTCTCCTGAGCGTAGATGAGCTGCATGACTTGAAGTATCAAAGAAATGCATTTCAACTTGGAGAACTCAGGTCTGAAATATATGCTAAGGTAAATAACAATTAGTACAGAAGTATAATCACCAGTTATTAGCAAAAGTCTTATCAGACATGTCTAACCTTTGTAAACTTGACCCAGTGATGCTGCTGCAATCGGCTCCGGGCTGATATCCGCAAATAAATCAGAAATTCGGGAACCCAACTGAGACTCGATGGTCTTGAGGGCAATGCGAGTTGGAAATGGTGGTATTTGATCCTGAAAAGGAAGTGGTCAGCAAAAACACTAAAATGCAATAGAAAATAGTGAATCCACTAGTACAAGTTCCCCAGACTTTCGATTTTGAACGGAGGATTACAAATGGCTGGAGCACCCATTTTGGGCCCAACTTTGACCTATGATCGCTTCTAGAAATAAACTTTCCAGTGGCCCTACTTTGAGGTTCTTATATCTAACAATTCATTTTCACCATTAAGCAAAATCAAACAATGCACAAGAGTTACCTGTAGCTTTGCAAGCTCTTGGCAGTATGCACTGGGGAGTATATCAGGGCGTGTGCTCAATGCCTGTCCAAGCTGCAAAGTGCAAGAGAAATGGCAAAGGAACATATTACACCTAAGGCAAGATTAAATAATGAAGTATCGTAATTCAAAAACAAGATGTGGACATAGGGGCATATTAAGATGCAGTTAGCACATCCACCACCTTAATTTTGCCTGAATGCTTTAAGGTTGATACTAATCATGTTACTAAGCCATAGTGATAACTGTAGTAATCCTGACAGTCATAAGACATTTTACAATGATGTAGTTTCCAAATTAACTAGGAGATAGTCACCATACTAAAATGTTAAGTGTCAAAAATTATTAATTGAAAAGATTGGTGTCACATTCTACAGATCTATGCCAATTCTTAAGGTACTATACGGCATACCTTGATGTAAAAAGGACCCAAGCGTATCAAGGTCTCTCGGAACTGAAATAAGGAAAATGATAATCAGAGACATGATGCTCAGTTCCTCCACCAGCAACGAACAAGAAAACTACCTTTTCCGCCCTTTTGCGCATGTCATTCAGCAATAAATGCCAAATAGTGAGCTTCACTACATGAAAAGAGATAGTAGCAGCCCTGTAAAGCGCAAGGAATGGACCAAAGCCTCGGTCAGCAAAGAGCCTACGCGAACTTGACCCTAAGATTCTTCCAAACTGGGTTTCCAGCGACTCCTTTCTGATCTTTGCATATTCTGATGATGGCCTCTCTCCATGCACACTGGTGAATGCATTTGAGTACCTACAAAATAGAAAATAAACCATCTGAACATAATGTCTAAAGCTAAATAACACTAGAATCATTCACCATACATGCATGGAGAAACCTTTGCAAAATTCATTGAACTAAATAGTTTCTCTTCAAGCAAAGAAACCAAATTATCCAATGTCATAGACAAGTTAGGTCGTATTATCTGAATAGCTTTCTAACTAGACTCTATGAAGAATTCTCAGCAAGGTTAGTTCAGTACTGAGAAGTTTATTTTGCAGCATTGATTAAGCTAGGTATAGTCCTTCCAGAGATATGCATGAAACCCCATACCACAGTAGGCACACTTAGACCGACCTGGCCTTGTATGTTCTTCTTCTCAGATCATAAACCTTCTATGCCTTCACAGATGATAATGTGAGATAAGTGAATGAGTAGCACACCGTACAAAAACTGCAAAAATGTTCACTCAAATCTCATATCCTCTAAATCTTAAAGTGGCGAACACGGCACTGATTCAATCCCAGCATTCCTTCTCGAGTGCTGAGACGAGCCATGCTGACTCGGAATTCGCGTAAAACGGAACTGCGGCCTAGGGATACGATGCGGTGACGGTAGCGGAGATAGGCCAGTCGATACCTCCTAAGCGGGGCTGAGGCTGGGAGGCGAGGCGGCGGCGCCTTCGGAGAGGGCGCCCCTGCCGCGGCCGCGGCGTGGACGGCGCGGGGGAGGAGGAGGGGGAGGCTCCTACACCGGTCGGCGCAGCGGGCGAGGAGGAGGAGCCACGAGGTGGGGCCCGCCATGGCCGGGATCTCATGAGCTTCCGACCCGCCCGCACCGGGAGGAAGCGAGGGGAATAGGGGAAGGAATCAGGGGGCGGCGGGGTTTAGGGAAGGAGAGAGATGCGCTCGCTCCTCGGGAAGCGGAGAGAGGAGGGAGGACCGGAGGAGGCGGCGCCGCGTAGCTGGAGCCGGGTGCGAGCTGGCGCTCGTGCGATCGTGCCCGGCGCGGCGCGGCGCGGTGGCTCCATAGCTCGGCGCTGGGCTGCCGCCCGCCAGCTCTCCAAGAGCGAGCGGGTCGGGAGAGACTGGGCCTTAATCATATACGGCCCACTGTCTTTTGGCCCATCTCAGTGACGATGGGAGTGAGCCTTTTTTTTTTCTTTTGAGACCAAGAGCCCATGGGAGTGAATCTTGTCTGTCTCGAAATTGTTGGACAAACATTACTTATTACACTTCATTATGCAGTCACTCAAGAGCAGCCACGTCACGGGAATGAATGTAAGAAACTCTAATTTAACACCATTTTAATTAAACCACTGGTCATCATTCTTAATATGAGAGCTAGCACATACTCGTCCAAAAGTGTGTCACGTGCTAACCCACATCTAGAGATTTCGACAACAGATAAGTCATTCATCTAAAATGATATTAAATCTGGTAGTCCTGATATGTGCTTGCCGTATGCCCATAATTAAGCACAGGTACCATTACACAAATTGCATTACCACAAGATCCATAGAGAGCATATTTTACATAACACAAGGTTCAACATTAAGTATTACAAATTCACAAGAAGGGAGGTTCAAATCTGAAATTAAAGGTTGAAGCTCCACGTTACAAGTCTTGAGCTCACGAATGACATTAAAAGAGATATCAATTTAAGTTTGATGTTTTTGTCATGCTTCACACAAATCTAGCTACGCAACGGATAAAACAACTAAAACACGGTAAGACAACGACGTCTTTGCTCAAGGACATCATTGCAACCATATCAACTCACTCCTCTCCTCCACCGGAATCGGCGGGATAGAAGTGGCAAATATAAACTCCGGCTCACCTGCAATTTAGGTTAAAAGCGACACGAGTACAAAGGTACTCGCAAGAATTACGCAATTATATAAACAAGGATCATGCAAAGAAGGCTCAACAAGGGTGAGGCTTTAAAATTAAATAATTATTGCATAATCATGAGCTCTCTAAGCTAACAACTAGGTCTCTAGCAAATTAATTATCTTGCCCAAATCACAACACAAATTTAGTTGATTAAAGGAAGGATAAATACTTGATCATAAAGGTGACATGAGACCATAACCATCACGCACGAAATTTCTACGAAGAATTCGACAGACATTGAGCTTGCTCATAACCGAGAGCGCATCAATTCGAATTGATTATTAACCTTGCAAGGGTGTACTTCTTTACCCACATGACAAAGGACATTCGGCTTACCCAACCGCCCAAGTTAGATGAGGGGTACTCGTATCAATCGTTCCCAACAAGCCCCGACCATTGAAAATCACGCCTAGCTTACGCAGAGAGTCACCTAGATCCGCCGGGGATATACCTAGGCCTCTCTATATAAGCTCCTTGGCCACACATCTATGATCGTGCCTCATGACCAAGACAAAGGAGGTAATAGGCTCATCCTTCCCATGATTGGATATGTGGTGGCACGATAAGTTGCTCAAAACCGATGGCATCCACGGACGGTCCTTAAACGATTCGAGCGGATTATGACTCCAAGACTCCTTTCTCTAGGCCCTACCATTCCGCCCGAACCACGAAATCATGTTTCCAAAATCATAACCGAACAAGTGCGATTAAGGATAACCAAATGAATGTAATGTGATCATATTCCATTCTTTAATTTCAAGTTATAAATAAATATAAGCATGGCTAAGCAACTAGTCAATTAATTAGTTAACCAAACTATAGTGTGACAAGGATATGGATAAACAACTCAAGAAAGGTAATGCATAAAAGTAGGTACAAAAATGCGATAAATAGATATAAATATATAACCATAAATACTCAAATGAGATAACTAAATTTAAACCAATTTAATCGGGTAAGGAATTTATGCTTAGCTGCTTGCCTTGGTTTTCTTCCGACTCAACAACGAACTCGATACCGGGCTCGGGTTCAACGACTTCGGCAGGCTCGGTGGGTTCGCTCTCCGATATTTCGGTCACTATGATGCATGAAGAAGTGTATGCATTAGCATGATGCCATGATTTATGCATGAAATGATGTGCATGAGAATGAATGGTACAAACATACAAAGATACACAAACATCACCACAAACAATAACAATCAAGCACATCTATTAGACTAAGCATGAAAAGCGCTAAGAAAGTATTAACAACACGGAAATGATAAAGCAAGCATTCAGAGAACATCAATAAGAACTCAAGAAAGTTGGATTTGCTGCACAAATAATTTTATAGGATTATTTACAAGCACTACAAGTTTCAGCTACTCTAAACAAGTTAAATCTTAAAAGACATGCAAATCACTTCAAACAATTTTCAGAAAATTATCATGGAAATTAGGCAGGGAATCATGACTAACAAAAGTGGTTTTACCATTTTACCCCTTTTTAGTAAAGATTTATGCAATAAACAACCTTTCACGCCGCAAACAAACATTTCAATTATAACTGGGGCAAAAATATGAAAACTTTGATATTAAGCTACAGATCTAGAAAGAACATGATTTAAGGAATCAACCAAAATTAGATCTAGCATTTTTGGAGGAATACACATTTATCTACACATTTTACAAGATCTCAGCCGATTAAAACAAATCTTCAAAAATGTTTTTGCACAAAAGCCCGCGGGAAACCCTGGATCTACGGGTTTTCGCCCAGCAGCAGAGGCTGACAAGTGGGACAGGGGTCAAGGGAGATCCAGGCTGGGTCAATGGCCAAGCCGGGGCGCGGCCAGTGCGCGCCCATGACGCGCATGGCGCGGCATCGGTGGCCGGCGGCGAGGGTGGTAGGAGGGCAGGGCCAGCGCACGCACAGGCTGCGGAAGGGGAGGGCGAAGCTCACCAGCGGCTCGAACATCGGAACGACGTGGCTGGGAGGCGGTGCAACGAGCAGCGGCGGCGACGGGCGAAGCTCGTCGTTGGGGAGTCTGCAAAAGAGGGGGAAAAGAGGGGTAAGGGCCGGAATGGGTCGAGGGGAAGGTGAGGAAGCCGCGGGAGCGAGGAATTGGAGAGGGGCTCACCGGAGGCGGGGGATTGGTGGCGGCCGGAGTTGGGGAAGAAAGTGGGGGCGGCGGCAATGGATAGAACATGACGGCTAGGGTTTGGGGGAGGCCGGCCGGGGTTAAAAAGGAGGTGGGGGCGAGGGGCGAGGGCGGTTTTTCGCATGGCCCCTTGCCACGGTGGCCAACGGGTGGCCGCCAGCATGGAGACGCCATCCAGGCAGCCAACCGGAGCTTGGGCTGCTGCGGGAGTAGGGGAGGGCGCCGCTGACAGGTGGGCCTAGGCAGAGGAAAAAGGAAAAGGCCGGTTCAACTTTAAAAATTGAAAACTATGTCTTCTCGAGCTCCAAAAATCGCCAAACTTTAACAGGAGCAAGACAAAAGCACCAAGATCATTTTACAACAACAAACACTCAAAAAGCTTCTCTGGATTGATCACAGCAAAATAAACAATACAGCAGTCCTTCAATCTTTCATGAATTTTATGCCTCGGGTTAGTTGTCACAAAATTATGCAAAAATATTTTAAATTCATATGTTTAAGTCTAGTATTTGAATAAATTATTTGGGAGCATAGTTGTAAAGCAAAATTTGAACTTTCTTCACAAGCATTCATTCAAACAATGCATAAAAATGAATAAACTCATGCAAGCATATGCACATAATGCCTCATTATGCCTTAATGATGTTTATGATTCTATTATTTAAATATTAATCATGTTTATCAAGTTTGGTTCGTGACAATGGACGTCTTTCTTTCTTTTTGCCCAGCTTAGCGGTTCAACTGCCGTTTCGTTAGCAGGAGGTTGTGGGTTCGATTCCTGCTGCCTGCAATAATGCTCGCCGTGCGGTGTATCATGGAGTAGTAGTTGTTACTGCCTGTTGTTGTCCAGATCAAGGAGTAAAAATGAGCACCACCGTACCATGGACATCATCAACTGCCTGCTGTTGTCCACATGAAGGAGTAAATACACATTTCTTAGTTTCTGCTGATGCATTAGGACTGGAATTTTTGCAAGATCGTGGCATAGATTCATTCAGTTCTATGGGTAAACAAAACAAATCAGTTCTACAGAGATGTAGACCGAGTTGATATGAATATCACATTGAAATCCTACCTTACAAGTTTGTGAAAGACCATGCCGCAGTTCACAGTCAGTATCATCTAGTTGCAACTCAGGAAGTGCATGGTTTGGGTAGCAGATTCAGGTCGATGCAAGGAGTGCCATGTTTTAGCAGTATATTCATGTTAGAACATTAAAAATGCAACATTCACTGGCAGGTCGACTTACATCATGCGATGCCGGTGCTGATGCCTCCAAGAGCCTCTGATCCTGCACACCAAATGAAAGTACGGTTTTGGATACTCACTCGCTACATCTTCATACCTCCATTAACAAGAAGAAAAATGAATAATCAATCTGCCAAGGGGAGGCATTCTCATCTCACAAAAAAAAAACAACCACAGGAAGTGTTGCGACGGCTCAACTCGTTTTTCGGCATCACCCGGCATCATCGTGGACGCCACAGGAAGTGTTGCCTGCTATGCACCTGTACAACGGGTGAGCTTGTGGTTGTGAGGAATCAGTGTGAACGACGTACTCATTATGATAATCGAAGGGTGCTTGCTCGTTGGTTTTCTATGATTTCGCTGCGATGTGATGGTGTCATGAAAATGTCTTTACTGGGGGCTATTTACTGCGTGCGCATATAAGGTTGAAGTAAAAAAATAAGTGTCTGCCGTAAAAAATCCTAATAACTGCAATTGCCATGAAATTGGGTTTATTGTCTATCTGTGATTCCTAACTTTTTTGGTGAACTCATGTCCGTGGCTTGCATAGGCAGCATCGGTTGAACTAATTTTGGGAGCAGATGAACAAAAGTGGTTAGTTGACTGACCTGCTGTATCCGTCCGTCGCTGCTCCGGTGGCTTGCGCCACCGCTTCCTGCTGCCTGCAGAATTTCGTGCTAGCGAATTTCGATTGGGCGGCGACGAGTTGAGAGGATCCGCGACTCACCGGTGCGTTGGTGGAGCTGCCTGGAGACGCAGACAGCCGTGGCCAGCGACGCACCGGCGCCGGCGGCCGCGACACATGGGCCTCCAGCCAGGTCCGCCGGACGTGGTGGTGGTGGTGGTGAGCGCCGCTCACAGCAGCCGCGACGCAGGCGGACGCGGGTGTGGGGGCGCCGCCTTGGTGCCGTCGACGCAGGCACATCGGGAGAGGGGGTCCGCCCCCCGCTGCGATGATGGAGCTGGCCGGCGATGCGTGGGCACGCGGTCAGCGTCTGAGCGATTGCAGACCTGGTACGTCGGGGGGCGAGGGCGAATTTCTCCGGCAGATCGAGCGATGCACCTGCATGTGGTGGTGGCTTGGGTGCATATCGGTGGTGGTTAGAGATGCACCAGTGGGCACTGGCTCCATTGGATCCGTCGGCGCACCTGGGCAGTTGGTTTTTGGGCAAGTGCAGTGAACGCAGGGGGAGGGGATTTAGGGGAGTAAACTGCAGTCAATGTCGTGATTCCCGAGAGCTTCAAACAGTCATGGTCCCTAACTAGAACCATCAGTCTGGGGATTTGGAACTGTAAAAAACACTATTATCCTCGTATTTTTACTCATGTGGTGATTGGTTTATGTCTACTATTTAATTACACATACTGAAAGAGGTTTTTAGTACGGCCATGGTACATGTCTTGTCGTTGGGTGTACCGTTTGAGTCTGCGCATTGATTGCGATAATTACGCTTCATGTGCCTTTTAATTATCATAATCGTGGGGTGGGGTAGGGTGGGGTTGTGTTTTTTCCGTGGGTCGCCACAGCGATTGGGCGGCGCCGTCGGTGCGCTAAATTTTGTTTAGTTCGCTGGGTACCAAGTAGATAATAGGTGTATACTAAAATACAACAAGGTGTATTCTCTGTAAAAAATGCATCGATTCTGCAGTTACAATCGAGAAACTACACCCCGATTACAACTGGAAAAGTAGACCAATTGCAACTGAACAGAACTTATTGTAACTAGGTGCGAACCAGTTGCAATTGGACGCAAACTAGTTGCAACTGAAACCGACCCGGTTGCAACTGGACGCGAACCCGTTGCAACTGATTCGGCGTGAACCTGTTGTAACTCGGACCGACCCGGTTGCAACTGGACGCGAACCCGTTGCAACTCAGACCGACCCAGTTGCAACTCAAATCAATTCGGTTGCAACTGGACACAATCCAATTGCAACTAGAACAGTCACAGTTGCAACTGAGAGGGTGGGTGCATTCTTTATACAAAATACACCTAGGTACATTATAATAAACACTATATATAGAGATGGGGGAATTCATTCTACACACATGCAGCTACTCCCACGTGTGTATCTTGTGATGTAGAACGTATCTGACCCAGCAAAGAGCATGTACATAAAGTATGTAATCATACTAGAGCATCTATAATGATATATATATTGGGTATGTGTCCATACATAGAGTATGTGAACATACTCATTTTTATATACTAGTACTAAGGTATAATCATTATATATTTAAAAGCTTTTGAATATTTTCATATATTTCCCTTCGAAGTATCATAGAATTAGTACTTAAAAGTGATAAATAAGTATGTGGATATACGCATGGTGGTATATATATAAGCACAAGGTACCCAAAAACCAGTGGGTTTTTTAGAAAAAATGTTCGCCGTCGCATTTCCGCTTCAAAATACGCAGTATCAGATCATGCGCGGCGGCGGGTCCGTGGAAGTGGTGTCGGCGTGTCGCTCATCGACCACACCAGACTGCATGTCGCGGCGGGAATTCTCAACCTCATCCGTGACAAATGTCATGGCTCCAACTCTGCTTGGAGCAACTCCACTCTAAAATTCCAGGTGGAGCTAACTCTGAGTGGAGTTGGAGCTGTCTAGATTGTTTGGCATGGCTCTTAGAGCACTTTCACTCCAAAATTTCAGGTGGAGCTAGTTCTACGTGGAGTTGGAGCTATCTAGATTCGGTATTTAGCAAGGAGAGTACCTCCAGCTCTAAAAAAGAGAATCTTTAGGGTAGATTGCTATTATTACCCCTAACTCATGACCCCATCATCTTGTACACTACGTTCTATTTTGTTACTGGCACTTGTACTACGTTCTATTTTGTTACTGGCACTTGTTGCTGCTGTTCTAATCCGCTTAGAGAATGGTCACATGTTTCGGACGATCCAGAGCTGTTCCATCCTATGAACACGCTGCATCTCTTTGTCCGCAGCTCATTTGTGTTTACACCGTCACTGTACCTCATTTTTCGGTGATCATCTTTATGGGGTGCTATTGGTTTGTACCGATGAACAATCTGAGATGTGCTTCTCAGATTGCAAAAGAGGCGCTCTGAACAACTTGCGCAGACACATCGATTCCTTATTCAGTTTGCACATTTTTTTCTTTTACAAATTTTAGTAACATGCAGATACAGACACACACATCTTGATGCCTTGATCACGCTTATCGACAGCTCAGGGTACCGCTATCAATACCATAGTACTTGACAGGCGTCACCGGAGTTCACTTGGCCTGCGCTTTGGTCGGCTTGACGACCAGCACGGGGCAGCAGGCGTGGTGGCCTCACGCTGCCCAAGAATGCCCTGCAATCGTCGTCACGAACATACATGAGCTACGCGGAATTTGGATTTACATCCTTGCACGAATAATAAACATGTTGTTTGATTTGCGGCGTGTGCAGATGGGTGGGGTACCTCTTGATCTTGCCGAGGCCCCGGCTGCCGAGGACGAGTAGCCCGTCCTGCATCCTCTCGACGGCCTGGCACATGGCCTCCTTGGCATCGCTCTCCACGACGGCCGTCGTGGCGTCCACCTGCCGCTCCTTGCACAGGTACAGGGCGCGTGCCAGGGAGGGAGCTGCGGGCGGAGGAGAGCTGCGGGCGGCGGAGGAGAGCTTCGGGCGGCGCTCGGAGGTGGCAGGCAGCGGCGGTGGCAGGTGGCGGCGGCGGCCAGAGGAGGGAGGGATTCGTGAGGAGAGGGAGGCGGCGGCAGGAATTAGGGAGCCGTGCTCCAAAACTTCAAACCTATTTGCATCACAGCTTCCGAGTTAAAGGTGCTTTATGGAATTTTGGAACTGGAGTATTTAGCTAGAAAATTGATTGAAGTAAGTGAAGTTCAACTCCACAACTATGCTAAACAGACTCTGAGTCGGCACGAGCTCTTCCAGCTTCCTTTCCGCCGGCACCAACAGGCCTGAAAACCTATGCGGAGAGCTGGAGACGCAGAGAAGCTAGAACCTAACCCACACTCAAATCGATCTCTTCTATTTTTGCAAGCATTTCGCCAAACAGTTGAACTGCATGCAAGCAGCTTTCTTTTCCCCGTTTCCTCCCCTGCTTCTTTGTTTCCCTCCCCTATTTCTGCTATCCATCATCAATCTATCACCAGCATGTGGCATCGAAGCCATGGCGTTTCTGAAAACGAGTTGCATGCTCTGCTCTTATGAATCATGATTCCCGAAAGCTGCGAACTAAGAAGCGATGACGGCAGGAGCCGGGGAGGTAGAGCGGTGGCTGGTGTTTATTGGGTTACCCAATGACCCACAATGTTGGACTCAGATTAGCACCAAAAAATAATGGGTTGGCTCTACAAGGTATGGACACCATTTTTTATATTTTGGGTAATGGGTAATTGGGTTGACCCAGTCCAACCTGCATCCCGATTCAAAGTGAAGTGCAAAGTAAACTTTTTTGATGCACGAATAGTTCCAACTTCATTAGTATATATTCCAACCTGCATCCCGATTCAAAGTGAAGTGCAAAGTAAACTTTTTTGATGCACGAATAGTTCCAACTTCATTAGTATATATTCTAAGAGTAAAATACACCGTCGGTCCTCGAACTTGGCTTAAGGTGTCATTCCGATCCTCAAACTTTTAAAATGCACATTCAGATCTTCAAACATGTGAAGTCCAAATCAACATTTTTAAATTAAAAAGTGGAAGCGTTTAACTTATGTGGAGCTTACATGTGGGTCCAAATTTTATTTTTGAAATTTTCTGCTCAACTCTTTTATTTTCTATTTTTTTTATTTTTTTTAAAAAACTTTATGCCGAATATTTTCTTTTCCAATATTTCCTCCAAATTTATCCTTTTTTATTTTCTATTTTTTACAAATTTGATCATACGAGTTTCTTGTTTTACAATTTTTTATATAGATCTTTTGTATTTGAATATATTTGTACAAGTAAATTGGTATAAATTATTTTTATGCGTATATAATTTTTTATTTGAATAAATTATATAACTCTCAATTTAGCTTAACAATTGTGATTTGGACTTCATATGATATAATTAGCAAATTTGAGGATCTGAATGTGCATTTTGAAAGTTTGGAGACCGGAATGATACCCTACGCCAAGTTCGAGGACGGCGGTGCATTTTACTCTATTCTTAAGATCAAGAATAGTACCCTAGTAGACTCTAGCCTGGTCCATTGTGCAAATAGATTCTGTTTTCGTGATCCTCCAATTATCACATGAAAGCAAGCGGACTCTAGCCTGGTTGGCTAGGTCATTATAGAGTGGAGCTAGCAACCACGGTTCGAATCCCCGTGTGCATGGATTTAAGCCATCTCATATAGCTGGTATTTAGAATCCTATTTTTAAAATAAAATTATCACATGAAAGCACGTACAATTCTAATCTTTCAAAAAGTACTTAAATTTTAGGGGCGAGCAAAAGTTGTAATCCTCGTATCACCATAAAACAAAAATCTTGTGCACATTCATCCCAAGTCGATTATGGGGGCATCAAGCGGTTTTCATCACCCGCTACGCACACATCTTCCAATGCATCCTTTCGCCTACCCTCAATCTTCTTTCATGTGGCACTTTCACCCACCCTTGATCTTATTTCGCCTATCCAACCTTCAACTGAGACGTACATTTGAGTTCCCAAGGCAGATACTAGGTGTCTCTTCTCCAAATCTAGTCTTTTAGGACTTTGATCGAGCTTGTGACACTTAATGCTAAGCCGGTTAAGAACAAAGAGACAAGTTTTTTGACTTTGAGATGCAAGTTCTACCTCGTTAGGGTATCACACTACGGGTAGTATAGTTTGCATATTTTCCGATCTTAATCAAATCACCAATAAACATAATTTCCGACAAACCCACTTTCATTAATTAAAAAATATAGTTATCTCAGTATATTAAAAATTATTGGCTACTTGTATGAAAACTGTTGGAAATTATTAGAAGTCTTATAGGTCAATCTAAAATTAGTAACTATTTAGCTGAAACAACATTGCATCATAATTAATCCGGTTACGTTTCACTGAAGTTAATCGGCGAGGACCAATGGGATGTCGGGGGCTCCGCCTCTGCTGACTTGACTACGTATGCTTCCACTGAACTGGCGGAGAGAGAAACTTAAAAAATTGTGCCAGCTTCTATTTCGCCACTAACGCGTGGCACGCTTGCCGAAATTTTAAGAGAGCTGATGCAGAAGTCCATGAGAAATAGGAACCACTTTTCCTTCTTTAAATGTCTCTCACCTCCACCCCTGCTGAAGATTTCGTCGATGCTGTTGCAGGCGGCCTCATCAGGCGCTCGAAGCCTTCAAGCAGCTCAAAGGACTGCTTTTACGCCGCCGCCATAATGCTTACCGTCAAGGTAAGCATTTTAGTAGTAGAGTTATCGCACTTACCGATAGTCTGATACGATACATCATAAAGTGCGTGTGCCTAACACCTTTATCCAAATTATAACGAAAAGTAAAAGTTGTTCCGTGACACGCTAGTGTCAAAGACCAAACGCTGTTGCCCTAAAAAAAAAAAGACCAAACGCTGTCTACTAGGCTGATCCCAAGTGCAGCTGTTGATTCGCCGATTGACTTTTCGCCCAGCCCCTCTGCGGGGTGGGCCCGCTTCGCCGTCGTCACATCCCACACGCATCGAGCCCGCACATGGGCGTACGGGATGCGCAGCAACCCCAGCGGCGCTGCGACATCAGCTCGCTCCCCGCGGGGTCCAGCGCGGCTCGTGGTCCTCCCGCGTTCCTCCTGAAAAGCCGAATCGACGGCGGCCGGCCGGCCGGCCAGCGCCGCGCACCGCCCGGAGCGCGGAGAGACCACCCATCCCCGTCCCACTTGTGGCCTCTCGCGCCGCCCGCGACACGTCCTCCGCCTGAGGCGATAGTGGCCGCCACGTCCGAGCCGTCGCTACCGCCACGTCCTTCTCCTCCTTCCCCCAGCGCCTCCGGCCTCCTCTGCCCCGGACACCCCACCCGTCTCCACGGAGACCCAGGCACATCCACCGACACCCGGGCCCCGCCGCCTCCCCGACCCTGCCAAGTCAGGCTCAGCCACCAGCCAGCCCCGTCGCCGACAGGTGGCCCGACGCCTCCCGGGCCCGCGCGCAGCTGCTCCCGCTCCACGCGCCTGGTGGGTGGAGGGCGGAGGCACTCGCTGGTGGATGGATCCACGGCACACTTGCGGCGGCGCCTGCCCCATCACTCGCGTCGCGTCCTTCTCTTTCCCTCCTCTCCATCCCTTCGCGTGCGCAGAAGAATTCCCTGCGTGCTGGCGCGGCTGCTCCCCTCCCTTTCCTCCTCTCGTCTTCGTCTTCCCCCTTTCGGCTCCCCACGCGGCGTAGCTTTTGGAGCCCCCGTTCGCCCGTGCGCGTGAGATCGCGTGCAAGCGCACGCACGCGCGCGCGCCGATTTTCGAAGAGTTGGGGGGCAAGGAATCCCCCGATTAGGAAAGATTCCACGCTCCCACGCCTCAAATCCCATCCCCTGACCCCCCCACCACGACCGCCCTCGATTCGCTTCCGGTTGCTGCTGCCGAGGTCGGGATTGGTGCTGGAATTCGGTGCGGGGGAGCTGTCCCGTGCCCAATTCGGCCCGGCCCCCTCCGCGCGATTCGATTCGATTCGATTCGATTTTTCCGACCGGGGCTTGCTGCTTCCGCCGCCGGGGGTGCTCCGAGCTGCTCGAGCTGGTCGCCGGAGTCTCCGGGTGATACCCTCCGCAGGTCGATCTGATTCGCTCCCCAGCCGCCGCCGCCGCTGCCGCTTCCTGCTGATTCCGGCACCATTTCGACCCGCGCGGCCGGATCCTTGGATGATTCCGATCGATCCGGGACCAAGAGGACCAAGGCTTCATCACCTCACCAGGGCCCCGGCGGCGGCGGATCCATGGCGGGGGAGAAGGCGCCGCGCGCGTTCTCCATCGAGGAGCTCCCGGGCCACCTCGTCGGGGAGGTCCTGACCTCCGGCAGGCTCGCGGCCGCCGACCTCGCCAGGCTCGAGGCCACCTGCCGCGCGCTCAGGCCGCTCGCGGAGTACGCCGCGTCCAAGCTATGCGCCGCGCGGGCGGCGTTCGCGGTTATGGGCCCCGCGGCGAGGGGGGAGCTGCTGGAGAGGTGCGGGGGCAGCTGGAAGAAGGTGCTCAGGTTCCTGCAGTCCGTCGAGCAGTCGTCAGGCGCCGTCGCGACCTCATCGGGCAGCGTGAGCGTCCTTCCTTTCTTCCTTCACTTACGTGGACTAAAAAAAAATTCAATCTTGATAGCGCTTGTATGGCCATGAGACTGCACTGCTGTGTAGAAATGCTTATCTCGCGTGTTACCCACTTTGGAATAGTTAGTAAGACATGTTTAATCTTGCATGGTTTGTGCTCTAAAGCTTAAAACTAGCTAATTTGGCTTAAACTGGATATTTATTATCACATTAGATGACAGACTTACATGCTTTTGCTAAGCTGCTAGAGATACCTTTTCTAGTTTTGGAGCTGGAGGGCAGTTAAACAACTTATCTCTGATTGACAATCATGGTAATATCCTGAATTTATAAGCTGGTATGCATTCACTCGTTAGAAACAATACTAACATGAACATGGAGCACACTTACACTATGAAGCCTTCTGGAAGTGATTAATTATTATGGAGAAATCTTGGTAAATTGTATTGCTGCTCTTGTAATTACTTAAATATATAGGTTATACCTTCAATTCCTATATCTTGATGCAGCTGTAACCTCTCGTAGTAAATATAGATGGCGCACAATTCCTGGTCGATTAGATTGTTGTCCTGGAAAGTCCACAGTTGTGTTGGATGTTCTTTTTCTCCTAAACATTTTGATTCTTCTGGCTTCTTCAGTATCGTTATAAGTTTAGCATTATGTCCAGGACATTGCTAATCATCATGTTCATGTTGTTTATGATTCACTTTATATATTTGTCAGAAAGAAACAAATACTAAGTCGAAATGAGGAAAATGTAGTTGTCTTGTTCCTTGGACAATGGTTTCCCTGATGTAGGATGACATTGAAGTTTAGTAGTATGTCGAGGACATTGCTAATTGTCAGGATCATGTTTATGATTTTCTTTTTTATATGTTTGCCACAAAAAGAAACCAAAAATACCAGACGAGAAAAAAAATGTTGTTATCTTGTTGCTTGGATATAGGTTTACCTGATGGTAGATGGCATTGAAATAGCTACAAGTTTTTTGATATATCCAAATTTTTTTCTTATACATGTGAACCTGCTGTATGTTTCCAGATGCAAGTAGCCACAGGAAGATATCACACACTTTTGGTCCATGACTCTTCTGTCTATTCTTGTGGGTCCAGCTTGTGTGGTGTGCTAGGTCATGGCCCAGATACTACACAGTGTGCTGCATTCAGTCGGGTTTCCTTTCCATCACTTTCCCGTGTTATCAACATCTCTGCCTCGCACAACCATGCTGCTTTTGTTACGGAGTCTGGTGAGGTAATTGATGCTCTCCTTAATGGAAGCTAATTATGCATATTGTGGTATTACTATTTTTTGTGGCCTTTCTGTCCTGAAGAGTTTCACCTAAATAGGTTTTCACCTGTGGTGATAATTCATCATTATGCTGTGGTCATGGTGAAGTGGGGAGGACGATATTTCGACCAACGCAAGTAGAAGCACTTAAAGGGGTTTCTTGCAAGCAGGTGGGACCACGAATCTTCTCTCATCCTTTTGTGTTCTGTTTCCAAGTGCACCTCTGATTATCTGACTTGGCAGATGCACTTTCATTGCATGACATAATGTACATTTTTTTTACTTGATAGTGATGCTTCTGTACTTATTTCCATGTCTGGTCTGCTAAGTTTTGATAAAATTATACTGTCTCCTGCCATTCTCATGTAATTTTTGTTTGAAAAGTTGCTAAGTGCTGAGACTTGCAATGACTAGGAAGCTAGCAGCAATGCAGCATGCTGAACAATGGTTTCTAGGGGGTTGATATTTGCACATGTTTCTCCCTTGTTCTATTTCTTGTTGAGAGCGCATGCTAATCAGTTTGACTCACATGTTGAAGATTTGATCAATAAATTCTCCACGTCGTGATGTTTTTATATATGCCATTAGTATAAAATTGATTTGACCAATGTTAATGACCCCTTCCTCGCGTAATCATGTGCATAGGCACATATCTTTGGTGAAGTCTCTCTGACAGCTCAGGCCATCAGGGCAAACCACCTAATTATCTTACTTGTTTTTTGAGCAAGAGATTCTCATCTTTTCATCCGCTTTGCTAGTTCATTTTTATTACGTATCAAATCAGCACTTCTACTGAACACATATCAGTCATCTTTTATATGTATCTAGTTCATATTTGTTCTTATGATAAGATTTCTAAGGCTCTTAATTTCTGCACTTGCCCTATCTTCTAGAAGCAATTGTTTGTTCTTAAATTTTACCATGGATTCACTAATCTACTAGCTTTTCTTCCAAGTGGTTAAGATCTTTCACTTTGTTTCTGCATTTCAATTTTCCCATTCTGATGCTATCTTGTTAACATTTCACAGGTCGCTACTGGTCTAAGTTTCACTGTGATTCTTACAAGGGATGGCCAAGTATATACATGTGGAAGTAACACACACGGCCAACTTGGCCATGGTGACACCATAGACAGGGCCACTCCAAAGATTATTGAATTATTTGAAGGCCCCACTCAAGTGGTGCAGATAGCAGCTGGTGCAAGCTACACATTTGCTGTAACAGATGATGGAACAGTTCATTCCTTTGGGTCTTGCACTAATTTCTGCCTTGGACATGGTGATCAGCATGATGAACTTCGTCCACGCGCCATCCAATCGTTTAAGAGGAGGAACATTCATGTAGTTCGTGTTTCTGCTGGAGATGAGCATGCTGTGGCTCTTGATGCTCTGGGACACGTGAGTATATATTGTATTGTGTCGATTTGGTTATATATTCTAAGTTTTAATTGCTCCCCAGGCCGAAGTTAAAAAAATTTGAACTTTGCAGGTTTATACATGGGGCAGAGGATACTGTGGAGCACTGGGCCATGGTGATGAGAATGATAAAACTAGCCCAGAATTGATCAGCAGTCTGAAGAACCAAGTTGCTGTGCAGGTCTGTTTAATTTAACATGTTTGCATCACATAGGGTCATACGCCCTGTCGGTAGCTAGAGAAGAATGGCGCTGCAAAGTTTTTATTTAAACAGTTGAAAACAATTCTTCTTTACAGTGATATATGATGCAAATTGTTTGTTCTAATTAAAATGCTGCTCATAGCAGTGTAGGACCATGCCTACCAGTTTCATGTGTAAAATTGTTCACATTTTCTTGAATTAGGTATGTGCAAGGAAGAGAAAGACCTTTGTTCTCACAGATGAGGGCTCAGTTTATGCGTTCGGATGGATGGGCTTTGGGAGTTTAGGGTTTCCTGACCGAGGATCATCTGACAAAGTAATGAAGCCCCGCGTTCTTGAGAGCCTGCGGGATCACTATGTCTCCCAAATAAGTACCGGACTTTATCACACTGTTGCTGTGACAAATAAAGGCATTGTATTTGGGTTTGGGGACAATGAGCGAGCACAACTTGGGCATGAATACATTCGTGTGTGCTTGAAACCTACTGAGATAATGTTCCAGAAGAGTATGGAAGATATAGCGATCGCGGCACCTAGTGGTTGAATTCAAGACCAAAAACCGCCATTTTGGACACTGTTGCCTGCATATGTTGTATTTATAAGGTATTCTTCTCGGCAACTGTATTTTATACTATGATTTGCGAGTAATTGGGTGAACAGAAGAAGATCAAGGTTGGAGGACAGTGATGTGTAGCTAAAGAAGCATATAGTTTAGTAATGTGTGATGTATTGAATAATTTAACCCACCATTTTTCCTCTGTATAAAAAATATTGGTGTGTTTGTATTTTTTTTTGTCTCCATTGTTTCTTGGCTGTGCCCTGTCAAGCGTTGAGTAAATAGTGTTTGCTGCCCCTGCTGTTTATTATAGCTTAAGTTTGCTAGTTTCTCATCACCTTGAGCATTGTGATCACTCTGTTTTCAATTATGCAGATCATCATGTGCACTTCTTAGCTGGAAAACAGTGACATACAGTTGAAAAATTACTTGCGTGCTTAGCCAAATGATATGTTATTAAGCTGTCTTATCTATCACTTCATGTGCACGTCCTGCACATGCTGGAAGACAATTCTGGATGCCTAACCACAGCATGGGATGGCATGTTGTGTTTTTCCCAATAGGCAACGCATTCCAGATACAGTACCCAGAAAAGGACGTGGTTGGATTCGAATTCGTCAGTGTTTTCATGTAGAGTTCATGCTGGCTGACATTTGGGTTATGATAAAATTGTGTTCACGGGCACATTTAGGAAAGTAAAAATGCTCCCGGGTGGTAGGTGAGACTGAATTTTCAGTTTTTCTCCACTATAAAAATTATTCCCCTGTCTCAGAATAAAATAGTTTTATATTTGTTCTACGTCAGTCAATTCTATCTTTGATCAACAATATATCTAAATATAATTTTTTTTATAACTTATCTATGTGACCATGGTCTTATTTTTTTATGGTTATTATAACATCACCATCCAACTATCTAAGCTAAGTCAAGTACCACATGAATGTCCATCTCAAAATCGGTGATCTTCAACTTTGCTTATTCTAGAAAAATGATCGGCAACTAAAGTTTCATCTCCTTTTATCTCTAATTATCTCTAATTTCAAGGTCATTCTTGCAACAATAAACTCCATCTTACTAAATGGGTTTTAGCATCTTTCTTAGTATAAGAAAATATTTGACAGTGGAGTGATTAGTGTAAATAATTTGAGGTCAAAGGTTAGCTAGCCTTTGACATGTTTTTTATTGACATGGTTGTAACGACAGTAACATCTGGAGCTTCAATTGTAGAAATTAGATTCCATGACTCACCATCATCATTATTGAGCTTATATGCTATGTTCGAAAAGAAAAAAAAACCTTGCATGGAAAGAAAAGGCGATGAAGAAAAATAGGAGAAAATCATCTTGATGGATTCGTACGGACTCTTAGCAGGTTGAGCTTACAATCTCAAGACAATACTAGGCCGATCTGTTCATCTTGTGAAGGAGAGTTCGACTCATTCTTATGTCTCAAAATATCTCGCACGTTTTCATTGTTTCCAAGACTTGAGGCAATGACTTATAAGTCCAGCGCGGCAGAAGGCATAGATTAGGGTTATGAAGCAAGTAGAGGATGTGAGATATCATCACATTAACTCTACTTTAGTGTCGGATCTCGCTGATCTCCGGTTGGTTTCAATAACCAACCCTCTCACCCAGATGGAAGGAAAACATCCTATATATGCCTTTAACCATTTGTATTGACTTTTTTATACGTAGTGAATGACACATGTATGTTGTATTTCCTTTCATTCGCAATATACTCCAATATAAGATATATACAAAAATGAGGTAAGTGTAGCATGTGAGATACCAAGCGGTAGAAAGTATAAAATTATGATCAATATTGCCATTATATCCAGATGTACAACAAATTCTATGAAACAAAAAAACTAGAACGAACTATATTTTAGAATGGAGGGAGTGTCTAATTATACGATTATATATAAAAAAGGTTTTAAATGTTCAAACCCGGTTTGTCTTAGTCTCTTAGAGATAAGATGTGCCCTCCGGTGATTGGATCACTGGTTGCTATCTTGACTGACCCCAGCTCAATAAAGTGCAACTTTTTAGTATTAAAAGAGAACAAAGTGTAGCGATTTCACAATCCTAGTCACCTACCCTCAGGAGTCAAGAAGACAGAATATCTTACACACTACACTAGTCATCTACTCATCTTCGAGTAACAAGATTGAGCGAGCGAGTTTTCAGTTTCAGTTCGAGACATGGCTGCCGGCCCGGGTGGCGCAACGGTGGAGCAGTTCATCGTCGGAGCTCAGAAGTCAACCAACCAGCTCAAGGTCGTGCTGGCCAAGCTACTGCCGGCTGCTGGACTAGGCGCTCGCGCCGAAGCAGGATCCGCCGTGGACGCCCTCCTGTCAGACATCACCGATTCGCTGTATCAAGCGCTCGCGTGTCTGCGGCTCGGCGCGTTGGACACTCAGCGATCGCCATGGCAGAGTTCTACTGGTGCCGGCGGCAGCGCCGGCGGCGGCAGGAGATCAGCGCCAAGGAGTGGTCAACGGGTCAGGTACCTGCCTTACAACACCTTTAATTCGCTCCAGAGCCAGCATCATCTTTTAGCTATTTTTTTACAAAACACCGTACATACGTACCGTACATACGTAGACGCTCCAAAACACACACAAGATTATTAATTTTTTATAGTATAAGATTTATCTGTTGAGAATATAGGCAAGCGTAGTATTAAATTTCGTATGAAATAAATCATGATGAACACAGAAACTAGCATGTATAGATGTAACATACTAGACAACGTAAACAATCAGGATCTCAGGGTACATGCTTAAGAAATAGATCATATCACAGAATACGTACTGAGTCTTGGCCGGAGGGTTGACGACGACGAACCGCCGCTGCTGGAGATGACGAAGGTGGTTGGCCCGTGGGGCGATGGAGTTGGAAGAGCGCCGTGGTGAAGACCTTGAGCAGTCACGCGAAGCGCTTTCTAAAAATCTTATTCGCCTTCTCTCGGTGCAGGATCCTAAAGGCGAAGGGTTCCGAAGACCTGCCTTCCGTTTACCGGTGCAAGCCAGCGCTTGGGATGGAGAAGGCTATGGTAGCGGCGCAGCAGCGAAAAGAGGCAAAACCCCTAGGTTTTGGTGTTTTCTGGTGGAGGCCGATGGGTCTATATATATATAAGGAAGCCAAACCGACCCCGCATGGCGATCGGGATCTAAATCGATTTGGTTTACGGTTTAGACTTCCATATCCCGCAGACTTAGAGGCCAAGTCATCAAAAAATTAAACTCCAAAAGGAAGCCACGCCCCCCAAGGCGAGGGGTCGGATTTCGGTGGACCATTCACGCACGTACCGCGCGCCCACGTCCTTCGCCCGTGCTCGAACACTTATAACTGACCAGTCGCATCATACTTTGCAACCAATGCATCCCACATCTCTTTCGCATCTGTTATGTGCATGTACACATCAACCAGACGATCAGCAAGAACACTTATAACACAGCCCACGAAGAGATTGTTGGCATCCGTGAACTTCTTCCTCTCCTCTGGAGAATATTCACCTGTTGATATGCCAAGCCTCACTTCCTATGCATGCATTACAGTCAGCTAGAGACGGACCTTGACTTGCCGTATCTTAAAGTGCACACCAGAAAATTTTTCCGGCCTCAGTGCATCAGCAGAACCAGCCATTATAAAATTAATAGAACTTGCCATCTCTTAAAGTACACACACTAGAAAACTTTTTCGGCCTCAGTGCATCAGCAGAACCAGCTATTGTAAAATCAATAGATTGCCTATTATTTGATTTTTGGATTGTTGAGAATATAGATAAACACGATATTAAATTCCGTATGAAATAAATCAAGATGAACATATGAACTAGTATGCATACATCTAACATACTAGACAATATTCACGCAGGTGCCGGATTTCAGCGTACCATTCATGCAGGTGCCGCGCGCTCGCGCCCTTCGCCCGGCCCGTGCCCGAGCTCGGCGTGCGCGCGTGTGTGCTGTTTCTCTCCCCCCCCACCCCCCACCCCATCACATAGCTTGGAGGAGTGGAGATAGCCTCGTATTTACGTTGGTCATCCCACTCCTCCACGTGAGACTAAACTTTATACCATTTTCTTTTACACACATGGACCTTTGAGATTTATATAAATTCTGAAATTTTCCAATGGACCAAGCCCATTAATTCCATCATTATCTAGCAAGTCACAAGAGAGCTGTTTTGTTCCTTGACACCGTGTGGTTCATCCCAGTCCTATTTTCTGATTGGATCACCAGTTCTGGTGTTCTTGAGTTTTGACCTCGTCATCGTCATGATCTCCAGGACGGAAGGAGCGTGCCGAATGATTGTACTACAAAATGGAGTTCAAGATTCCTACACATGGAGGAAGTACGGGCAGAAGGACATTCTTGGCGCTAGATCTCCAAGGTACGTACCTCACTGTTTCTCATGCGCCGAATCCGAATGAACTATTCCACACAGAGTAAAGCTTTGGGGGGCCAAAACGGATCAGAAAGGTTTTCTGCAGAAATTCATATATGAGTGATGAGTCCATGAATGAGGTCATATTTATATATATATTTTAAAAAAAATAAAGTTCCCACCTTTTGCATCATCCAATTCATACTGTCATTGCTGATTAATACATCATCATGTCAATGACATGTTTGGAAAATGAACCAGGGAAAATTTAGGGGGAATAATAGAACATTTCATGGATACAGAGGCCCCGATATTATGCTTTTTTTAGCACTAAAGCTCCGTTTGGATGTCGATATTGGAGATCGTGGCATTAAACTGAATCCAATGCCAAATCAGTCTAGGCATTAAAATAAATTCAATACCAAAACGATTGTTTGGATGTAGATTGAAATTGCCAGATACAATTCAACTATGGACAAATACCAATTCGTGTTTGGACGTGCATGCCGTAAATGTAGGAAACATCCATCTTCATCTCCTCTCCACTGCTCGTTCGGAGCAGAGCGATGGCGCGGCGCGAGGGAGCAGAGGGGAGAGCGCGGCGCAGCGGCTGGGCACGGCGGAGCAGGACGGGTGTGGGCGCGGCGGCATCGCGGTGGAGGGGCGCGGCCCGGCGCGGCGGCGGAGGGCCTGGGGGAGCGGCACAGCGCGGCGGCGGACGGGCCCGGGGGAGTGGCGTGGCGGTGGAGGACCCGAGGAGCGGAGCGGCGAAGCAAGAGAGGCGTGGGGAGCGGAGCGACGGTGACGGACGCGGGGAAGAAGGCGGGTTGCGGTGAATGCAACCGAATATGGAAGGGTAAGGCTTGGAATTGTGGGAAAGAGTGCCGCAACATGTTGAATACCGTTTGGTATTGGAGATATTAGGTGCACTCGATACCGGTTCCAAATTTCGGCCTCCAATATCTGCATCCAAGCGGTACCAAAAATTCCTTAATGACGCGTTTCCAGTCGTGCCGCAGCCTTTGCACCAGAGACACGTCCATTTCGATCCCTTTCTGAAACCGTGTGGCATGGCTCTCGCAGGAGTTACTTCAGATGTAGCCGCAAATCCGGCTGCCCGGCGCGGAAGCACGTCCAGCGATCCGACGCCGACCCATCCAAGCTCGAGATCACCTACATCGCCGCGCACACCTGCAACGACCCACCACGGCCGTCGTCGGCACCACACATTGCGCCGGACCCGGTGACCAGCTCCGCCACGCCGCAGGAGAACGCGGCAGCTCGGCTTGTACCGGTCGCCGTAGCTCCGTCGTCAGCTCAGCGCTGCACCGGCCAACCGTCACCGTTGCTGCACCCTGTGCCGGATCTGACGGCCGGCTCCATTCCGGCGGCTCTGTCTAGCACGCAGCATGATCCCGTTCCTGATGACACGACCTTCACACCGTCGATGGGGGAAGAGCAAGCTGAGCTACTGTTCATACCTTCGCCGGCGTGCTCGCAGTCGGAGCTGCTGCCCGCGGAGGTCTCCATCGCCAAGGCTGAGCCGCAAGGTCCGCCGGTGTGGATGGAGCACGACGTGGAGCAAGATGACGATGAGCCTGTTACTATTTGCGACTTTATGGTGCCTGAGATGTAGCATTAGTGCAGTATAGAAGGATTAAGGATCGTATATTCTGCCCCTTAAACAAGAGTAACAATCCTTTTCACCTAGGAAACAAGATCACTTCGAAGCATGACATCTTGCACCGAAACCTTCGGAGCTGCGCTACCACCATTGGCAGAGGCAGTCTGATAGTTCTTGACAACCACGAAGTATCCAGGAGACAATTTGTTCACCATTGGGAGAAGTATTGGTCTGGACAGCGCACAAGGATCAACCGGGTTTGGAGCAGAAATAAAACGGTTGCTCTGCTTGAACTCTTTGTAGGTTGCAAGGGCCAGGCTCCGGGTGCCAATGTCAAAGCTCGATCTCAACCATCCCACCGAAGATGGTTGCACCCATGAAGCACCCACTCATCTCCCTGGCTATTTCCATGGCTCTCGATGCGACCTTCGGGTGCTCCATGGCCACGTCCACCCTTCCAAAGGTCCGCACCTTGAAGAAGTACCAGCAGGCCTCTTGGGTCAAGAGCTGCAGCCTAAGAGATAGCGCGGTTCCGAATCTCACGATCTTGCCGGTAATGGCAGGAACCCAAAGCACAGCATACGAGTTTTTATTCAGGCTAAGGTGAACTATGTAGACTTGTACAGAAAAACAAACCAGTAGAAGAAAAAACTGAAAGCATAACACCTGAAGATATCATCTATATGTGTAAGTTAATCTAGTCATCAGTGCCATCTTATTACAGAATACAATTAAAAAAATCTGATGAATCCACCCTTTTCAGGGATCAGAGAGGAAAAAGATTATCTGAATCTACAGCAATACCAGCCTCTAATAATCCTTAAGGACTGTTGACGCCAGATTTTGACACATGTTAAATCGGCGTCGGGAGAAAAAGGTTGGCCGATGCAACAGATCTAAAGGCTACAGTAAGGAATCGGGCGATTGAGGTAACAGTTGGAAATCGGCCGATTGGTGATGCAGCTTGCGCCAACAGGATGGGACTATTTCGGAGGATCCTGGTCAAAAGTTGGTCAACAGAGCAACGCTAAGTCGGTCAAGGAGCAATTGAAAAGAATCCTGATTGGATTAGGAGACGGCGGCGGAAGATTCTGCGGGAGTCCGTTTCCTTTAAAAAATATTATAGATATAGTAGTTTTCCCGTTTTTTAAATAAGGTTGTAACAAGTCATAATCGACCAGTAGTCCTAGTCTTAGGGTATAAATAGGAGTCGTCAGGGTCTTGCAAAAAAGAAGCAACACATCAATCAACAACAATACTTCTACTTTTTCAGCAATTTACTTTCAAGTCGGCGACTTCGCCAATACTTTTCTTCTTTCACGAGTTCGTACGGATTGGCAGGGCTGCATCAACTTGATCTCCGGCCAATTGGTAGGTTCCGCTTATCGAGTAATATCCGAGCTTTAACTACGGGCGCATCGCTGTGGTTTCGTTTGGATTTATTCACCAGTTATCGATATTTACTAGAATCGCAAGTTTTACCTGTTATTCTAGTATTTTCACCAGTTATCCAGCTTGAGATCAGAGTAATCGGCTTCGTCATCATTCTTCTTCGATTTATCATCTTACAGCCGACTAGATCTATTTCAAGTGTTGCCTCTGTAGTAATTATTTAGATCGCTCTAGCAGTTTTCTTTATAATTACTACACGATTATCGGCTGATCCATAGCCGATCATCTCTACAGCAAATCGGCAGATTCGCCGCCGACGCGCTCCTCAGGACAGATCGGAACTCCAGCCGATCGGAGCGCCTGGAATTTAATACTTTATTTCCTTGTCAATCAACAGGTCAGATTGACTGGCACGCCGCGCGAACCGTACCAGGGCGATAACCCGAACAGGAGCTAAGCAGATTCTCCCGGGTCGTGTGTCCGACGCTAAAGACCATCGGCCGATTCCTGTCTGGCCGATTTTAGCGCCAACACACTTTTGGCACGCCCAGTGGGACCAATTCAAGATCTGATATGTCGAAGAACGCAGAAATCTCCGATAGCAACATCATCGAGGTCACAGAAGCGGATCTCAAGGACGACCAGAGGGAAGAATTAGCTAAACATCTAGAAGATTATAAGAAGATGTATCTGCAGTCGTTCGGTCGCACCAGGAGCGGGGAGGCTGTCAAGAAGGCTCCTATTCCAGTTCCCCGCCACATCACCATTGCTGAGGACTCGGGCAGGATGTCCGATATGATCCAACAGTCCGTTTATCAGGCATTCATTAACCAATCCTCAGTGATGACCAACACGGTGTATAACGCCGTCATCAGTTCTCTGGCTAGCGGAGCAGTCCAAGGCTATCAGGGACCAGCGTATGCCCCGCCAATCACGCTGCCAGCTAGAAGCTCACCATGCACATCCCAACCGGCTCCTCAGCCGATATTGACGCAACGCGAAGGGTACAACACTCCGTTGCCTCCAGCGTCTCCAAGGTACAGCGGTGCACCATATTTCCCGTCACAGACACCGTTTCAACCCATCCAGATCGCTTCTATACAATCGCTACCTACAAGCTCAGTACCCTGGGGGATATCGGTGACAACAGCTTTCCCCGATCCATCAACCGGGCATGGAAGCTATCCAACCCAGGTATCTCACCAATCGGCCGTCCGGCCGACGGTCCCTCAGTATCAGCCGATCTCATCAGAAATCGGCAGGGGGGCAAGCGCTGTAGAAGCAGTCAGAGGCGTGGCGCCAATGATGACATACGATGGGGCGGCGGATTCACTTCGCCATCAACTATCGGCTGCTCAGCAAAATTCGCCGCATGCTTCGATTCATCACCCAGCCGTGCCGGCTCTTCAACACATGCCCGCACCACGAACAGTCGTTCATTAGCAGCAGGTGGACTGGACGACAAGAATAGCAGAAGTGATCCAGGACCAGTTTGGATTGAAGCCAAAAGTGCAAACTTACACCTACAAGACGCCATACCCATCGGCCTATGACTTGCTGCCGTTCCCACACCGCTACAAAGTTCCCGATTTCACCAAGTTTTCGGGGACGAATGATACATCCACTGTAGAGCACATCAACAGATTCATCATCCAATGCGGGGAGGCTGCCACGCAAGATGCTCTGAGGGTGCGTCTATTTTCATCGTCTCTGTCCGGATCGGCCTTCCAATGGTTCACCACTTTGCCACCAAATTCTATTGTTACGTGGGCCGATTTGGAAAAGCAGTTCCACAAGTACTTCTACGCAGGGGTACACGAGATGAAGCTCTTAGACTTGACCAGCCTCAGGCAGAGGAGCGATGAACCAGTAATGGGATATATACAGAGGTTCGGAGAAGTCAGAAATAAATGCTACAGTCTGGCTCTGACCGATGCCCAGTTGGCTGATATCGCTTTCCAAGGCCTGCTGCCACAAATCAAAGAAAGATATGCTGCGCAAGAGTTTGAAAGCCTAAGCCAAATCGTTCACCAATTGTCAGGACAGGAAGTCCGCTCGTTTGAATAGCGGAAGAATTTCCAAAAGAAAGTGGCATACCTAGAAGGGTCTGAATCCGATGGGGAGAAGGAAATCGGCCTGGCAGAATGGGTGAAAGGGAAAAAACCGATATCATGCCCTTTCGGAAAGAAAGAGCCAGAGACATTCGGCTTTGACACATCAAAGGCCGATAAAATTTTCGATTTATTGCTCCAGGAAGGACAAATTAAGCTATCTCAGCATCACACCATCCCTTCGGCCGATCAACTCAAGAAGATGAAATACTGCAAGTGGCACAACGCCACTTCTCATGATACGAATGAATGCAAAGTCTTCCGTCAGCAGATACAATCAGCCATCGAACAGGGGAGGCTTAAATTTGAAACCCCAGCTAAATCGGCAAAGCCGATGAAGATAGATCAGCATCCCTTCCCGGCCAACATGGTTGACACTGGAGGAAATTCACGCCAAACCAAGGTGTTGACGTCAGAATCGGCAAGAAGGGGCGGCGCCCTCGATCCCAGGAGGCAGATCACGATGGAAGAAATCAAAAGGAACAGGCGGGGGCCAGAACGACCACGCAAACCCGTCACCTTCCAGTTCTTGCTCAGCAAATATCGGCAGCAGCAAGAACAATCAAGATACCACGATGAGATGATACGCCTGCATGAAGATCACTTGCAATGTCCGTTCTTCATCCATTGCTGGGAGAACGACATCAGATTGCCGTCTGCCGATAACTGTCCGGAGTGTAATGGATTGAGTTGCAACGATCGCCCGAGGCCACACTCTAGGGACCGAGGATCAGAGCCGATCAGCAGAAATCGGTGCGGACGAGAGGAACATCGCATTTCGGTGCATGATCGGCTGGGGGGCAGAGTTGACCAGTACCACCGGTCAAAAGGCAGGACCAACCAACAGGATGGACTGGGGGGCAGGATCAGCGTGCACGATCGGCTGGAAGAGATGGCCGATGACAGGGTGTTGGACGAGGACCCCCTAGGAAGGGAACCAGATAGGGAATACGCCAGATCATCGGCCAAACCAGCAAATCCCAGGTGGTGTCCCGATGGCCTATCCAGATCCCAGAAACAGAGGATCCAACGCCTACGCCAGTGGGAGCATCAAGAGGAAGAACAGAGGCAGGTGCCAGAGAAAAGGAATGTTAAGTCTCGGGTGTGGCGCCCAAAGAAAAACGATCAGGAAGCAAACAATCAAGAATCGGCAGCCGAAATCAACATGGTGTTCATATTGCCGATGGAATTCATGGCGCCTGACGATCGAGACAAAGCAACAAGAATGGAAGAACAAATGGCACAACTGGTGTTAGAGCCGATGACGGCTACTTTTGAGAAACCAGAAGAAGAAAAATAGCAACATCTTAAAGCGCTGTTTCTCAAAGGCTATGTTGACGGACGACCCGTCACCAGATTACTAGTAGATGGAGGTGCCGCAGTTAACATCATGCCGTATGCCATGTTCCGCAAGCTAGGCAAGGGCGATGAAGACCTCACCAAGACGGACATGATGCTGAAGGATTTCGAAGGCAACGTGTCTCCCGCGCATAGAGCGCTCTGCGTCGACCTCACCATCAGCAGTAAGACCCTTCCTACCACTTTTTTCGTTATTAATGGCAAGGGATCCTACAACATTCTGCTTGGTCGTGACTGGATACATGCAAACTGCTGTGTCCCATCTACAATGCATCAATGCCTCGTGCAATGGGTCAGCGATAGCACAGAGATAGTCGCTGCCGATTCCGCCTACAGCGTTGCAGCGGCCGACACGCAACAGTGGAGCTGCGAGCACGTCAAATGTATATCTGGCAGGACTTGGGACACTGACTTCTTGAAAGTGTCCGATTTCGGTCTACAACCGATCTAAGCAGTCGGCTCTGAAGATTCAGAATAGATGGATCAGCTCGTCCGAGAAGACGGAAAGCTTGGGCATGGATTTATGTCGGCCGATTTATTGGAAATGGTAGATTTGGGAGATAGCAGCAAATCAAGGCCGACGTATATTAATGCTAATTTGGATCCTGAGTATAAGTGTAAACTGATAAATTTATTAAAAGAAGTCAAGGATTGCTTTGTTTGGGAATATCATGAGATGCCAGGTCTAGACCGATCCATTGTTGAACACCGGTTACCTATAAAATCAGGATATTGGCCATATCAGCAACCTGCACGACGGTGTAACCCCAAGATTCTACCTGATATAAAGGCCGAAATTATAAAGTTAATTGAAGAAGGATTTATTCGGCAGTGCCGCTACGCCGAATGGATTTCTAATATTGTGCCCGTATACAAAAAGAATGGGAAGTTGCGCGTGTGCATCGATTTCAGGAACTTAAATCAGGCTACGCCAATGGATGGATATCCGATGCCAACGGCCGATATCTTGATAGATGCTGCCACAGGACACAGAGTCATAAGTTTCATGGATGGGAATGTAGGGTACAATCAGATATTAATGGCCGAAGAAGATATCTCGAAAACGGCTTTCAGGTGTCCAGGTCATCTTGATTTATTCGAATGGGTTGTGATGACCTTTGGGTTGAAGAACGCCGGTGCTACGTATCAGAGGGCCATGAATTACATCTTCCATAAGCTCATTGGTACATCGGTGGAAATTTATATAGATGACGTCGTGGTCAAGTCAAAAGGTCACCAAGAACATCTGGCCGATTTACAAGAAGTACTGGAGTGGACAAGGAAGCATGGGTTGAAGATGAACCCAAACAAGTGTGCATTTGGTGTATCGGCTGGGCAATTCTTAGGATTCATGGTTCATGAGCGCGGGATAGAAGTCAACCGCAAGACTATAGACGCCATCAACAAAGTTGTATCCCCACAAAATAAAACTGAGCTACAGTCCCTCATTGGCAAGGTCAATTTTATCAGAATATTCATATCCAACCTGTCAGGACGTATTCAGGCTTTTACTCCTCTGTTGAAATTAAAGCCCGACCAGGAATTCATATGGGGAGAAGAACAACGCAAAGCATTGGAAGATATCAAGCAATATCTAGTTTCACCTCCGGTGTTGGACCCACCACAGCCTGGTAAGCTGTTCAAATTATATTTATCGGCTGATGAACAGGCTATTGGATCGGCGTTGGTATAGGAGTTTGAAGGAAAAGAACGAGTGATATATTACGTCAGCAGAAGACTCCTAGACGCCGAAACAAGATATTCCCCGGTGGAGCGGCTGTGCTTGTGTTTATACTTCTCGTGTACCAAGCTCAGGCACTATTTTGTATCGGCAGAATGCATAGTTGTATGCAAGGACGATGTGGTGAAGTATATGCTATCATTGCCGATTTTGAAAGGGTGAATTGGAAAATGGATCCTGGCTCTGTCAGAATTCGACTTAAGGTACGAATCGACCAAAGCTATCAAAGGTCAAGTAATGGCCGATTTCGTAGCTCAGCATTGTGGACCAGAAATTGCCGCCGTTGAACGGGTTCCATGGACTCTATATTTTGATGGTTCTTCGTGTGGGGTCGGATCAGGAATCGGCATTGTTCTTGTGTCGCCTCGGCAGGCAAGTTATAATTTCTCTCTGCCGATAGAAGCTTCCGCAACTAATAATCAGGCGGAATATCGAGCCGTTCTGAAGGGTATACGATTATTAAGGGAAGTTAAAGCTGATGCAGTCGAAATTTTTGGAGATTCCATACTCATTGTGGATCAATTAACGAGGCGATCTGAGTGCAATGATGATATCTTGAAGATTTATTATGAAGATTGTCTTTAGCTTTTAAAAGATTTCAAGTCTGCAATAATTGAGCATATCCCCAGAAATTATAATGAAGAGGCCAATAGGCTGGCCCAACATGCCTCCGGGTATCGGCCGATTCAGGGAGCGATGATGCTAGAGCTCGTGGCCGATGACTGGCGAAAGGAAATCGCCGATTACTTGAAAGATCCATCCCAAAAAGTGGATCGGCAAATACGTTTTCAAGCTACAAAATATGTGTTGCTTGAGGATGATTTATTTTACCGGACGATTGATGGAGTTCTTCTCAAATGCCTGGGAACAGAAGAAGCAAAGGTTCTGATGGGAGAAATCCATGAAGGCGTATGTGGAGCTCATCAATCGGCTCACAAAATGAAATGGATGATCCGGAACAATGGGTATTATTGGCCAACTATTCTTGAGGATTGTTTCAAGTATTACAAAGGATGCCAAGACTGTTAGAGGTTTGGCAATGTACAGCGCGCGCCAGCATCGGCTATGAATCCAATAATTAAGTCGTGGCCGTTCAGAGGTTGGGGAATAGATCTCATCGGACAAATTCATCCTCCATCGAGCAAAGGGCATAAGTTCATATTGGTAGCCACGGATTATTTTACTAAGTGGGTGGAAGCAGTTTCTTTAAGGAACGTGACGTCGGCCGATATGATTGAATTTGTTAAAAGCCATATTATCTATCGATTTGGTATTCCTCAAACCATCACAACTGACCAAGGAACAATATTTACTTCTGGAGAATTCGGAGAGTTTGCCGCCGATATGGGGATTAAATTATTAAATTCTTCTCCATACTATGCTCAAGCCAATGGCCAAGCAGAATCGTCCAATAAAGGGATAATCAAACTAATCAAGAGGAAGATAGAAGAACAACCCAAAAAGTGGCATATGTCTTTGGCTGAATCTTTATGGGCTTATAGGATGGCTTGTCATGGAACCACTAAGATATCCCCTTATCAGCTGGTTTATGGTCATGAGGCAGTCTTGCCTTGGGAGATAAGGACAGGGTCAAGACGTATATCGTTTCAAGATCAGTTAACGGCCGATGACTATTCCTTCCTCATGAAGAACGAACTTGATGATTCGGCAGGTTTAAGGTTAAGAGCCCTGATTAGTATAGAAGAAAACAAGAAAAGGGTGGCCAGATGGTATGACAAAAAGGTCAAAGTTAAACAATTCTCTCAGGGAGATTTGGTGTGGAAGTTGGTGCTGCCGATAGGGTCCAAAGATCCCAAATTCGGTAAGTGGTCACCTACTTGGGAAGGGCCGTACAGAATCGGCCGATGTGCCCCTGAAAATGCATATATTCTGGAAACAATTGAAGGGGAGGAATTTCTAAGAGCTTTAAACGGACGATATCTGAAGAGGTACTATCCAAGCATTTGGGTAGATGCATAACTTGCAGTAAAATATATCTAGACAATATAGCCAATTTTTCATCGGTTTTCGTCTACATATCTGATGTAGAGATGACGTCGCCTAAAGAAAAAATATTGGGATTCATTTTGACTGGGTCATTATTGGATGAAAATGACAGAGTACATTGCCGACATGGTACAAGTCGCCCTTAGAATAAAAATACCGATACGTCTACTGATTACGCCTACGCTGGATTTCTCTCTCAACGCGACCCAGCTCTATCATAAGGCTGAGCCTTTTCTCCTTCGGGTCCTCTGCGGTGGCTCCAGTCTCAGCTTGGTTGCAAAGTTCTGTCAGGAGGCGGGTCTTCTTCTCCTCCAAATCCTCCATGGCAACTTCGGTCTTAACTTTATAAGGAAGTGGAGGATTTTTCTCAGAAGATGGTCGCTTACGGACCAAATAGTGAGCATCTATAAGGTCCCAATATTCTTGGACAACAGCGGGGACATGATCTCTGAGTTCCTCAGCATGAGCTCTTATTAGATCTTGGTCTGCCTGTGACAGTGGTTCGTCTGAATGCATGATTTCAATCGCTCGTTCTAGGCCAGGGCTAAGACGTTTTGGCTAAACAGAGATAAAAGGGATTACCCAACATCAGAGTGATTGAGATGCTTAGGGGAAAGGCAGAGGAGAGTTCATACCTGGTTGACAGAGGAAGAAGATGAAGAGGATGAAGAAAACATCTTGCCGTTCAGTTTGGGACAGTAAAGAGAGAAAGAGAAGATAAGTAATGCGTATGCCTCTGGAGATGGTGAAGGGTCTACTTATAAAGGAAAGAGAGGTAGATGGATGGTGAGACATGTCCTATCGGAGTAAAAGCATACATAAATGCAAAGCTGACTAAAGAAACAGTTCAAGACCAAATCGGCGCAATAACATTGAAGGAGCAATAAATGTTTACAGTATTCTTTACAACCCAAGAAAATCATCTATGGCTGCAATAGCTTGTCATCTAATTTGATCGGCCGAGTCTAGTACTCTCTGGTCATCATCGGCCGATCCTGGAACTTCTGACACACGGCGACGAAGCCTTATCGTTTCACGGGCCAAGTGCTGTCTCTCTTGCTTCAACTCATTGATGATGGATGGGAGTTCTTGGAGTTTCTTTTCTTCAGCGGCTATCTCTTTGGTTATCTCCTCCATCTCCTTGGCCAGCTCTGCTCTTCTCCGTTTTAGCCGATCTATCGTGCCGACGATGTCCGGGCGGCAGCTTTCGAGGAAGTTGATCTTTTGGTGTACCTCTTGAGTCCGGTGCTTGTATGAATCGACCTCTTCCCGGGCTTTTGCCATCTGAGCGCGATCGGCCATGTGACGCAGCGCCCTGGAAACCGGAATCTGCATATGCTCTATGTAAGCAGCATGCGCCAAGTTTTCTGCTGTTTCTTTTGGGATTCGACCCTTGATATCGTTGGAAAGTCGTCGAATCGGCAAAGCGTCTTCTACCAATCGGCCGATGTCGTCTCGAAGGAGAACGCGCATGCTTTCATGCTTGGCGCGGACATCATCGGAGGCAGAACTCGACGAAATTGGGTGTGAAGCGATTTCTTCGTCATCAGGCAAAGAGACAGCAAAGGAGAAAATGCTGTTGTTCGGGGTATCTTGCTCCTGTGGGAAATAAAGAGAGGGGTTGGCAAGCAGTAAAGAAGAATCGGCCGATTCCAATGGTAAGTTTGTTCCCTCCTTAAAACGAATTTCTCTTGCTTGCGCCGGTGGAAGCGTCTCCCTTGTCTCAGGGGCTGGTGCAATTGGCTCCTCAGAGGAAGAAGATTCAACAATTATCAGTGCTCTGCTTGGGCCAGCTTCCTGAAAAGATATAGAAAACAGATCCTGTAAGTATGCTATGGGAAATTGAAATAAGATGGTGTGAGAAATTTGCCATGCCTCTGTGGATCTCCCGGCCGATGTCTGTTGTGGGGTTGTAGCTAGCGTACCCAAATCGGCCTACATCAGGATTGGTTAAGTCTTCTGAATATCAAGAGATTAAGGTAAGAGATCATTTACCTCGACGGGAGGGGCTGTTGGAGTTTCGGCTTCCACTTGGGACGTAGCTGATTGCTGCGGAGACTGCGGTGGGATAGCTTGTGCAGCCTGGCAAAGGGAGAGAGTTAATGTCAGTGGAAGACTCGAAGAATATACGAGGCAAGTAAGATTACCTGAACAGCTTCTACTAGTAATGATGCTGCAGTTGCCCCGACTTCGGCGGTGACTTGAGGATCGGCTATTTCGGCAACTGGCAAGGGTAAAGGGATTGGAGCCTCGGCCGATGCCACCACCATCTGGTCGGCCGATCCGATACGGGGTGTCTCAGCCGATGCTATCGCTGTCTGATCGGCCGATCCGATACGGGGAGTCTCAGCCGATGCTATCGCCGTCTGATCGGCCGATCCGATGCGGGCTCGCACTCGACGGCTGGTTATCTTCGAGGTTGGCATTTTCGGTGCTCGTTTCGATCGGCCAGTAGAGATATCCTTGATAGTTGGAGCATGGAAGCCGATAAGTGGATATGGCGTGTATGGATGGTGACTATCTATCGGCCTGCCGCTTCGGCTCCGCATCGGAGGGACCTGGCTTTCAGACTAAGGAAATAAATGCGAGTTAATGATAAAATGAAAGTGTGGAAAGAAATGGTATTGGAATCGGCTGGGAGAAAGGGCATACCGCTGCATTTGGGTCAATATTTTCTGGATCCAGAATGTTGCAATAAATTGATGGAGATTTGCATAAAAGGTATTGCTTCCATTCTGCCCACCATAATTTAAATTGCTGGGTGGCAAAAGAGGCAACTGACCAATTATTCAGATCAATAGTGCTGGAATCTGGTACTAGATCGCACAACCGATTGTAGTCAAGACTTGAAGTCAGCCCATCTCTGAATTTCGCTTGACCGGCGAAGTAGATCCGAATCGGCAGTTGGCCAAAACCCAGTTGCCTTGCTGCAGCCAATGGATTGTAGAACTCATAGGTGGGAGAGTCCTTTCCTGAAAAGAAATTGGCTGGCAGAATCCCTAGCTTGATCAAGACATCCATAAGCTCCCTGTCAGAAGTATGGGTGGAGAAGTCGTAGCTTGTGGGTAATTCAAAAATCGGCTCCACTGCTTGATACGGATGCCGGCTGACGGTTTCTTCACTAAGGCCATTATAAAAGCACCTGAAGTACTCAGCTGTGCGGGTAGCAGTAAACTGGCAGTCGGGGAAGGCCGATGCCGCTTCTCCAAAGGATCTGCAGCGCCGTCGGACAGATGGATTCTCCTCTGACTCAATGTTAGGGAAAGTTTTGGTCTCTTTCCGTTGCTGAGAGACCTTGCTCATGTATAAATTGAGCCAGAGGGTGATGAACCACCAGGGACCGCCAGGGTTCCCAATCGGCTCCCCCTTCGACAGCTTGGTGCCGATTTGGTGCATCAGGTGATAGGCCGATCCCAGCAAATGTTTTCCAAGGGGGATGGCCGATCCTTGTGACAAAGCCTCCGCTAAAGCTTGGGTGTTTGAAGAGGGTCCAACTGCTCTGCCACAGAAAAAGTGCTTTTCTAGCCACATCATCAGAAAAGCAGTATGCTCCCTCTCCGAAACTATCCCGGTCTTCATGTTTTTGCTAATATACCCCTTCCACCCGCCGATTCCTTTGGTCTCTAGCCGATGTGATGGCTTAAACAGATAGTTGAAAGGGGTATCGGCGGAGGAGACATCGAGGCTGGTACAACAGAATATCGGCCAAAGTCGGGGTCATGGGTCCATGTCCAAAAAGGAATGCATTGAGTGCATCGGACCAAAAATAAGAAGCTACCATGACCAGAGGTTCATTTCTTTCCATCTGAGACAGAGATAGATATATGCACTGGCCGATTTTTTGTTCCTCCCACTGAACCTTCCTAGATCTGGCTATTCTCTGGTACCATTCTCTCCAGCCGGGGGTTTCATTTGGCCAGGATCTAAAAGTGCCTACCCAGTGATCTAGGTCCATGGGTGACTGCTTGAATGAGATTCTGTGAGTTTCTAGACTGATCAGATCTGTTGGATCAGGGTTCCCCATAGGGCCCAAGCAGATAAGGTCAGGGGATTCTGAGAGGGCGATGGTGATTCGGTGCCTAAGTGCCTAAAAGGGGAGAAAAGGGGAAGAAACTGAGAAAAGATCTGGAAAGTACTGAAGCAGTAGAAAAACGAAAGGGGAAAAATTTCAAGCATTTACCTCTGGGATGGAGATCATCGTCGCCGATGGGGCTGCCAGAGGAGCCGCCGATTGGGTCGCCGCCGCTGAAGGGGTCGCCGATAGAGCTTCCGCGGATGGAGCGGTCGCCGATGGTGACGCCATTGGAAGGTTGGAGCAGGTCGTGGATGAGATCGCCGGAAGGGGGGAAACGTTTGGAGATCGAGAGAGCTCAGAGGAAGACGAACAGTGGTTCGCTGGATGAAAATGCTAGATTTGTGAGGAAAAGTAGGCGGAGAAGGCCAGCACTTAAGGAAAACCGGGAGGAGAAGGGTAAAAATGGTATTCTTGCCGCGCCGTCTACACGAATTCCAGGGGAGCGGTCGTTTCGCGCGTTCGGTCCGAGGAAATTGCGATCATTGTGCCGCGGGATGGAAGGAGATTTTTACTGCGCCCGTTTCGGAGGAAAGGATTAAAGAAAGAGTTTCGAAGAAAAAGTTATGTTTTACTCCGAAACTGGGGGGCATGTGTTGACGCCAGATTTTGACACATGTTATATCGGCGTCGGGAGAAAAAGGTTGGCCGATGCAGCAGATCTAAAGGCTACAGTAAGGAATCGGGCGATTGAGGTAACAGTTGGAAATCGGCCGATTGGTGATGCAGCTTGCGCCAACAGGATGGGACTATTTCGGAGGATCCTGGTCAAAAGTTGGTCAACAGAGCAACGCTAAGTCGGTCAAGGAGCAATTGAAAAGAATCCTGATTGGATTAGGAGACGGCGGCGGAAGATTCTGCGGGAGTCCGTTTCCTTTAAAAAATATTATAGATATAGTAGTTTTCCCGTTTTTTAAATAAGGTTGTAACAAGTCGTAATCGACCAGGAGTCCTAGTCTTAGGGTATAAATAGGAGTCGTCAGGGTCTTGCAAAAAAGAAGCAACACATCAATCAACAACAATACTTCTACTTTTTCAGCAATTTACTTTCAAGTCGGCGACTTCGCCAATACTTTTCTTCTTTCACGAGTTCGTACGGATTGGCAGGGCTGCATCAACTTGATCTCCGGCCAATTGGTAGGTTCCGCTTATCGAGTAATATCCGAGCTTTAACTACGGGCGCATCGCTGTGGTTTCGTTTGGATTTATTCAGCAGTTATCGATATTTACTAGAATCGCAAGTTTTACCTGTTATTCTAGTATTATCACCAGTTATCTAGCTTCAGATCAGAGTAATCGGTTTCGTCATCATTCTTCTTCGATTTATCATCTTACAGTCGATTAGATCTATTTCAAGTGTTGCATCTGTAGTAATTGTTTAGATCGCTCTAGCAGTTTTCTTTATAATTACTACACGATTATCGGCTGATCCATAGCCGATCATCTCTACAACAAATCGGCAGATTCGCCGCCGACGCGCTCCTCAGGACAGATCGGAACTCCAGCCGATCAGAGCGTCTGGAATTTAATACTTTATTTCCTTGTCAATCAACAGGTCAGATTGACTGGCACACCGCGCAAACCGTACCAGGGCGATAACCTGAACAGGAGCTAAGCAGATTCTCCCGGATCGTGTGTCCGACGCTGAAGACTATCGGCCGATTCCTGTCTGGCCGATTTTAGCGCCAACAAAGACTAAACTGAAACTAGTGGAAACCCGATAGCTACTTCTAGCTCAGAAAGCTGCACAAAACAAATGTCCACGGCTCAAGAACATTATTTCCAGGCCGGAGTTGTTATTAACACGATACGAGCGACTAGCTATAGATAGCATTATCTTCTTCGGCACATGGCAATCACTTCTTCACCGGTTGCTCTGGTTCCTTGCTTGCCGGCGCTCCAGTTGCCGCTGAGGGAGCATTGGCGCTCACGGCCGCCTTCTCGCCGACGTCCGTCTTCTTCTCGGCGTCTGCAGCTGCCTGCTTACCATCCTTCTTACCGTCTTTGCTGGCATCTTTGCAGTCTTTCTTGGCGTCCTTCTCGCCATCCGTCTTCTTCCCCTCCTCCGTCTTGGCCGGCGGCGGCACCATGTGCGCCGGTGGGTTCTGCTTGAGTTTTATGAGCACCTGGCGCATGCGGGAGAGGTCGGTGGCCTTGCCGGGCTTGGGTCCCTGCACCACTACGATGCCGGGCTTGCGCTCCTGCTCCTTCTTCTTGCCCCTCTTCTCCAGCCCCGGGATCTCGTGCGGCACCAGCTCCGCGATCTCCTTCCAGCAGTTCTGCCGGTCCGCCTCCTTGTGGAACCTGTCCTGGTTCGCCAGGGACAGCTGTTGTTTGGTTGGTTCAACACAAGCATCAGGATTTATAGATATATAATATATTGCGTTCATTTCATTTTGATCGTTCATGGCGGTTCATATACCTTCTCCCTGTCTCTGTTCTGCGTTCGCTTCGTGCCGCAGTTCATCCTGCGCTTGTCGAGGAAGGACTTCTTGAACTCATCTGCTTCCGCGATGATCTCGTTGCGCCGCTCCCTCTCCTTCCGCTCCTTCTCCTCCAGCATCAACGTGTTCTGGCTGCAAATGAAATCACGCCATCCATTTGCAATTTGCGACAATCTCGGATTTAGAAATCACTCAGATCGTCGCGCTACGGCAGAACGGATCACTCACCGGCGCCACTCCCGGCGGAGGATGCCCTCCTCCCTCATGGCCTCCGGCGGCGGCAGGACGGGCCCGTCGTCGGCAGCCGCACCGAACAGGTCATCGTCGAGGAGGCCGCCGCCGCCACCGATGCCCCCTCCCACGCGGCCGTGCGCGGCGCCGTCCATCACGTCCTGGGCGCTCATGACATGCTCCACGCCGCTCGCCGCGTCCTCGGCGTACCCGTACGCGCCATGGGCGCCACCGCTGGAATCCGGGTGCATGCCGAAGCCGAAGCCGCCGTACCCGCCGCCATCGCCCGCGATGCCGCCCAGGTCGTCCTCGGAGACGGCAGTGCCGAACGACGAGTAGGACGCGGCGAAGCGGTGGCCGCGGCGCATGCCGAGCCCCGGCTGCTGCTCGCCGCCGTCCTGGATGACGGCAGGGTCGAAGGGGGCTGGCGGTAGCCCGTCGTCATCGCCTACGACGGCCGCGACGGAGTCGAAGGAGGACATGATCGCTCGTCGTATCTTGGTTTGGGAGGTTTTGGATCCGACAAAAATGGAGTGGAGCTGAAGGTATGGTGCACCACATGCTGCCAAGTACACAAGTATATGACCGTTATTTACTCGCGCCCGCAAGTGGCGCCAAACTTTGTCGTTCCCTCGTTACCTTATTTTCTCTTGAAATCGGAATTTTTGTTCACAAAATTTCTTTCTTTTTCGAAACCCACTACATGCAGCAACAAAGAAAGTGTATATAGAATAATCATGCAGAATAAAAAAAGAAAGTTATAGGGCTCGTGGATTAATGGAACAAATTGTGAAAATAAAATTTTGGATCAAATTTTAGATGGACCGAATTTTGCTCAACCTTGACTGAAGAATAACATATAGAAACATCTAATATATGAAAAATTAAATGAATTCAAACTGCACAACATAAAAAAAACATGAGAAGAAAAGACAAGCAAAACAGGAAAAGACAAAAATAATAAATCTACAATAAATAAACATGTTACATGTGCTGAAATTGCATATTATCTTCTTAATTAACTATACATGGACAAACTAAATGGACCATGTACCAATTTTACTAGGTAAACTAACATAAAATACAGAGAAAGGGGTGATTATCCGTTCTCTGATTATCCATCCATCTCTTGTTGTTGGCTTTCTTCATCTTGACCGGCATTGACAACCGCAGACGGGCGTTAAAAGAACGTAAAAAACACCTCTCTTCTCCTCTCTGGAACTAGAGAGTTGAGCAAAAGATTGCCGGGTGCTAATGTCTAGCACGCTCGTTCGATCGAAGGATCAACAGCCTTTTTCTTATTCGTTTTTAAGCCTTTTTTTTCCGTCGTGTATATGTTTGTATTGTTTACACAATTTTATATTTATATATGTACAGATATATCATCAACTATACATATTTATATAGTTTTATAGCTTTTGTCGACGTGTAATGCTTGTGCCTCCGAGGAAGCGATACCCATCGCTCCGGCGGTGCCTTTAAACGGAGCGATAGGTAAGTACGCCAACTGCCGATTCGATACTATTCTGCGGTGTACGCTTACGGGCGGCGACAGGCAAAGACGCGCGCACGTGCAATACGTCATACGTGGCTCCACCGCCCGGCTATTACAAAATTGCCCCTGACCTGCGCGCGTCGAGGGCGGCGGGAGGAAGCCGAGCCGTCGAGAAAGTCCCCTCGCCGCGCTGCCAAACGCCGCCGCCTCCCGGCCGGAGCGGCGACCTCCGACGCTGCCGCCGCCGCCGTCAGGTCCGGTCCCCGAGGAGCGCCGCCACCATTGCGTCTCCGGTCCGGACTCCGGGGTGCTGCTGGGGACTTCGGGAGTCTCTATACGCAAATCAGGCACCGGCCGACTGCCGACACAGAACGCAAAGAGGGCCGCGGCCCACGTATAAGAATTAAAAAGGTCGATTTTTTTTCCCTTGCATTTTTTCCTCGTAAATGCCTGCAGCCTGCCTAGGTTCGTTCCTTTGCTGCTGGAACCGGATATGCATTTCTCAAGACTTTGGTCCCTTTCCTTGTGTCCCCACTCCCAAGCCAACCCATTGTGTAAGGAGCATGCCACGGAAATACGGGATGACGTCAGCTCTTGTTCCGCCAATACATCCTACTATGCAGTACTGCAAAAGCGCCATAATGATTTGAACTCCTCAATCAGACAAGATTGGGGCGCCTCGACCAAAAGAAAAACATGTTTAGTTATTTAAAAAAACGCTTGAAAAAAAAAGAGGAACATGTTTGGAACTGGTTTTTGTTGATGCCGGAAAAAACAGCCCCATGGGTAGCGTGCAATTATGAATCACAGCATGCCAGCAGAAAATGCACAAAAGATAAACTCAGAAAAACGGCAGTTTAAACCAGCACACATTCTAGGCAAGGAGCCAAGGACCACTCAAATTTGCCAACCATGGTCACCTTGCCTGTCTTAGCTCTCAGATTAACCAAGCAGTTTAACACACCCACAGGCTACTGTAAGTGGGGAAATGAAATGCAGTTTTAGGAAACTTTCCAACAAGATCCGCACCAAGCACCGCCAAGAACAACACGACTAAGCATCAGATTTAGTTTGCTGAGGACCCTAGAGGCAGCCTACAGATGGGAACTAGAGCAGTGCATATTACTAATAAAGCAAAATCCTGAAATCACACAATTGATGAAACAGTTCAAAACCGCTAGGATGTCAGTTGATGCCAGAAAACAGTTGGTTCCAGCCTGCCACAATTTCCCTGCCAGCACCAAAGACGATCAACCTACTACATGATACATCCAGTTTCAAAAAGAGCGAGCTATCTGGTCTCTGGCTCTCCAGGCGGCCTGTTTGTAAAGTCAGGCGCCATTCCAGGATTCTGCTGTATGAAGCTTGCCCATTGCATGTTATCCAGAGAAGCTACAGGTGCTACATGACTGCTTCCACTGCTGGCCATATTCTGGGTGTTGCCATACATATCTGGAACTGAAGAGCTTGTGCCTTGAGTCCTAGGAAGAAGATTTTGTGGTAGACTAACTTGATTCCTCGCTTCATGTTCCATGTGTGCTGATGGCTGCTTGTACTGGGATACGGCATTGAGCAGAGTTCCATCTGTGCTGCTTCCAATTGGCAAGGCCTGGGTTAAGCAGTTACTTGACTCCAATCCAGATAAATTACTACTATGCAGCTGACACCCCTTGGGGATCCGGCTATGCCTATTATGATCCATTGAAGCAAAAGCAGGATAAGAATGTTGTTCAGAAATAGGAGGGTTCCCTTTGATTGGAAAACTCACATCAGCATAGTTATCCTTGTGAAGATGTGCATAGAGGCCATCGTCACTCTCATCAATTAACTTTTTGATGCTTTTTGCATGTTGAATAGGGTTGGAAACTGCTCCAATGTTCATTGCTGTCTGGGGTTGACCATTGCTCTGCGGATTTGAGAAGGGCTAGCTAACTGATGCTGGATTGCCCACTGGGAACACAGACGTGGTGAGTTGAACCTGCTGTTGACTTAAAACACCATTCTCCGAGTAAATTGAAGAACTCTGTTGTCCTGAAGTGACATGCTGCTGCCTAATCTGTAAGTCATCTGAGCCATTATACACTGTACCCTCTAAAGGATGATAATAGGGCTGAAGAGGGCCTGCCAACTGCCGTCTGTCTTCCTCACCATTTGATACTTGGTCATTTACACCCAGAACATCTTCTGCATACATTTGTTCTCCAGAGGGCTTAGGAAGTAGTGTTGAACTGTTTGATGGCATCATCATAATGTTCTCGGTCTTTTCTTGGTCCCCAATTACAGTGTTCATCTTCGGATGACTCATTTCTGCAGAAATATTTGAGCTGTGGCAACAACTGCGGTTCACAATAGCATGGCTGATGCTTTCCAGGTCGCGATCTTGCTCATGAGCATGAACTGATGGACCTTTGTAAGAAACTCCATCAAGATCATCGAGTTGCATATTTTCGCAGTCAAGAGTGTCAATATGTGTGCTTGTATAATCGATGTAACCGATCTGTTGACTCTCTGCATTATAATTGTTACGAGTTGTATCGTCATAGGTGATTTCTTTTATATCTTCATCTTTAGCACCCGGGGCATTTTTAGGCAATTCAATGTCCGGGAGATCTTCATTCTTCTCATTAGCATTGTTGGCACAGCAGGAAACTCCTTTACCTACAGAGCTGACACCATTACGATCATGGTCTTGCACATCAGAGTTTTGCTTAGTTTCGCAAGTTATGTCTGTGCCCCTGGCTACCATGAGATCATGATCATCCACATTCAGACTATGAACATGGTAAATAGATGTATTCATATCCTTAGTCTGCTCATCATCCCGATCTTGAAGAGATGTGCTCTGATCACCCCCACCTTGCAACATACTTTGATCATTTTGCAAAATCAGGCTACCATCATTTTCGCTAGCACCAGAGTGTCCTACCTCTTTGATTGTCTCTGTTAACTGGTCTGCCTTCTCATCATAAACAAACATAAATAAACCATAATCATCTACTGAGCATTATGTATTAAAAATAAATTAAGACTGTCTTGTTAAACTAATTTGTTTTCATTAAAAAGATTAAAACAAAGTATATTTTTTGTAAGAAAATGACCATGCAATTACCTTATACAAAAAGATAGTACTGTAGAGATTCATCATTCATAATGAAATGCTACCTAGATCTTCCATATTAGATGCCTCTATTACAAATTCCGTGTCTTTTTTAGTCATGGAATTCTCATCTAGAGCATGAAAATTGAAGAGGAATTCTGCTGCACAGGTGAATGATATGATACATTGTAGAATGGTTTGATACATAACAGAAGTAAGCGTGAAGAGATATCATCCACCATTTTCTTTATACGTTCAAGTAAAGCAGCTCTTTCAGGCACAAAATATAGGATTTAAGAATAAGAATTGAAGGACAAGTCACAACGAACCTTTCTTGAGACATATACATTCTTCTCTTCAAGCTCAAGGCATAATAGTTTTCTTGATCTAACCATCAGCGCCTTCCTGTCCTTAAGAACCTCAAAAGCAGCAGGTAAATCATGGCATGACATGTTCAACCTGTTATTTAAATACTTCCTCATAAGAATAATGATCCACATAAGATTTACCTACTAAATTGAAGCATTACTGACCAATGTTCACGCAGTCTCCTCTGTTCATCCTCTATCAGAGCTCCATATGGTTTTACATTGTATTTATTAAGGCCACCAATTACACGTGAAACATGATTGATCTGAATGCCATCCCCAGATTGCTTGAGTCTCTTGATATGCTTGAGCTGTACTCTACTAACCTGAAAATGTTACAAAAGCAAAGGTGCCAACCACAGCATTCAGTAAAATGCACCATACAGTGATGATCTAAACTCTGAAATAAATGTTGCTATTCAGCATTGTAAAATGAAGTAGATCATCTTCAAAAATACTCTCTTCAATTATATATTTGTAATTTATTATTTATATTAATATTATTTGATCAATAACTCCGCCTGTGTTGGTTCTCAACGTAGCCGGTCCCAAGCCCAGATAAAGGAGGAGGATTGTGTTAGGTTTGGCGAACCAGCATAAAAAAACAGTCACTCTAATGGATATGAAACCCATAAGAAACTCGTTGGGGCGTAACCCTCTTAGCGACGCGCTACATCGGAACCCGGGTGTGGTGTTAAATGGGCAAGGGCCGGGTCGCCATCCCCCCAAGGGCGCGTCGTATCGTGACCTGGGTACAATGAAAAGTGAGCAAGGGTCGGGTCGTCACAGCCTGAGTGGCGCGCTACATCTGCGCCCGGGTGTAGTGGAAAATGAGCAAGGGTCTTCGCAGTTCCCTCGACAGGTGCGAAGGGTAAGCAAGTTAGCCGAGCCAACTAGGATTCGCATAGGTAGCTGGAACGTAGGATCCCTAACAGGTAAGTTGCGGGAGCTAATTGATGCAGCAATTAGGAGGCGTGTAAATATTCTATGCTTTCAGGAGACTAAATGGAAGGGTCAAAAGGCGAAGGAGGTTGAGGATACTAGCTTCAAGCTTTGGTACACGGCGGCAACACCGGGTAGGAATGGTGTAGGTATCTTGATCGATAGGAGCCTTAAGGATGGAGTCGTAGAGGTTAGGAGGCGAGGCGACCGGATTATCCTGGTCCGGATGGTAGTTGGAGACTCAACCCTGAATGTGATCAGTGCCTATGCCCCTCAGGTACGTCTCAGTGAGAGCACCAAGTGAGAGCACCAAGAGGCAGTTCTGGGAAGACCTAGATAGCATGGCTAGTACCGTTCTTAGCAGCGAGAAACTCTTCATAGGAGAAGATCTCAACGGCCATTTGGGTGCGACTAATGTAGGGTTCGAGCGAGTGCACGGGGGCTTTGGGTATGGTCGCAAGAGTCAAGAGGGGGAGGATATTTTGAACTTCGCGTTGGCCTACGACTTGTTGATAGCAAATATCCTTTTTAGGAAGAGAGAATCTCATCTTGTGACCTTTCATAGTGGACAACACTTGAGCCAGATCGACTTTATCCTTGCTAGGAGGGAGGATAGACGGGATTGCTTAGATTGTAAGGTAATACCCGGGGAGTGTGTTGTCCCTCAACACAAGCTTGTGGTGGCGGACTTTCGTTTTCGGATACGTGTCCATCGAGATAAACGCGCCAAGATTGCGAGAACGAAGTGGTGGAAGCTTAGAGGGGAAGCGGCGCAAACGTTCAAGGAGAGAATGCTAGGTGAGGGGCCCTGGGAGGAATGAGAAGATGCAGAAGACATGTGGCTAAAGATGACAACATGTGTTCGGAAGGTGGCCTCAGAGGTGTTTGGCATGAGTAGGGGAGGCAAACAGGAAGGGAAAGACACCTGGTGGTGGAATGATGAGGTGCAAAGGGCTATTAAGGAGGAGTGTTTCAAGCGCCTTCACCTTGATAAGAGTGCAGCCAACATCGAGAGCTATAATTTAGCGAAGAGGGTTGCAAAGTGAGCTGTGAGCGTAGCAAAGGGTAAAGCGTATGATGACCTGTATCAACGGCTAGCCACGAAGGAAGGGGAGAAGGATATCTATAGGATGGCTAGGATCCGCGAGCGGAAGACAAAAGATATCAACCAAATCAATTGCATCAAGGATGGGACAGATCAACTTCTAGTGAAGGATGAGGAGATCAAGGACAAATGGCGAGAGTATTTTAATAAGTTGTTTAATGGGGAGAATGAGGGCTCTACCCTTGAGTTAGATGACTCTTTTGATGACACCAACAGACGCTTTGTGAGGAGAATTCAGGAGGCTGAGATCGGGGAGCGTTGAAGAGGATGAAAGGGGGTAAAGCGATGGGCCCTGATGGTATCCCCATTGAGGTGTGGAGATGCCTAGGTGCCAAAGCGATAGTATGGTTAACTAAGCTTTTTAACCTTATTTTTCAGTCTAGCAGGATGCCTGAAGAATGGAGAAGTATATTAGTACCAATCTTCAAGAACAAAGGAGATGTTCAAAGTTGTACTAACTACCGTGGGATTAAGCTGATGAGCCATACGATGAAGCTTTGGGAGAGGGTTATCGAGCACCGTCTAAGAAGAGTGACCAGTGTGACCCAAAACCAGTTTGGGTTCATGCCTGGAAGGTCGACCATGGAGGCGATTTTCTTAATCCGACAATTGATGGAGAGATATAGAGAGCAGAAGAAGGACTTGCATATGATCTTTATTGACCTTGAGAATGCGTATGATAAAATACCGAGAAATGTCATGTGGTGGGCCTTTGAGAAGCACAAAGTCCCAACTAAGTACATTACCCTCATCAAGGATATGTATAAGGATGCGATGACGTTTGTCCGGACATGTGATAGTGACACTACTGACTTTACTATTAACATAGGCCTACATCAGGGGTCAGCATTGAGTCCTTATTTATTTGCCTTGGTGATGGATGAGGTCACAAGGGACATACAAGATGATACAAGATGATATCCCTTGGCGTATGCTCTTTGCTGATGATGTGGTGTTGGTGGACGAGAGTAGAGAAGAGGTTAATAGGAAGTTAGAGCTGTGGAGACGCACGTTAGAGCCGAAAGGGTTCAGACTCAGTAGGACCAAAACCGAGTACATGATGTGCGATTTCAGCGCGACTAGGCATGAGGATGGAGATGTTAGCCTCGATGGGCAAGTGGTGGCCCAGAAGGATACTTTTCAGTATTTAGGATCGATGCTTCAAAAGGATGGCGACATTGATGAAGATGTTAGATATAGAATCTCAACTGCCTAGTTAAAGTGGCATCAAGCTTCTGACGTCTTATGTGACAGAAGGGTGCCACAAAAGTTAAAAGGTAAGTTCTATAGGATAGCGATTCGTCCGGCGATGTTATACAGTGCTGAATGTTGGCCTACAAAAAGACGACATGTCCAACAACTGAGTGTAGTACAGATACGGATGTTGAGATGGTTTTGCGGGCACACACGAAGGGATAGAGTCCGGAACAAAGTTATTCGGGATAGAGTCGGGGTGGCACCAATTGAGGAGAAACTTACCCAACATCGATTGAGATGGTTTGGACATGTCCAACGGAGATCCCTTGAGGCGCCGGTGCGTAGTGGGGTTCTAAAGCAGGCCGAAAATGTAAAGAGAGGTAGAGGTAGACCTAAACTGACTTGGGACGAGTCGGTGAAGAGAGACCTTAAGGAGTGGAATATCTCCAAAGCGGTAGTTTTGGATATGAGCGCTTGGAGACTCGCCATCCACGTACCTGAAGATCCGTGATCTTTATTTTTTTTATGGGTTTCATCTCTAGCCTACCCGAACTTGCTTGGGACAAAAGGCTATGTTGTTGTTGTTGTATTATTTGATCAATATTGGTGGTGGAAGGTGCATCTTAAGAATGACACCAAAAGTAATAACCAGGCATCAAAAACCGCCATGAACAGTCCAGTCACTGCTGATAATCAGTTTTCACGCACATCCAATGATGCAGACTAATTTAGGAAATTATGACTCATTTCTACATCATATTGCAAATTAACACACCCCTTCAGACATAAACAATTACAAAAGAAGGTAATAGCTAATTAAGAAAGTTACAGGCTGGAAAAAAAGAATAGGTTCTAGAAAAAGAACTACATGTGAAACAATCGAGTGCCCACATCGACTAGCTTAGCTGTTAGCAGAAACACCCATAACTGAGTACACGCATTGTACAAAGTTGAACACATGGGCAAAATACAAATATCTCTCTTCTTTCAGTCCAGCAATACCACATTTCAAAAATAGAAGGCAAAAGTACTTTAAAACTGTGTGGGCATGGAGAGCAAATACACAAACAGAGGACCTAATTTTAGCAGTCTACTTCTTAGTTGGCAGAATGTACTAAATTGCAGGAAGAAATGCACGTTATAGAAGTGCATGTCTAGATGACTGAGATCTCGTTATTTTTTCTTAAAGAAGCTCCCATGGCCAAGCTGATCAAAGGTAATCAGGATTACCCTTATTATGAGATAGAGATAGCTATCTTACTTTGATGTAAGACATAAACTTCAAAACATCGACACTTTGTGCAACCTTTATCAGGGGTATTCCAATCTTAGTAGTTTTCAGCTGCATAACTCCTTGATTCTGATTAGCAGGGTTATCTCTGCAAAAGCATAAGAAACAATGGCTTATCTATTTGTAAGTTTCATATTTGAACTGTGGAAGAATTTGACAACATGGAGCAATTTATCTAGCAAACATGTGAACCACATATGAAAGAAAACCAGAGGAGATCCAGTAAATAAATCATTGCGTCACCAAAAAGATGAATAATTTAAGCAAGCCCAACCTGAACAGATTCTCCATACTACCAAAACTTAGCCATCTCTTCCTCCATTTCTTCAAGGTATCCACCATTCTGCACAATCACTTTGCGATTAATATCAAGGGATCACCAAAATAGTAAACTTATAATAGACTTGCTTGGGTTTTGGCATACTTGGAACAGTAATTAAGCAAACTAATATTATATGCCTTCTCATCCTTTTTCATGCGGTTCTCCTTGTTATGTACAGCATCCGGATGAACATCACCATAGCAAAGAGAAGATGACCTATAGTTCAATAGTTTAATCAACGGTCCACTTCTAACAAAGTTACAATCATATCAAGAGGTAAAAATAATATTGTAGCAAAACTGATGGAAAGTTGACTGAACAAAGTTAGGGGGAACATTATTCTGTTATGGTATAGTGCAACATTATTTAAGCATAAGCAGATTGAGTGCATTAATGTATATCTAATAGGGACTAACCGCAACATAGGAGAATGAGAACCCTAAACTTAGGGACTGGCTTTTAAGATGAAGTATAACATCTGGCCTCTGCGTCAATTAGGAATGCATACAACCATTAAACTCCACAAACATCTAAATATATGCACACCAGGATTTGAACCCTGGTGGCTGGCATGCACCCACAACTCTACCACCACACCAACTTGCTTTTGCTGGCACTGGATAAGCTATAAATGATGTAGGTCAATGTGCATTTCCCATAGTAGGTCATAGCAAAAGTATCAGTGGCCTTGGTGCAGGTTCTAAAGTTGCTAATTGTCTTACTTTAAAGGAAGCGGTTATTCAATGTCTAAATAGTATGAGCATCTGTTAAGGTTCTGGGCTAGCAGGCCTGACAAGCAACCTGGAGAGGCCAGTCGTACTGTTCAGAGTTTAGACATGCTGTAGCACGCTCACAGTAAGCGCACTGGTATTGTGGCAGCAGCTTCATGTCCCCTGTTGATTAGAAAGTTCCATGTTTCATATTGTTAGGATTGGATTCAATCTATTAGGCATATGGGTCAATTTTTCCCCTTTTGTATAAAGAGGGGTGGTCCATCAATAATAAGAAAAGCAAGAATTACAAAGGAACCCTTCAACAGCTCTCCAGCCTCTGTGAGCTGGCCCCAGCCACTGCACCTGCCATTCCCTCACCAACTCCCCTTGAAAATGCCTCTAATGTTCGACCAAATCCTATGTCCATGACAAAAAATTTTAGTTATCACAAACTCAATGGTAGATCTAACTGGCATCATGTTGTACCAAGACAAGCAGGACTTGTGGGAGGAAATAATGTTCATGTGCCTATTTCAAAACCCTACTAGATACCTTCTTACCATACACTGGACTGAGAAATAAAGCAAATTAGCTCACAGCAGATACATTCAGAAAGTACATGAACAACAGAGCAAACAGAAGGCATAACTGTATGCATCAAGAACCCTAGAAATGCAAATAAAAAGTGCAAACTGGATGTAGAACTTGCCAGCTGAGAAAAGGATTTCCAAAGTGATGATTTTTTCCTGTAAGCAACAAATGTACATTTTCTTCTTCGTGAGTCTCGCCTGGAAGAAATTGTGTGAGAAACATTCTCTCAGCTTCTGTCAGACATGTGGACCATACCTACAATCAAGGACAACCTCTGTTGATGTACAGCAAGAGATATAGCGTGACAGAGGAGGCTAACACCAACAAAATAATAACCCTCAAGCAAGTCAAGGCAGCCATATACAAAATAAATGGAATCACCAAAAAATCAAGGTAAATAATATTGTGGGCAAAAGAAAAGCTAGGCATACCTCGTAGGATAGTACACCTATCAGGTTCTCAAGAGAAAAAGTGTCTGAAGGAACATTTATAACATCGGCAAGGCCTGATCGATGTTTCTTGCTTTTTATGAAAGGGGCCAAGTCTGACCACAAAATTCCAACTTGTTCCTTTTTTGGCACAACTCTCCTCAGATATTGGTCCCATTGAAGACCAATATGAGGCTTCAAACTTACTAGACAATTAGATGAGTCAGATTTTGATTTCTTCACCGGTCTGCATTGCTCTGAGGTTGTAGAATTCATCTGTCGTTTCTTTTGCTTGCTTGCTGCCATTCTGCATTGCCATGTAAAAAAATTGCAATGAACTCCCTAGATATAAAAGTTATATTAAGAGATCCCCACACCAGTTGATATTGATCACTTTGGTCATTATCACTGTTAAGTGTTAACTAACATCTAATACCATGGTTGGTCTTTTTTCTCTTCTTTATTTAATATAATAAGATTTCAACTCTATGGTAAATCTAAATAAAATTGAAAGGGTGTTACTGCAATACTGAATCACACATAATCAAACCTTAATTCTTCATGACTACAGACTTTTTTGGATATGCATGGTACCAGAAAATGAAGCAATATGCTTATGTTATCATGGATTTTCAAACTTAACTTTACATGACTAGCATTTTTAAATTGTCATCAATAATTATAATTTAAACCTTGTATGTAATCAGATAAGGTAAATTAAGTATCACTTTCTAACAAAGCAAATCAAAATATGTAGATAATATTACAGAACCACAAAGGATATATTGCCTGCAATGTAAACTAGTTGATATTTGAGATTTCACTGTTTTTCCTTCTGAACGAAAGAAAATCAAATCTTAAGAGTTGAAAACTGCTTTTTATCTAATTCAGCTGGATTGCTATTCATTCAACAAATTAGACATTTGCTCCTAGCAACATTGTATACGAAGAAAACAATAAAAGGAGGGGATATGTGATGATTACAGTACTACATAGTACGTATATAAACTGAAGCAATACAAAGGTGAGACATTTGAGTGTGTTAGAAAACTTTCCATATATGAACTATAAAAAGACAAATAAAACAAACTCCGACCAGGGTTGCAACTCCTTGTGTGCTGAAGAAGAACCTAACTGCACTACTGATAGATGGTTTGGATTAGTATGTCAGACTGGATTTGGCGTGGAGCACACCACACAGAATTCAAAAACTGTATGAACTAAGGGAAGGAGAGCAAGAAATTATGTGAAATTTGAAAACAAAACCACTCTCTCCATCCTCAGGCCGTCCATCCAGGCACGATTGTTTTACTTACCAACAAAGAAGGAATCCATGGAGTCCGGATGGATCTCCAACCCCACGCCAATCTGGTACTAGGGGAGATAAATGAGGATATTCACACCTCTCGACAAGAAAAAGCTTCGGGGCAACGAATGAGGCTAGCGGCTGGCTTATTGTGACTGTTGCCTGCGGCGAGGTTGCCGAGGATGCCGAGTACGTGCACAACTAACCCCATGGCACTATGACAGCCATGGAAGTGGGAAAAGAATAGTATAGTACCTCAACACTCGAGTCCTTCAGTTTCACAGTTTTTCAATTTTGCCCCCAGTTTGGAGGTAAAATACCAACATATTTTTGAATTAAAACTAGCGATAGGAAGATGCAACATGGACAGGTACAGGCTCCAGATTTGGAAACAAATCGCGAACAAAAACTAACCTTATATCCACTGACGGCGTAATTGATCTAACCTCCAGATCTACCGACAGCGGCGGCGGCGCTCTAGCAATACTCTCACAACCACCTGTTAAGATTTGAGATTAGGGTTAGGTTTTCAGATTGGGGAGTAGACATCAGGGCTAGAGAGAGTGACAAGAGGTTGTGTACCTAAAGGCGATTGTTGGGCGTGGACGGGAGGGCGAGACGATAGGAAACTCATCGAAATAATTAAAAACAGATCTAGTAGGGCGGGCGGTAGGGCGGGCGACGATGCGTTGCGGGCCACCGTGGGTGTCGTGGGAGCCGATGGCGCCGCTCTCAGCGCCGGATGCCAAGCGGACGGCTGCAGGGTTGGTAGTGGCGGAGATTGACGGGGAACAAACAAGACAGGAGGAAGCAAACAAAGAAGGAAGACAACTGGTGAATAAGGTGTTTCTTTTTAAAGAGCGGAGGGGCTCCTAACCAAACGGTATGGGGAAGTTCATTCCCTCTCATTGCGCCCATTTAGATTAGTCATAGCTACAATCGTCGATTGGAGGTTACTCAAACGTCACAAATGAGAAAATAAAGTTTTTTGCCATATTTCTTTTTAGAGCAAATGGCAAGAGCTCCATATTTAATTTGTTTTGGACCAAAATGCTTTAGCCCAATTTTATATTGAAAGCAAGAAAGTTACTTTCTAGCTCACTAGCTTTACCGAGTATTTATCCACTTGCCTACTACCACATGTTACATTAGTCTGGTCTAGCTACTAATTTTAATAAAATATTTTTCTCTTTCTAAATACTACCTTCGTCCCAACTTACAATTTATTTTGACTTTTCTATATACAAATATACAAATATTTTGTTATGCATCTAGATGTACATTATATCTAGATACGTAGCAAAAATTATGTATCTAACAAAATCAAAACAAATTGTAGTTTAGGACAGAAGTAGTATATGGCATCTAAACATTATGTATTTAAAAATAGAGGGAGTATCAAGTGTTTTTGACAAATCTTCATTAGCCAAAACTCCATCATAACTTGGCCTATGAAAATGCTACTACTAGCACATCACATCACCATAAAAAAGATCTTGAATATCACATAAACGGGTGAATTGGCGTAACATGAAATTTTCACTTAAATACAGCGGATTAAAATCAACTCAGCCAAAACCAGAAAATCTGGTTTTAACCCTACAAATAAGTTCGTGTTCAAATCAAACTTGAAATGTAACATCTGGAGATATGTATTCCAGCAAATGTACCAAGTTCATGCACTGAGAAACACAACACTCAAGTAGATCAGGAACTTCACAAGACTATCAATGAGCATAATAAAATGAGCAAACCAACGAGAAAATATGAGAATTTGTTTTTTCAGAGTTTAGATTCATACTTGTGAATCCTACTGTAGTTTGAGGACTTCGTAGGATACGAGTTTTTTTTTCAACTCCATCATTTGAGTCAGATCGCTTTCAACCATTTTGTTTGAGGACTTCGTAGGATACGAGTTGTTTTTTCAACTCCATCATTTGAGTCAGATCTCTTTCAACCATTTTCCTCGATCCACTAGTTAGCTTCTTCCCTTGTGGAGGTCAAGCACGACTTGCACAAAATGTCCCGAAGCTCACTCCATGCTCGGTAGCTTACTGGATGATGCCTAACCGTCTAGGAAGGTTCACCTCCAAGAGTAACAAATGCTTAACTTGAAACTTGACTAAGCTCAACAATACTTAAGGGTTTGTGTGCTCTCAAATGCTCACAATCACGAATTCTCTCACACCCAACTCATAGATACTACAATGATCAAACAACCTCACAAAGAAGATTGGTTGGGGACAGTTTTCTTTAATGGTCAGCACTGCATGAACAGAAAGCGCTACAACAACCTCAACAATAGCAGTTGGCTAAAGAAGTGGAGAAGTATAAATACTCAACTCCACACAAACTAGCCATTAGAAACCGTCAATAGAAATCGGAACCTTTGTTTGTTCAAACCAATCAGCCATTAGAAACATGCACTATGTAAGAAAGCCTCATAGGAGACGCTGGTTAACTCACATAGGAGACGCGTATTTTTCGCATCTCCAAATTTACGTCTCTGACATGAAGTCATAGGAGACGCGGATTTTCCGCGTCTCCAATGAGGGGAGTCCTCATTGGAGACGCGGGTCGGTAAAAACGCGTCTCCTATGAGAGTCATTGGAGATGCGTTTTGCCAATCCACATCTCCAATGAGAGGGTCATTGGAGACACGGTTGGCAACTCGCGTCTCCTATGATGAATTAAAAAACAAAAAAAATAAAAAGGACAGGAAATATATCTTATATACATCACAGTACACAGGTTTTATCCATTATATAAATCACAAATACTTTCACATGTATTCTAAAACAAAATTTTGGCCAGGTAACAAAAGGTACAAATTGAACCCAAATTTAAAACTAATCCAGTAGCCATCATGTCACATTGAGCTTCAAATATTCATTCACCACACCATAGTCAGTGTACATTATCGCTTCTACCAAGTCAAATACCAGAAGAAATTCATGGTTCTAACAGGAGGCTATGCTAGATTATGTTGCAGACCTATCAGGTTTGTGCTCACAATCATTTTCAGAAACTCAAAAACCAATAGCAATGCATGGATCCAAAAGTAGGATGTACAGATTGTCTTGCACTTGTGTGCAGACTCACTTCCAGGGACTCCAAAAACAAAAGGAATTACATGGATCCAGCAGCAGCACCTAGCACTTCCTGAAAAATGAATTTACCATGTAATCAGTAAAGTGCACACAACTATGTCAAATTGAAGTACGTAAAGCTTGTTGTCTCCTTAAGTTCAATATAGGATAGAACAAAGCAAAAACTGAATTGTTTATTCTTTCTACCTTCCATGCAGGACACAAACTTATGTGCAAGACACAAGCCATTTTATTGCTAAAACTTAAGATTCCACCATGTTAAAAGAAAACACTCTGCCATTTTACTCAAAACACTCTGCTAACTCTTTGTATTCATGTACCTAACGAAGTGACCATGTTAAACATAGCAGATGATAACCATGGCTGCTGTCCACAAGTTTAAATATCTAAACTCGTGAGTTGTGACACCCCAGCACAATGCATTATCTAATTGGAGTTACTAGGGCCTTTTGGGAATATATTTTGAGAATCCTATATCTACTTGACACTTGACATGACAGCCAAAGTATCTAATACATATTGATTTATATTGTTGGGCCCGCTCTAACAGGAAATGATGCAGAAGCAGGACAATTTTTGACAAGCACAACAATTAAATGTAATAAGTCACAAGGAAAAGAAGCCTGATCTCTGACACAAAACTCAAATCCAGTAAGATTATGAGCTTAGTTTAGGCTCTGGTTACAGTTGTACAGATGCGTTATAGCTTAATAACATATATGTCCTGCAGAACAAAAAGGAGAGCAGAACAACACACCTTAGATGACAAGTCCAAAGACTTCCTGTACAGATCATTTGCAGGTTCCTAAAAACAGGAGCGCATATCAGTTTCCAGCTAAACCGAAGAGCATAAGAGGCAACAGCAGAAAAATAAGTTTGTAACTTTGGATGATGAAACATTAAAATAGTCCTTTCATGAACATTCTTCCAGATGCTTTCCATGTCAATCTGACTTCATGTGACGGTTGGCCCACATACAGAAGGTTACATAAGGAATGGTGGAAATGTGTATAAATGAAGCCAACAAACTAGCAGCATACACATACCACGTCAACAGCCTTCTGGAAACACTCGGTTGCCTTCACAAAGTACCTTGCATGACAAAATATGAACAGGCAAGCAATCAAAAGAAAACTTGAAGCAAGCAACCATAACAAATACGAACAATGCCACTGACAAGTAACGAAAAGAAAACTGGAAGCAAGCAGCCAGTTACCTGATGGATACACAAGCAATAATCACTTGAAGTGTTTTGTTCACAACTGCTTACAGAGTATTCATCAGCAGTAATGATTCAATTGCCCAACGCCAAGTATTATTGAGTAAATGCTTTCTATATACTGTTAGAAACTTTCCAGCAAATACCCAAAGCATAGAGCACCCGATACCCATTCATAATGTGAACTAATGAAGCAGAAAAAAATGCCGCAGCATACAGCTCAATGGCCTAACAAATGCCGCAGGGATTGAACATTATGGATTCTTAAAGCACACGTTGAGATCCTAAGCTCATCAGACGGACTGCTAACAGAAAACACAAAGGGCTCATCCGAATCGCCCAATCTATAATAAGAGGAATCGTCCAAATCCGACGAAGCAATACCTTCAAGGCTCTTGAGGCTCTCGGGGCCGGTCCGCACCTGCGACAGCTCCAGCAGCGCGCCTCCCAACCGCGTCAGGTTCTGCGCGCGCGCATGAAACACACCACCAGGTCAAATCAGATCAGATTGCGCGGAGTTTGAGCCAGGCGGCGGAAAAGGCAACGGGAGAGGAGAGTGCGAGATGCATCGTACGTCGGCGTCGAGCGGATTGTGCTCGTACGCGGCCTCGGCGTTCCGGCAGGCGAGCTCGAAGAAGAACATCCGCTCCGCGTCGCTCATTGCTCCCATCTCCATGGCGGCCGGGGGGCAGGCTCCGCTCTCCGGCGGCGGGATCCGATTCGGGGGTTAGGGTTTTAGGCTCTCCTCCCTCTCTATCTGCCTCTCCCGATACTTGTCGCTTGGATTTGGGGGGAGGACCGGACCGGATTTGGGGCCCCGCGCGCGTGCCCGCGCGCCGCCACGGAGGAAGGAGGCGGGGGGACGAGGGGAGAGAAGGGGAGGAGGCTTCGGCGGGCCGGGGAGAGAAGGGGAGGAGGCTGCGGCGGGCCGGGGAGAGGAGGGGAGGACGCGGTGGCGGGGAGGAGTGGAGGAGGCTGCGGCGGGGCGGGGAGAGGAGGGGAGGAGGCGGCGGACGGGAGGAGGGGAGGCTGCGGCGGCGGGGGAGGTGGAGAGGAGGATGGGGCGGCGGGGGTGGAGGATGCCAGAGATGAGACGGAGAGAGAAGTGGGGCGGCGTGGGTGGGGCACGGACGCGAGTGCGTTCGATGATTGCATAAAAAGTTGAGGCAATTCACTGTGAGTCATTCTCAATTCTTTACATGCCAAACTGAAAAAACGGTAATACTATAATAGTGTCCGATGCTAAAAAGAAAGTAGGTAATGCTGGGCCTCGGTCGTCCGGACGCTCTACCAGACCCACCCCTTCGATCGTATTTCGCTCCCACCGATGGTACATGGTTACCGTGTACTTCCCCCACTTGTTCCATCCATATCTTTCCCTCTACTAAAGGAAAAAATTATAAATCTCTATTTATTACAATAGGAGTTTATTTTTCTTACGATAGGAGTTTATTTTTCTTACGATCTCTTGAGATCCAATGTTAATAAGCTGTTATTTTTATCTTATTTTGGATGCTGCAAAAAGAACACATCGATGTTGCGAACTTTATTTGTGCATGTTGCTGCTATCCATGAATGCTGCATAAAACATGGTGCCATGTTGTGGCGGGAATTTTCCATCCTTAAATTGGATGGATACTTTTTTAGTGTTGCAAGCAGTGATTTTCGATGTTGCATTAGTTCATTTTTAATGTTGCAATGGAGCATCCGATGTAAAATCTATCATCGGACGTTGAAGCGCTAGTAGCTCCGAAAAAAAATCGAACACCTCCAACCCAGCGCACTAATGTTGCAGTGGAAATTTTTTACACACAATTTTATTGCGATAAGTATGAGCTATTATTGCAGCGAGATAAGGTACTCCAACCTCATTGACCGATGATGCGGTGACCTTTTTACATGCTTTTTTTGTTACGATATGGATTCGATGATAATTGCAGCGGGAGTTTCAATTGATTATTGATGTCGTAATATTTGTTTCAAAATTGTTTGATGGGTCGACCAGTGGTCATAAACAGTATGTTTGAGATGTGAGGTGATGTTGCAACAACTATTTTAGGATGTTGCATAAATTTATTCTATATGTTTCAATAGTTGATTTGCCAACTAATTCTATTTATTTTATTAATTTTTTATGAAAAATATTTTTTAATGTTGCAATTGTAGTTCAAAAATATTGCAATTATAATTAGTAAATGTTGCAAAAGGTAAGTGTCGATGTTACAGAACTCTATTTCTACATATTGGTGTTCTTATAGGATGTTGCATCAAACATTATGTCATGTTGCGACGGGAATTTTCTATCATAGAATCGGATGATATAATCATTTTTATACATATTTTTACAACGTTGCAAGTAGTGACTTTAAATGCAGTAATTAATTTCCAATATTGCGGCGAAGCGTCTGATGGGAAACTTGGCATCGGACGTCCGGGCACTAGTCGCTTCGCTGAAAAAATCCTCGCTCCCACCCAGCCACTAATCCAACTTTGTCTGGACTTCGGTACCCTCACCGTCTATATTTGGCTTAACGGCAGCAAATAGGTAGGAGAAATATCTGTTTTGCCCATCTGTTCATCTGTTCGCACGAAAATTTTCCTGTTACCTCCTGCGCCACTCGGCGCTGCTCCTTTTGGCTGCAAAGTTGCCGCCAATTTCACCGCTTGGCGCCAGGACGTAGTGCTATATAGTGAGCACTAGTCCTCTTCTTCATGCGTCCCCTTCTTCTTCCTTGTTCTTCTTCTTCTTGTGTTGTTGCATCTGCTTCTCTAGAGAACCATGTCCCAAGTCGCAATGGAGGGATGACCAGGAGGGTGTTTTGCCCGAACTGCGGAGTGTTAGCAAACTGGAACCGAGCCACAACTCCAAAGAATTTTGGCCGCGGTTTCTACAAGTGTCTATACTTTTCGGTGAGCTTCATCCCTTTTTCTTTGCATTTTTTGATTGATGAGTTTGTTGTTGTTTTGAAATGCTTGGTTTTCTTGTCTTCTATCTGTGATTTAGGCTGGGGGATGCCAGTTCTTTATGTGGGAGGACATGATGGGACAGACATCTTCCCAGGCAGGACCTATTGTTCATCCTGTTCTTCCTCTGGTTCCTCAACCTGAAGCAGACGCGCCAAGAGCTGTTGCTGAGCAAGTGGAAGACCATGGTAGAAGGATGGTTGAAGAAAAGATCTTCGAGCAACTAAAATGGATCGAGAAGCTAGTTTTTGTTTGCATCATGCTCGTCTTGTATGCAATCCTGAAGAAGTGAAAGTAGTCGATGCATGATGCATTAGCAAGATGCAGTAGTTTGCATCACCCTCTATCTTGTATGCTCTACTTTGAAATGCTTATGGCTGTATGAATGGATGGATGAATGTCTGAATGCAATCCAGAATGGAAAGTTGTGAGAGAGTTGTGTTCTTGTCCATAGATCATAGCACAACTCGATACTAACATTCCAAATAACCAGATCACAGTTTTGGTCATCCAGATAAGTTAGACCACATCCACAAGCATCATAAACTCGACCACATCCAGAGATGAACTAGACTACATCCAGGAGACAATTTATCAGTTTTCGTCATCCAGAATGATCTAACAAGTACCAAAAGGATCTTTACAAAAATGTTTATGTCACCCATCAAACATTGCATTTTAAGTGACCTGCAGCTTCCTCTCGCTCCTTGTTCCCATTGCAGGGTTGTCTGAAGAGCTGGGGACCTTGCTTCTTGTATTCATTGCTGGAGACCCAAAGCCTTGTGCTTCCACCACCACCTTTGCTTGCTTTTTCTTCCTGATAGGTAGCTTGGAACTCTTTTCACCAGAAATGGACTGATCTTGCTGTAATCCTCCAGCTGGGAACTTAGTGTTGAGAGTGACACGATCCAACTGGTTAGAATCAGTAGCAGATCTTTTACTGCAGACATGTTAGAACCAGAACTAGTTAGAACACATGTTGTTTATGTAGTTATTGATGATGAGCAACAATAGGTAGCTAACCTGACAGAGTCAGAAGTTGTAGATGGTGTGCTTGTGCTCTTTTCCTTCTTTGCACCTGTTGATGATGTGCTTGTGCTGCTCTTTTTCTTCTTAACAGTTGCTAATGATGTGCTTGTGCTGTTCATTTGGCTCCCAAAAGATGTTGTACTAGGCAATGCTAGGAAAACCATCCTGGTTGGCATAGGGTCACGGATTGGCACAAGACTTCTTCCAGTTGATGCTGGTTGTGTCTTCTTCCTCTTCTTTGGGGGTCCCGTGCATTGTAATAGATTATGTTAGTAGATATGGTATAGAGTTGTAAAACATTCATAAGTTGCTGAGCAGTTCAGCAAGCATTGCTGCAATATCAGCAGGATCTCCTTCTTTGCAAGTGTACTAGTGATGGCCATAATCGTGACAAATTGGAAATTGGTGCTTGCCCTTGGTGCTAGTGCCACCTTCTGCACTTGATTTGTATCTATTCTGCCTCCTCCTACCAGCTGTTGCCTTCAGTAGAGGTGGATACATGAAAAACCCATGGTCTGACTTGGGCCACATGGTCTTGTCTAGTATAGCAGGAATGATGCCCTGATATGCTGCTCTGAACTTTTCAACTGAATAGAAGTGGTCCACATGATCTTCAATTTTCTCTCTACCGATGCTTGTAATGAAGGCAAGAGCATGCTTGCAAGGTAGCCCAGATACTTGCCAAGCCCTACATGAACATGTCCTTTCATCTAGATTAACAACAAACCTGTAACCTGACCCTCCTCTTGCACTCACCTCTGCAATGGCATCACAACTGGATATGACATTGATATCTAAGTTCATGCTTTGTTTCTTCAGCTTTCTCACAATATGCTCAAGAATCTTGCCATCCATGTTCCTTGCAATCTTCTTTCTGTGATTCCACTTGATCAGAAGCTTCTGCCTGATAGTATCCAACAAATCATCCAAATGCTTACTCTTGTCATGCTTGATCCAGTTGTTAAAGCTTTCATCCAGATTATTTGTCACATAGTCCACCTTTGGGAGTGTGGAGAACTGACTCCTTATCCATATCTTACTATGATTCTACTTCAAGTACTGCATTGCTTCAGGCTTTGCTGTAGCCATTGCTGGCCAGTGCTTCTCAAATAGATAAGAGTTCCAACTATATGCTGATGCCCACAAATTATCATCAAAAACTTTATCTGAATATCTTTTCTTGAAATTCTGTACAAGGTGCCACATGCACTCTCTGTGCTCTGCATATGGAAAAACCTCACTGACCCCATGCATAATAGCTTGACCACAATCAGTGCAGAATGTGAGACCATTTAGGTTCCCAATAGCCTCTTTAAGTCTCTCCATGAACCATTCCGAGTTCTCATTTGTTTCTGAATCTATAACTCCTACAACAACTGGATACATCGAGGTGTATCCATCTACTGCACAAAGCTACACACAACTAGCCTCTGAACTTGCCAGTTAGAAATATACTGTCTACTACCAAATATGGCCTGCAACCTTGAAGAAACCCATCTATGCATGGTTTCAGTGCAAAGAATAGTCTGTTAAACCTAACCTTGTTATTGATTGTGTGATGATCTATCACTACAAAGCTCCCAGGGCAAGACTGTTCAATTTGAAGCTTGAATCTATACAAGTTGTCAAAACTCTCTTTCCAATCACCAAACAACTTAGTAAGTGCAAGCTCTCTACCATGATAAACTCTCCTGTAGTGCACAAGTAGCTTGTATTCATCCTTTATCCTCCTCTGCAGTTCCTTAGCTGTCACCTTTGGATTCTCTAAGACCCAGTCCTTCACCGTCTCACATACCCAGTACTTTGTTACACACTTCACCTTTCCACTTCTTTTGGTGCTATGGCAGTCATGTTCATAAGAGTTCTTTTTCACCTGCATATGTCAAATGAACAAATTAACAGCAGTACATTCATAATTAAAAACAAAAAAACAAAACAACAAACATTTACCTTCAGTGTCAAATTGTCTCCCATTGTAGAAGCATGAATCCTCCATCTACAACCATCAGCTCTCCCACTGCAATATGCCCTGTACCTCCTTGGTTCACTCTTCTAAATGTTAAACTCAAACTCATTCCTTATTGCATGGGTTGCTAAAGCCAACTTAAAAGCATTCATGTCAGGATATATGCTTCCTACAGCCATAGGGGGGGGTCAGCTTTGTCATATACTATTTCAGGATTATGAGGTGGCAATTTATCTTTCACTATCTCATCAGCCTCATCCTCCACATAGTCAGAATCAGAGTCAGAGTCAGCCTCAGAGTCAGAAAGCCCTTCATAGTCAGGGTCAGCCTCAGCCTTACCATCTTCAGCCCAATCAGCAGCATTATCATCTTCAATGTCAATGTACAAGCCTTCCTCATCTACACCAACATGTTCATTTTCTGGTTCAGGGTTTTCTAGGAACTTGTCCTCAGCATTTATCTCACTACAAGCTGGTGTTTGTGTGAAGTGGCTATGGCTTCCATCTATTGCCAAAGGAACTGGTATATAAGGGGTGCATGGGAAATCAACACAATCATCCCATATTGGTATGGGTGGTGGCTCACACTATGTGCATGATAAGCAATGGACAGGTAGCATTTCTTCAAACATGTCAAGTAATTCCTGGTCAGATGTCACTTCAATGTTGGACTTGGTGTCAGCAGCATAGTAGAACAATTTCACTACATCACCATACCCACAAGGGTACTTGTCCTCAATTTCCTCCACCAGATCTTTAAAATTTGTTGTGTCAGCATCAACAACCTTTGAAAAGCTATACCATTTGCTTTGGGTATTGTAGGCAATAATCCTTATTTCTAAGTTGTAGCTTGTTTTTGGGTCCATCCTACAGATGAACACGCACCAATGAAGGCATTACTACTGATTTCCACATACCACACTGTAGCTCGTTTTTGGGTCCATCCTACAGATGAACACGCACCAATGGAGGCATTACTACTGATTTCCACATACCACACTACACTAACCCTAGCATCTACAAGAACACCATGAGATGCTTGAAAATGAAGGGAAGAAAAGGAACACTCACCTTCTGAAAGCCATGCAGGTCTCCCATCCGCTCCAGCCATTGCGAATCGGCGAGCCTCCGCACGAGATGCGCGGCCACAGATCCAGCGCCTTGCTTCCTCCCTCCCTAACCCATCTATGCCCCCTTTTCTTGTAGCTGGATTCGGGGATTGGATGGGGTCTTCGACGTCCTTGCCGCGCCTGCTGCTTCCGCCGACACTGCTACTAGGGTTTCGAGTGGGGAATGGAGACCGACCGGAGGAGAGAAGAGGAAGAGTAGGCAAATGAGACTTGGGTTCGGTCAAGGACAGGGTCAAGGTTAGTTCACGGGACACAGAGGGGTAAAACAGGCACTTCCTCATCCTCTGTTGGTTCACATTCAGTCAAACAAAGAGTCAACATGATAGATATAGACGGCGAGGGTACCGGAGTCCAGACAAAGTTGGATTAGCGGCTGAGTGGGAGCAACGATTTTTTCAATGGCACACAGGGAATTGAGAACTTTTATAGTGGCTCACAGGGAATTGCCTCTAAAAAGTTCGGGTCCGGACTGGGATATAATTCGTTTGACTTTTGAACCAAGTTTGATCACTCATCTTATTTAAAAAAATTTATGCAAACATAGTTAAATTTAAGTCATTCTTGAAGAACTCTTATTAATAAAGCAAGCCACAACAAAAGAAGTAATATTTTGCATAAATTTTTGAATAAGACGACCGGTCAAACTTGGGGTAAAAAAAGTCAAATGAATTATAATTTGGAACAGAAGGAGCACGTAACAGGTGAGGCATTTTTTTAAAAGCGTGTCTCCATTTATTCCCCACAAAGAAGACGCGTATTGTAAACCCGCATCTCCAATGAGTACAACACACATCTCATATATATAGGTATATCGGAGTGGCAGACTCATAGGAGATGCGGATTGTTAACACGCGTCTCCAATAAGTTATAGGAGACACATCCAGAAACCGCGTCTCCTATAGTGGTGTCTGCTTTGACAACTTCTTACATAGTGACGTATCACTTCCGATTTTGGAAAAACAGATCTTCTGATTTTTCTCTGCATAAACAAAAATAAGTGCACGTGCTCTGCATAAACAAAAACAAGTGCACGTGAGATTTTTTTTTTTATCTCTGATCAAGTTACATAGGATACTTGAGCATCAAGACTTTATCAAAGAATCATGTGATGCATTTCTCCTAATAGTAGCGGCGGAGCTATGTTGAGGCCATACTGGGCTTCAGCCCCTCCCCTGCCCCTTTTGTTGGTTGCAGCAAAACGTTTAGTAACTCACACAGTTTCTCAGGCACATACACCTTTTGCAGCAGAGCAGCAAGCAGGAGTTCACAGTATATGCTTCTTCCCTTGCGTGTCATCTCTACTCTTTGTCCTGCTCAATCTCATCTTCGCGCTCATCATGCTCTGCCTCAATGGAGAATTGATTTCTTGATATCTGTGCTACTTCTTTGGTTAATTGACATGTTTTAAAATCTGGACTAGGTAGCAACAGGTTATGAAATAATCACATACTACATAAATTATGAATTGAAGTTGCTATGATAATAATTTTGTGAAATAACATAATAGACTTCACACTGTTGCAAACCAGTCCCCCCTTAAGCTTCGTTTGGATAGGGACCGAAACCCCGGGGAGCAAATCCACGCCGGGAAAACAACCCTGCCGTTCGTTAAAAATGCGTTTGGCTACTGCAGGTTTGAAACAGCTCCAACCAAATCCTTGTCAAACCGCGTGGGCCTCGCTCCACAACCACCTCAGGCGGGGAACCAGGAACGAACTTGGACGCCCGCGTCGCACTCCGCTCGCGAAGAAGGTGACGCCGCTGTCTACTCTCCCTCGCAGCGCGGTGGCGAGTTCAACAACAGTAGATGGATCAGGTGCGCCTCCTCCACCTCCCCTTTCCCAGCTCATCCTCCGCCTCATCTGCTCCATGTTCCCCTTCTTCTCATCCCCTTTTTCTTGTTTGGGTTCGAGTGGCGGCGGCGACTCAGGGCCTGTTTGGATCTGCCGGACTGAAGTTTAGTCCCGTCATATCGAATATTTGATACCAATTAGGAGTATTAAATAAAAACTAATTACAAAACCAATTGTATAAATGGAGGCTAATTCACGATACAAATCTGTTAAGTCTAATTAATCCAACATTAGCACATATTTACTGTAGCACGACATAGCACAACATGATCAAATCATGGACTAATTAGGTTTAATGGATTCGTCTCTTAAATTAGCCTCCATTCATACAATTAATTTTATAATTAGTCTATATTTAATACTTTTAATTGTTATCGTTTAGTCCCCTCGTCCAAACATACACTCACGCGCCTATCTCGAGTCAAACGGCGGCGTCTCCTCCAGGTGCATCTCTACTTTCCCTTCGCCTCTTCCTTTTCCCATTCTTGCTAATTTAAATCCCATGCTCCTGTGCTAGATCCGCTACGTGAGGCTTCTTGCCGTTTTCTAATCCTTTCCTGTCGCTTTTCTTCTCTACTAGTTTGTGCCCCGTACGTTGCTATGGGCAGAAAAAAATTATTACCACAGCACAAAGTTCATTCACCAAAATAATAAATATTGTCTAACCATAGTGTAACATGCAACGTGAAAATAGTTGATTCAAAAAATATTTGTTGAGATAATTAACCAATAAAATCCAGTCACAGATCCATGACCAACGAAACCTATTTTATATATTTTTATGTGATGCAGCTAAGGTTGTGTTTAATGTTTAGTTTCCGGTATTCCTTTAAAGATGTTCAATTGCAATTAGAATTAATGAAATATGTATTAGGTCATCTTCCTTATGGGAGATATTATGGCAACGTGCCCTCATTCCTAGCTCTATGTCAATGTCACCAAGCCCAGTCACGGGATCTACCTTTATGGCTGTTTATGGCTGTGTGTTGCTACGGGTGATAAAAAAATTTCATAAGAAATATTTGTTATAGTTGGTTGCAAGTACGCTGCTACGGATGGCAAAAACTTTTCATGAGAATTCAGAGTAATAGGTATTTGCCCGTATGTTCCCACATTAGCCCTGTAAAAGAAACATGAAAAACATGGTATTTTGAGATCAACATGCGTTGCAATATACCTGATATTAGCAATAAGTTCATTTGAGTCATTAAAAGTATAAATTTTACGTAACATTGTCAAACCAAGCATGAACAAATAACACAAACACATAAACTAAACGGTGCCATAAATATAATTTCTCCATTGTGCATATATGAAAAGAGAGTGCCTAAGGCATACATAATTTGCACAGAAGGACGCTTAATTGAAACACCAAATTATACAATCGTCTTGACTACAATTTATGCAAGCAATACATGATAAGCTGGTTTCTTGAGTTCCTTAAGTGGCATACAGCGAGTCAATGAGATAATGGCTTACATCCCAAAATAGATGGATATGAGGACGACAATATACCGCGTGTTCAGTCCTTCCTGACTATATGCAATGTCCATCCTCACGGTATGCATCAATTGATACAGTTGCATCATGAGCCTTTTATACTGGCAGTGGATCAGGGAGCATATGAGAGCCTCGTGACATGCCTACAAAGACATTGGAGTGCCTAGAAATATTGAGAGAAATATTAGAAGCCACAGCCTCCACTGCCCTCTCCCAGAATAGATAATATGGTAACCAGATCACATGAGAGGAAGGAACGAGGCAGAGGAGGATCTTGCCCAGCGGTCATAGGGATCCATAACTATTTCTCTTATTTTTTTTGTACAGACTGAACATAATTCTTATGATTATAATAATATAAAAGCTATGCATAACTGATAAATTAGAATAATGCATCCTAACTGAAATGTTGGTAGTATAATTCAGAGATAACTCCCAAGAAAGCCTCAAATCTTTATCACAGCCACTTTGTCCAAGTAAAGCATGAAAAAGTTAAATAAACTGTATTGAGCCGAAAATTTATCTGTAATAACAATCGACAGCGCAATGTAAATGCATCCAGGCCCAACATACCTTCTCTCTCTTGTTCAAATCTGCTTCCTCACCTAGACATGGATTCTTTGGCTAAGAGTTATGTGTGTCTGATGCTAAAATATCATTGACACACAAAAAAATTTTATAGCTCACATTCATACAGGATTGAGATAACAATTCACACCAAAAACAGGCCTAAAATTGTAGTGTTAATACCAGTAAGCCATTTATTCGTCTAGCATCGAGCCCCCATATTGCTATTGTACTGAGCCCTAAATAACTGGGGAGCTTCTATCAAAGAAGCAGGGCGAACTTCATCACCTACTGATTTTTCTCTGAAGAAACAAACTGCACACGACAAGAACAAGCAAAAATCCCCCCCAAAGGCTATGCATTGCCGCTGCAGGGCAGGTATAGTGTGATAAGAAATGAGAACAACACAAACAGCCCATCTACACATGTGCAGAGGCTATGCATTGCTGCTCCAAGCACAGTGCAAATATAATCTGAATATAAAATCTGTAATAATCTGTAATCAAATCTACAATCAAACTATGTGAATCAAGATTCTTTTTTTACGGTGCCTCCAAGGTCAGTTAAGACTTAAGAATTAAGTGAAGCAATTCAGTGGATGACAAAAATAAGTTAGGGTTGGACCATAGGCCAATCAGAAGAGAGACTTAAAGGTGCAACAATTGTAAGGAATGGATGTTACCACCCAAATTGTCAAAGTCTTTCAGTGATACATTGGCACATCCAGCGTTCAATGAGCAGTCAAAACATTGAACAGGTATTGGCAGTAAGCGTACATGACAGAGGTATACCTGGTTGCACAAAATTTATCTGGACGTTTAAACTCCTTGCTAGCAAGGTGCTGGCGGCCTCCTCCTGCTTGATGTCAGCAAACTGGTGTTGTTCCTGCTGCAGCACCTCATGCTCGTCGAACTAATCCTGCTGCAGTACCTCATGCGCGTCGACGGGAGAGCGGCGGGTCTGCGCGACGGCGGGCCGGCGGACACTCCGCGCAATACCATCCGGCGGGGTTGCCGATGCTCCAAGCATCGGGAGGACGGCATCTCTGCACGGCTTCGATAGGTCGGCGGCGCATGCCCGAAGCGACAGCGGGCCGGTGGAGCACCCACGCTCCCTTCCCTCGCTGCCTCGGTACTGCACGCTCGCCCCTGCGCCTCCCTCCGTAGCCAAGTCCCTCGCTCGCCAACCGCCGCACTCCGCGCCGCCCCCAAACCAGCGCCCTAGCTCTCGGTCGTACGGCGCGTCCCGGAGGGCGGCGAGGCTCACCGGCGAGGGGCGGAGGCGCGAAGAGGCGGTGGCGGGGTTGCTCCACGCGAGGGACGACGGCGAGCGGCGGAGCTCCGCCGGGACCCTGCGGAACGAGGAGGAAGGGAGGGGATTAGGCCTCAAACGGGTTGAGGAAGGCGAAGGGAAGCCATGCGTGCAAGGAATCGAGGCGGCGCTCACCGGAGGCGACGGATTTCGACGGCGGCCGGCGGCAATGTAGGAGGAGGAGGAGAAAGGGTTAGGCGAGCAGGAAGCGGATGGCCGGCGTGATTTTGGCGAGTGGACGTGGGGCGAGCGGGCGTCAGGGCGCGGCGCGTTTTTGCCGAGCGGTGATGAGGGATTATGGAGCGGCTAGGATTATCTAGCGGCAGGACCATAATCGTCAGGTGGCGACTGTCGCACCCGGCACACACGATGGAAGATTTCGTTCCTCTTAATCCCTTTTTAGTAGTAGTAGATAGTAGAGAGGGGAATGACTGCACTAGGGGTCCTCGTTTGCTGCCACGGCAACCCAGAAGACCAAGGAGCTCCAGCACGTAACTAGCGGATCATTGGTTTTGAGATAAATTTCAAGACGCGGATGATTCATTTTCTTTTCTTGTTAAGTTTGTCCCCATAATCACTTCACCTAGATAGTTCAACATAATTTATTTGTGCTGGATCTAGAGAGATTCGTTTTGTCAGGATTGCATTGATTTTATTTGCTAGTGGTTGTTTTAGCGGAATGTTCATGATGATTTTGGATTAGAGCTGCTCTGCCACATCCGGCCACAAGAGGCAAGCAGTGCATTCTCAACCTGATACTTTCTCCTCTTGGACAAGTGACAAGTCTATAATTTCCTTGGTTCATTTTTTACAGATCATTGGTACTTCTTTTTTAATCAATTTGGTTCTGACAATGCATCATTGGTGGCGCGACCTTGATGTTACGATCAACTAACGCACCAGGTCCGGAGAGACGGGGAGGAAGAAGAGATTGGTTGGTTGTTGGCGCTCTTTAAATGCAAAATACAACCGGAGAATAACCTTACTTACTTGTATATTTATATCACTAATCTAGTTCCACGAATGTATCGTCAATAAGCCATTTCAGGGATACAAATCTAAAATAAGAGAAAAACATACAGAGAATGCAGAAGGAGTACACAAAAGATCCCATCCCGCGTCACACATATAACACATATAAGGAAGGGTCCACCTAGCAGGGCAAATCTTGAGGATCACGGCAAGGACCCACCTGTCAGCCAGCCAGAGGAAGTCGGTATTGGGGAAGGGGCCACCAAGGGTCGGTCGACCTAGGGGGTTGGCCAAACCTGGTCGGCTTCCAGTCCCCCTCTGGCGGAAAGGCTCACATCGCCAGCCTCAAGTCGGTTTCCAATGTTACCATACTTACCTCGGCCAAGAACCACCCTTGGAAGACTATAAAAGGAGGAGCACCCCCTCTTTCCACACACCACACTTGAAGCATCTCTCCCTTCATTTAGTTGTGACTTGTAATCCTTAGGCTAGTGGAGCTAGGCTAGAACTCTTCTTAGCGAATCCAAGTCGTCCTCGGGGTTGTTGAGGAAACTTGGGCCCTTGGTATGGCTTTGTATCCAACTTGTCGGTATTTTACTCATAATACAGAGTTGATTCGTGGTTATCATGCTATCTTGATAGTATGTTATACCATGTCTTATGCTCTCTCAAGTTATATAACCATGTTTAGCTTAGCATTAAGTCCCAACATCGACCGGTTTGGTGTGCTTTCGGACTTGCGCTAGTTCTATGCCTATCGACCATCATGGTTGGAGTTCGGAGGGGCTAGAGCAGGGATCATGTGCATGGGCGTGGTGCCCAAGGCACGTATGAACCATCGAATATGATTGCATCCCACAGCTCGTTGGGGGTAGGCGGCAGGTGGTGACAGCCATGTCCGTCCCTTGTAGTCCCTGTCAGTGTTTTACCACCACGCCCACTGAAGGATACCCCCGAGGTGGTGAGTTTGTAGGTAGGGTGTCGCCGAGATCAGGAACTCGAAGGTGCAAGGAACACAAAGTTTAGACAGGTTCGGGCCGCCGAGAGCGTAATACCCTACGTCCTGTGTGTGGTTTGTATTGCCTTAGGTGTTGATCGGGTTGATCTTGTTTGGAGGGGGTCCCTGCCCGCCCTTATATAGTTTGAGGGGTCATGGTTACATGGAAATCCTAGCCAGATACGAGCTCAGGAGTCCTACCTGAGTACTTTTCGGGTAGTTTCCTTCTATTCCGACTAGTTCTACTACAGTACGAGTAGTTACAATTGGTGTAGGGTGTGGGCCATGTCCCACCCCCTATCCTAGAATATGTACGCCATGTGCCAGTCTCGTGGCCCCCGGGTCTGACAAGCCCCCGAGATCTTCGTAGTCGAGTACTGCAGGCTTCCGAGTACTTCTAAAGGCGTCTTCGAGTTCTCCCAAATTCCATCTTGAAGGTGTCTTCCGAGTACTTCCTTGGCTGCATCGAGGCTATGAGGTGCTCATGCCCCGAGTAGTTGTCAAGTCTTGTTTTATATGGGGTGCGATTAAACTCGCACTCCATATGGAGTAGCCCCCAAGCCTTAGGTTGACTCGAAAAATCAGGATGGTGGTCAAATTAGTCTTGAATTTTCTGTCCTTATCTTCCAAAAGATTTGAAAAATAAGTCACTGATGACACGTGTCCCGCAGCCCCCGAGCCTTGAATCCAAATCCCCATTTTTGGAAAAAAGGGTCCAAAGAATCGTGGCATGCAATATATGACAGTAATGATTTGATGGTTAAGATGGGAAAATTGGTTCAGAAATTCGAAAATCATTTTTTCGTATTGAATTCCCTAATAAAATGGTTAAACAAATGACTTCTCTAAAAAGGGCCCTAAATTACCACTCAAATCAAACCTTTTTCCTTGAGTCAATGGTTAGATAAGACCTCTGGGTTAAAAATTTTAAAAACCCCTTATTTCGGAATAAAATCCCTGAAATAATGGTTAAACAATTATCTTCTCGAGATAAATCTTTAAAAGCCTCTTAAATCAGGTTCTTCTACGAATCTTCCGAGTAGTTTTGCGACGTCCAGCCCTCAAACGTGAGGGCTTATACGATTCACCGAAAGCACGCTGAGTGCCCTTGCGAGCCCAGCCCCCGAGCATGGGAGTTAAAGGAATCGAGGTTGCTGACTGTGCGTAAAACTAGTCGGGTACCTATAAACACAGTGTAATGGGAGCAAGGCCCCTGCAGTATACTACTCGTAGTACTAGTCGAGAACTAGTAAACGCAGTGTTACTGGCAGTATGGGAGCGAGTCCCCTTCAGTAAACTACACATAGTACTAGTCGAGAACTAGTAAACGGAGTAGTACTGGAAGTGTGGGAACGATGCCCCTTCAGTAAACTGCACGTAGTACTAGTCGAGAACTAGTAAACGGAGTAGTACCAGAAGTATGGGAGCGAGGTCCCTTAAGTAAACTACATATAGTACTAGTCGGGAACTAGTAAACGGAGTAGTACTGGAAGTGTGGAACGATGCCCCTTCAGTAAACTGCACGTAGTACTAGTCGAGAACTAGTAAACAGAGTAGTACTAGAAGTATGGGAGCGAGGCCCCTTCAGTAAACTACACGCAGTACTGGTCGAGAACTAGTAAACGGAGTAGTACTGGAAGTATAGATAGGTGACTGGAGATCAATTAGCAAGGGAGAAATAAATCTTGCTGTAGCTTAGTCGATTCCTTGGGCGGGCCATGAGAATTCACATGTTGCCATGCGAAAACGTCACGGTTGGCCCGAAGAAAGTGATGACGAGGTCCTTCACGTGATTTTGATCAGTTCCTTGGGCCGGCCAGGACAAGTCGTATGTTACCATGTGAAGATGTCTCGGTTGGCCCGAAGGAATAGATTACGCAATCTTTCACATGCATTGTTACGAAAGTGGTCGTCGTGCGAAAATGACTCGGTTGGCCATCAAGCAGCGCTCGCGGCGTTTCGACGACGAGAAGTGGAAGGCCATCGGCGAGGAAATCGCTTGGCTCTTTGCGGACGAGTTCATCAAGGAGGGGTTCCACCCCGAGTGGATAGCAAACCCTATCCTCATCAAGAAGAAGAACGGAACCTGGCGCATGTGCATCGACTGCATGAGCCTGAACAAGGCTTGTCCCAAGGTGACGTACCCTTTGCCACGCATTGATCAGGTGGTCAACTCGACAACAGGGTGCGAAACCCTATGCTTTCTTGACACGTACTCGGGGTACCACCAGATCGGGATGAAGGAGTACGATCAGGTCCTAACTTCATTCATTACCCCGTTCGGCACGTGCTGCTACGTGACGATGCCTTTCGGCCTCAAGAATGTCGGGGCGACATACGAGCGCTGCATGTAGCGGCACGTCGACAGCCTCACTGGAGGGGTCGTTGAGGTCTACATTGACGACATCATGGTCAAGTCCAAGAAGGCCGACCACCTGGTCGAGAACTTGGAACAGACATTCGCGCGTTTCCGCTCCTAAGGATCAAGCTCAACCTCGAGAAATGCGTGTTCGAGATCCTAAAGGCAAAGCTGCTCGGCTTCATCGTCTCCGAGCAGGGCATCAAGGCCAACCCGGAGAATATTGCGGCCATCTAGAATCTAGGCCCGATCATCAATTTCAAGGGCGCCCAGAAGCTGATGGGATGTCTGGCCTCCCTGTGCCAATTCATCTCGTGGCTCAGGCAGCGAGGGATGCTGAAGTCTGACATGTTTCGATTGACAGACGAGGCGCGGGAGGCCTTCGATCGGTTGAAGACCTACCTCACCGAGCCACCGACCCTAGTCTCCTCTGACCCGAACGAGCCATTGATGCTCTACATCACCGCAACCAAGCTGGTGGTCAGCATGGCGCTTGTCGTGGAGTGCGATGAGCATGACCATGCCCTGAAGGTGCAATGACCCGTTTACTTCATCAGCGAGGTCCTCTTTGACATCAAGATACAGTACCCGCAGGTCAAGAAGCTGATCTACGCGGTTCTCATTGTCAAGCGCAAGCTTCTGCATTACTTCGAGAGCCACCACGTCATGGTGGTGATGTCAGCAGCGCTCGGCGAGATCATCCAGAACTGGGACGCATCGGGTCAGGTGGCCAAGTGGGCAATGGAGCTCATGGAACACCACATCACCTACATCTCAAGGACCATGATCATGTCGCAGATCCTAGCTGATTTCGTTGCAGAGTGGACGGAAACGCCGTCTACGCCTACCCCGAGCTACGTTGAGTACTGAACCATGTACTTCAATAGCTCGGTTGGGGTCTTTCTCATCTCCCTTGCGGGGGATCGGCTAAGGTACGCCATCTGACTACACTTCGCTGCCTCCAACAAAATGGCGGAGTACGAGGCCCTCATCCATGGACTACGCATCACCTCCGACCTGGGGGCATGACTCCTCTACGTACGGGGCGACTCCAAGTTGGTCGTCGACCACGTGATGAAGGACGCGTCATGCCGGGACAACAAGATAACCACTTACTGCGATGAGGTCCGCAAGCTGGAGGTGAAGTTTGAGGGCATTGAGCTCCACCACATCCTCCGGCATGACAACGAGGCAGCCGACTTGATGGCCAAGCTGGCTTCAAGGTTAGAGCTGGCCCCGCTGGGTGTCATTGTCAATGACTCGCACGAGGCATTGGTCAAGCGTGATCGGCCACCCGACCCACCAGCAGGCTAGGGTGCGCCCGACCACGCGCCAGCCGTCACGCCCAACCCGACCCCGGGATCTACCGAAGGGGCCGACCCGGGCCAGGAGGCCGGAGAGGGATCCGCCAAACTGGCTTGGGTCAGGAAGTCATGGCGACCGAGCCAGACTGGATCGCGGCCTTCCTAGGCTACCTTGTATGGGGCATCCTCCCCACTGACGTGATAGAGGCAAGACGCCTTGCTCATCGGGCCAAGGTGTACGTCGTGGTCAGGGACCACCTCTACAAGGGGAGCACGTCGGGGGCCCTGTAGAAGTGCATCCCCCATGAGCAAGGGCATCAAATGCTTCACAAGATCCACGGAGGCATCTATGGCCACCATGCGGCGCTAAGATTGCTGATCAGGAAGGCCTTCCAACAAGGTTTCTACTGGCCGACTGCGGTCGCAGACACGCAGTAGATCGTTCACACCTATGAGGGTGCCAGTACTACGCACGGCCAACGCATCTGCCCGCGCAGGAGCTCCAGACCATCCGATCACATGGCCTTTCGAGTTCTGGAGGCTTGACATGGTCGAGCCTTTCCAGAAGGCACCTGGGGATCGAGGTGAAACCGGTCACCTAGATCCACTGCGACCACGCGATCGAGTTCTTCCTTGACATCGTCTACCACTTTGAGGTCCTGAACTGCATCATCAGCCACAATGGGACCCAGTTCACCGGGAAGAAATTCCCACGCTTTTGTGATGACTACCACATCCGGGTCGAGTAGGCCTCGGTCGCGCACCCTTTAACCAATGGGCATGTCGAGCGCGCCAACGACATGGTCCTATAGGGCCTAAGTCGTGCATCTTCAACCGCCTCAACAAGTTCACGGGGCGGTGGGTAGGAAAGGTGCCGGCAGTGCTGTGGAGCTTGTGCATGAGCCTGAACGGATCCACATGGTTCACCCCCTTCTTCATGGTGTACGGCACCGAAGCCGTGCTCCCGTTTGACCACGACTATGGCGCGCCAAGGGTGCAGTCGTATGGCAAGAGCAGGTTGGGCGAGTAGCTCCAGGATGCGCTCAACTAGCTTGACGATGCGCGCGATGTGGCGCTTGTCGGATCTGCCAAGTACCAGAAGACCCTCCGCCGTTACTGGAGCAGAAACATTCAAAGTCGGGCATTCTAGGTGGGTGACCTGGTACTCCGACGCATGCAGTCAACGATGTAAAAGCACAAGCTGAGCCCTACCTGGGAAGGACCTTTCATCATCATGCAAGTCCTACGCCCGGGGCTTACAAGCTGAAGAACAAGAAGGGCGAGATCTTCACCAATGCCTGGAACATCAAATAGCTACATGGCTTTTACCGTTAGCTTGTTTTTCTTGCTTTCTGGATCACCCTTAGGCTAGGACTCGCCTAGCTCAGCGCTAAGATGCCATTAAAACTTTCGAACCCTTTTGCGTGTATCTCCCGAGCGGATCGTGCTGACACGCGCGTGCAGCTAGCACGACACGCCTGCGGGGGCTAAATCCTTGTCCAGGCACATGACTTAAATCATTTTCTCAAGCACTTTTTGAGCAGTCGCGCTCGCTCTAAGTAATTTACTTCTATTTCGAACAAATCTTTTGTCGTCCAAGCCACGGAGACCTTTTCTATCGATTGTTCACTACCGACCCGCGCTGTCGCCGCGTGAAAGCAAGTTCAGTGGGCCAGCCCCCACAACTTCAGCATGCACGCAGCAAAGGAAAATTGGCTACAACATAGAATACCAAAACTCGCTCGGATAACAATTAAAAGATACAATTAAGGAAAGCACATGTTGGCGCTAAAATCGGCCAGACAGGAATCGGCCGATGGTCTTCAGCGTCGAACACACGACCCGGGAGAATCTGCTTAGCTCCTTTTCGGGTTATCGCCCTGGTGCGGTTCGCGCGGTATGCCAGTCAATCTGACCTGTTGATTGACAAGGAAATAAAGTATTAAAATCCTGGCGCTCCGATCGGCTGGAGTTCCGATCTGTCCTGAGGAGCGCGTCGGCGGCGAATCGGCCGATTTGCTGTAGAGATGATTGGCTATGGATCAGCCGATAATCGTGTAGTAATTGTAAAGAAAACTGCTGCAGCGATCTAAACAATTACTATAGAGACAACACTTGAAATAGATCTAATCGGCTGTGAGATGATAAATCGAAGAAGAACGATGACGAAGCCGATTACTCTGATCTCAAGCTGGATAACTGGTGATAATACTAGAATAACAGGTAAAACTTGCAATTCTAGTAAATATCGATAACTGGTGAATAAATCCAAACGAAACCACAGCGATGCGCCCGTAGTTAAGGCTCGGATATTACTCGATAAGCGGAACCTACCAATTGGCCGGAGATCAAGTTGATGCAGCCCTGCCAATCCGTATGAACTCGTGAAAGCAGAAAAGTATTGGCGAAGTCGCCGACTTGAAAGTAAATTGCTGAAAAAGTAGAAGTATTGTTGTTGATTGATGTGTTTTTTTCTTGCAAAGCCCTGACGACTCCTATTTATACCCTAAAACTAGGACTCCTGGTCGATTACGACTTGTTACAACCTTATTTAAAACAGGAAAACTACTATATCTATAATGTCTTTTAAAAAGGAAACGGACTCTCGCAGAATCTTCCGCCGCCGTCTCCTAATCCAATCAGGACTTTTTCAATTGCTTCATGACCGACTTAGCGTCGCTCTGTTGACCAACTTTTGACCGGGACCCTCCGAAGTTGTCCCATCCTGTTGGCGCAAGCTGCATCACCAATCGGCCGATTTCCAACTGTTACCTCAATCGGCCGATTCCTTACTGTAGCCTTCAGATCTGCCGCATCGGCCAATCTTCTCCTCCTGACGCCGATTCAACACGTGTCAAAATCTGGCGTCAACACATGCCTCCCAGTTTCGGAGTAAAACATAACTTTTACTTCGAAACTCTTTTCTTTAATCTTTCCTCCGAAACGAGCGCAGTAAAAATCTCCTTTCGTTTAAAGCTCTTGTGAACTCTTCCCCTTCGATATATGCATTTCCCGGAGCACATCGGCCGATTCTATACGGTCTTTCCCAGGTGGGCGACCATTTACCGAATTTGGGATCCTTAGACCCTATCGGCAGCACCAACTCTCATACCAAATCTTCTCGGGAGAATTGTTTAACCTTGACCTTCTTATCATACCACCTGGCCACCCTTTTTCTTGACATTAGCTGTCGATTCTTGATTTTCAACCTCCTTGCTGTTATTTTGCTTGGGGCGCCAGACCCGACACTTGACGTTTCTCTTTTCCAGCGCCTGCCTCTGCTCTACTTTTTGTTGCTCCCATCGGCGCAGGCGTTGGATCCTCCGTTTCTGCGATTTGGATAGTCCAACAGGGCACCACCTGGGGTTTATTGGTTTGGCCGATGATTTGGCGTGCTCCCAATCTGATTCCCTTCCTAGGGGGTTTTCATCTGACAAAGCCGACCGTGTACGCTGATTCTGCTCCTCAGTCGATCCTGTTGGTCGATCCTGCCTTTCGACCGATCATACCGGTCAGCTTTGCCCTCCAACCGAACATGCACTAAAAGGCGCCGATCCTTTTGTTCGTGCCAGTTTCTGCTGATCGGCTCTGATCCTCTATCTCTGGAGCGCGATCTTTTGAGCGGGCGATCGCCGCAACTTGACCCGCTGCACTCAGGGCAATTATCGGCTGATGGCAATCTGAGGTCATTTTCCCAGCAATGAATAAAAAACGGACATCGCCAATGATCTTTGTGCCGGCGTATCATCTCATCGTGGTGTCTCGTCCTTTCCTGCTGTCGCCGATATTTGCTGAGTAAGAATTGGGAAGTGACGGGTCTACGCGATCGCTTTGATCCTTCGCCTTCATGTTCCGTCCGTCTTTTCCCTTTAACACCGTCCACCGTGACCTGCTTTCTGGGATCCACGGCGGCGCTCCTTCTCGCCGATTCTGACGTCAGCACCTTGGTTTGAAGTGAATTTTTCCCCGTGTCAACCATGTTGGCCGGGAAAGGATGCTGATGTATCTTCATCGGTTTTTCCAGTTTAGCCGGGGTTTCGAACTTGAGCCTTCCCTGCTCGATGGCCGGTTGTATCTGTTGACGAAAGATTTTGCATTCATTCATATCATGAGACGTGGCGTTGTACCACTTGCAGTACTTCATCTTCTTGAGCTGATCGGCCGAAGGGATGGTATGATACTGAGATAGCTTGATCTGCCCTTCCTGGAGTAATAAGTCGAAAATCTTATCGGCCTTTGATGTGTCAAAGCCGAATGTCTCTGGTTCTTTCTTTCCAAAAGGGCACGATATTGGCTTCTTCCCTTTGACCCATTCTACTAGGCCGATTTCTCCTCCTTCCTCAGATTCAGACCCTTCCAAATTCCTCTGGTGATCAAACAGGCGTACCTCCTGACCGGCCAACCGGTGAACGATCTGACTTAAGCATTCAAATTCTTGTGAGGCGTACCTCTCCTTGATATGCGGCAGGAGGCCTTGGAAAGCGATATCGGCCAACTGGGCATCGGTCAGAGCCAGAGTATAGCATTTGTTTCCGATTTCTCTGAACCTCCGTATGTATCCAGTTACTGGTTCGTCGCTTCTCTGCCTGAGGCTGGTCAAATCCGAGAGCTTCATCTCATGTACTCCTGCGTAGAAGTACTTATGGAATTGCTTTTCCAGATCGGCCCAAGTAACAATGGAATTGGGTGGCAAGGTGGTGAACCACTGGAAGGCCGATCTGGACAGAGACGATGAAAACAAACGCACCCTCAGAGCATCTTGTGTGGCAGCCTCCCCGCACTGGATGATGAATCGGTTGATGTGCTCTACAGGTGATGTATCGTCCGTCCCCGAAAACTTGGTGAAATCGGGAACTTTGTAGCGGTGTGGGAACGGCAGCAAGTCATAGGCCGATGGGTATGGCGTCTTGTAGGTGTAAGTTTGCACCTTTGGCTTCAATCCAAACTGGTCCTGGATCACTTCTGCTATTCTTGCCGTCCAGTCCACCTGCTGCTGATGAACGACTGTTCGTGGCGCGGGCATGTGCTGAAGAGCTGGCACGGCTGGGTGATGAATCGAAGCATGCGGCGAATTCTGCTGAGCAGCTGATAGTTGATGGCGAAGTGAATCCGCCGCCCCATCATATGTCATCATTGGCGCTGTGCCTCTGGATGCTTCTACAGCGCTTGCCCCCCTACCGATTTCTGATGAGATCGGCTGATACTGAGGGACCGTCGGCCGGACGGCCGATTGGTGAGTCACCTGGGTTGGATAGCTTCCATGCCCGGTTGATGGATCCGGGAAAGCCGTTGTCGCCGATATCCCCCAGGGTACCGAGCTTGTAGGCAGCGATTGTACAGAAACGACCTGGACAGGTTGCAACGGTGTCTGTGACGGGAAACATGGTGCACCGTTGTACCTTGGAGATGCTGGAGGCAACGGAGTGTTGTATCCCTCGCGTTGCGTTAATATCGGCTGAGGAGCCGATTGGGATGTGCATGGTGAGCTTCTAGCTGGCAGCGTGATTGGCGGGGCATACGCTGGTCCCTGATAGCCTTGGACTGCTCCGCTGGCCAGAGAACTGACGACGACATTATACACCGTGTTAGTCATCACCGAGGATTGATCAATGAATGCCTGGTAGACGGACTGTTGGATCATATCGGACATCTTGCCCATGTCTTCAGCGATGGTGATGTGGCGGGGAACTGGAATAGGAGCCTTCTTGACAGCCTCCCTGCTTCTGGTATGACTGAACGACTGAAGGTACATCTTCTTGTAATCTTCTAGATGTTTAGCTAATTCTTCCCTCTGGTCGTCCTTGGGATCCGCTTCTGTGATCTCAATGATGTTGGTATCGGAGATTTCTACGTTCTTCGACATATCAGATCTTGGATTGGTCCCACCAGGCGTGCCAAAAGTGTGTTGGCGCTAAAATCGGCCAGACAGGAATCGGCCGATGGTCTTCAGTGTCGGACACACGACCCGGGAGAATCTTCTTAGCTCCTGTTCGAGTTATCGCCCTGGTGCGGTTCGCGCGGCGTGCCAGTCAATCTGACCTGTTGATTGACAAGGAAATAAAGTATTAAATTCCAGGCGCTCCGATCGGCTGGAGTTCCGATCTGTCCTGAGGAGCGCGTCGGCGGCGAATCGGCCGATTTGCTGTAGAGATGATCGGCTATGGATCAGCCGATAATCGTGTAGTAATTGTAAAGAAAACTGCTGGAGCGATCTAAACAATTACTATAGAGACAACACTTGAAATAGATCTAATCGGCTGTTAGATGATAAATTGAAGAAGAACGATGACGAAGCCGATTACTCTGATCTCAAGCTGGATAACTGGTGATAATACTAGAATAACAGGTAAAACTTGCAATTCTAGTAAATATCGATAACTGGTGAATAAATCCAAACGAAACCACAGTGATGCGCCCGTAGTTAAGGCTCGGATATTACTCGATAAGCCGAACCTACCAATTGGCCGGAGATCAAGTTGATGCAGCCCTGCCAATCCGTATGATCTCGTGAAAGAAGAAAAGTATTGGCGAAGTCGCCGACTTGAAAGTAAATTGCTGAAAAAGTAGAAGTATTGTTGTTGATTGATGTGTTTTTTTTCTTGCAAAGCCCTGACGACTCCTATTTATACCCTAAAACTAGGACTCCTGGTCGATTACGACTTGTTACAACCTTATTTAAAAACAAGAAAACTACTATATCTATAATGTCTTTTAAAAAGGAAACGGACTCTCGCAGAATCTTCCGCCGCCGTCTCCTAATCCAATCAGGACTTTTTCAATTGCTTCCTGACCGACTTAGCGTCGCTCTGTTGACCAACTTTTGACCGGGACACTCCGAAGTAGTCCCATCCTGTTGGCGCAAGCTGCATCACCAATCGGCCGATTTCCAACTGTTACCTCAATCAGCCGATTTCTTACTGTAGCCTTCAGATCTGCCGCATCGGCCAATCTTCTCCTCCTGACGCCGATTCAACACGTGTCAAAATCTGGCGTCAACAGCACAGTTGGCCACAACGACCCGTCCTTGTTCATTACAACGATTAAAATCTTAAATAGAAAAGTTTATGGTAGGGTCAACTTAGGAAGTCACTCGGCTGGGGCATGACGCTCAGCTAGGATGTCAGAGGGGCTGAGCTGGCGGGCCAGTTGCTACGCATTGGGACTCATCTCCACGCTCAGCCGGTCGAGGTCTTCCTCGGACCGACCCCCAGCGTAGCCGCTTGACATAGCAGCGTAGACCACACCTTCGAAGTGTGAGGCTGTGGCCGTGAATGCCGTGTGCACGCCAACGAAGTCGCCATCAGCAGTCAGCTCCTCGACGCGAGGGTAGTCTCGGGCTAGGTGTGGATGAACCGCCAGCGACTCCCCGCTGATGTGCGCGGACGTCGCATCACCAGGCTTCGCCTTCCGGCCCTCAACCACGAAAAGCCGGTGGAAGAGGGAAAGGTGGAGAGCAACTCCGAGGAACCCCTCGCACAGGGAGACGAACACGACAAGATGAAGTATCCCCTCCGGGTGGAGATGGCGAAGCCCAATGTCGTGCTTGCCCAGGACTGAACAGAGGAAGTCGTGCGCTGATATGCCAAAGACCTGGTGGAAGAACTCCACCAGTGCGACCGCCTCAGTAGGAGTGGGCCGCGGGAAGAACTCCCCCACCACAGGACGCCATCTGGAGTGGGGAGGGTGAAGGCCCCTCTCCTCCAGGAGCCTAATCTTCACCCCCGACATAATGGACTTTTTCCAAGATGACATGGTTGCTGAGGCGAAGGCGAGCGACGAACGGCGGCTACGGCCACGACAGTGAGCATGAGGTAGGAAGCTCTGTCTCCTTCACCTCACTCCCTCTTTCTCCAACTTTTGCTCGATTGAATGGCAGAAAGCGATGGGGGAAGAACGATAGTGGGACGCGCATGGGGCAATTTATACCCAACCCTCGCGGAAGTCGAGTGGGCACGGCAAGGCGGAAATCGCTCGGGAAGTGGCGAGCCCCACGACTGCGCTTCGGGAGAAGGTGGGCACCGGAACGCACGTATGGCATGTCAGACCCGGGGCCTTGGGACTGCGCACATGGCATGAAACATTCTAGAATAAGGGATGGAGCATGTCCCATACCTTATACCTGTTGGAAGCTACTCGGCAATAAGTAGGACTCGTCCGAACAGAAAGAAACTACCCGAGTAGTACTCGAGTAGGACTCCTACGCTCGTATCTAGCTAGGATATCTATAACCCTGTCCCCCAGACTATATAAGGGCGGGCAGGGACCCCCTCAAACCAGTCCACATCTAAGGCAATACAAACCACCACACAGGACGTAGAGTATTACGCTCTCAGCGGCCTGAACCTGTCTAAAGTTTCGTGTTCCTTGCACCTTCAAGTTCTAAGTCTCGACGACACCCTACCTACAACCTACCACCTCGGGGGTATCCCTCGTTGGGCTTGGCGGTAAAACACCGACAGCTGGCGCGCTAGGTAGGGGTGATCATTGATGATCCACAGGAGAACTCGATGGCATCGTTCAACCTCACCGTTGCTCTCGAAGAAGGCACGGCTTTCATTTTCGGCACCTGGTTCTATATCGCCAATGGTTCTTGTAGCTTCAACAGTCACCTCACCAACCCCAGGGAGTTGGTGGCATCAACGCTAACATCCAGCCACGACATCGACGAATTCGCCGACAATCTCGGTGAAATCCAAATTTTTGATTTAATAGGAAATCGTGAGAGCGAATCCAGGTCCAACTCGGCTCCTACTCGTGACGGGTCCAAACTCGAGTATCCATTTGGACTTCACATCACAGCCACCATTTATCGGGAGGCGCTACATGTCAAACCCGAGGCTACGGGACTGCGCACTTAGCATAGAATATTCTAGAATAAGGGATGGGGCATGTCCCTGTCAGACCCGGGTCCACGGGACTACGCACATGGCGTACATTTTCTAGGATAAGGGATGAGACATGGCCCACGCCCTACACCAGTTGTAACTACTAGTACAGAAGTTGGACTAGTCGGAACATAAGGAAACTACCCGAGTAGTACTCGGGTAGGACTCCGTAGCTTGTATTTAGCTAGGACTTCCATGTAACCCTGTCCCCCCAGACTATATAAGAGCGGGCAGGGACCCCCTCCAAAAGACACATCATCTAAGGCAATACAAACCACCACGCAGGACGTAGGGTATTACGCATACTGCAGCCCGAACCTGTCTAAAGTTTCATGTTCCTTGCACCTTCAAGTTCCTTATCTCGGCAACACCCCACCTACAATCTACCGTCTCGGGGGTACCCCTCGGTGGGCTTGTAGGTTCTACACCGATAGTCCCATAACTTATATCTATTATAACTACTCGTATGCGAGTAGGACTAGTCGGAACAGAAGGAAACTACCCGAGTAGTGCTCGAGTAGGACTCCTAAGCTAGTATCGGGCTAGGATTCCATGTAACCCTGTCCCCCCAGACTATATAAGGGCGGGCAGGGACCCCCTGCAAACAATCATCACACCGATAACCAATCTAAGGCAATACAAACTACCATACAAGTCGTAGGGTATTACGCACAACGCGGCCCGAACCTGTCTAAACCTTGTGTTTCTTGCACCTTCGAATTTCTGATCTCGGCGACACCCTGCCTACAATTTCTACTACCTTAGGGTATACCTAGGTACGCTTGTCGGTAAAACACCGACAGCTAGCGCACCAAGTAGGGGGGCACGACTTTTGTCATCGGCTCGTGGGTCACCAGTGCCGTGCCCGAGGTGGGCACGACTTTTGTCATCGGCTCGTGGGTCTGCATCGCTGATGGCGCAGGCGACTTCCATCGGTACCTCGTCGACAACACGAAGCCGGAGGCTTCTGCAGCAACCCAACGTAGTGATCTTGATGAGTCCGTGGTCAACCTCGACGAGATGCTGCTCCCTGACCTAGCCAGGGATCTCGAGGAGCAGTCCATTTTCAACGCGACTTCAACTCGTGCCGCACCAGGATTCCTCGGATCAGATTCAATCTGGCCTGAGGGACAGCATACCCGATTCACCTTTGGGTTATGCAGCGCGGTCACTGTTTACCAGGAGGCCATACAGTTTGAGTCCCTATCCGCATTGGAGGAGGACTTAGATCGCCTACTCAAAATCAGAAAAGATGAAGCCACCGCATCACGGGAGGCTCCTATCTTTGACGACTATGACTCGGATTTTGATGATGGTGCGATGCCTTTTATGGGCGGTCTCCAGGGCCTGATGATCACATCAACGCCACAAGGACAGTTCGTGTACTGGAAGGGCAAGAAACCCTCTGAACTACTCGGAGACGACGCTCGCTTTGTGGCCCACCTCGATACACTACCATACCAAGAGGGCAGGCCCCTTCCCACCATCGCCGGAAAAAGGAACCGTGTTGGTCGATTACAGGTCCAATGAGCACATCACACACCGCCACATCTACATGGCGGAAGTAGAAGGCGAAGGCAATGGAAACCCCAATGAACTACTTGAGCAAATCTCCGGATACGATGTCACTCCTGATGCGGCGATGAAATCGACGCCGAACGCGACGCTCGCAGATTGAGGAACCAGAAGCACTCTACACGCAGAAGGAACGTCGCAGAGCGCCAACACCGTCTGGAGCGCAATCTCGACGTGGAATTCACGACAGTAGGAGAGCGGGGCTTCCAGACCCCGATCGCCAACATCGCCGGTATCATGGCTATACTAGCCTCCAGCCGAGACCCAGTGGCACAATCAGCTTTGCGACCAGTTCAGAAGGCATGATTACAGCTCGACCGACAGAACCCGGCACCATTAGTGCTGGCCAACCAAGAGGGAGTGGGCAAAAGTCGCAGTCACCCACAAGTTAGCCGGACTCCCGGGGGACATTCCCGTCAGTGCCCCAGGGACAATGAAGCCAACAATGATGCTGCGCAAGGCAGTTGCTCCGTATGTTGGAGACCGCGACCACAACTAGGGGGAACAGGCCACCACCACGACCACCACGACCACCACGACAACGCCCTTCCGGTAGTTACAATCAACGACTACTCGAAAATCTGCCAACGGATGATCTTCGTTGGAAGATCAACAAAGGTTGCGACGCTCGCTCCGTCATCGACGCCCGATGAGAAGAGCGAGCTGCAGCTGGTGGCTACCACGTACCAGACAACAGTGATCACTTCCCAGTGTTCACATGATGATTCAGCATGTACCAGTACCCAGAGGGCTTCAAACCAATTGGCATCACTAAGTACGACGGCAAGCACGCTCCTCAATAATGGCTCAGGTGCTACTCCATGGCCATAGAAGTCACGGGTGGTTCCAACATCACCAAGGTCGTCTACTTCCCGATGGCCTCTGGAAACACTCCATCGACTCTTGGGATGATCTGAAGGGTGTCTTCACCAACATTTTCCAAGGGGCGATCAATCGAGCAGGTACTCATCATGATCTATCTCAATGCAAACAGGGACATAACGAGCTCCTGCTGTCCTACACTCGTCATTTCTTCGACACTCGCGCCACCATCGCCAACATCTCCGAGCAAGATGTCATCGACTGCTTCCATAACGGCATCACCGACCAAACTCTCTTTATAGACTTTGGCCGTAACCAACCCAAGACTGCTGCAGCGCTCCGCGACATGATGCAAGCTTGAGTGGACCAGGAGGAGCATGAGTGCGATCGCTTCGTGAGGCGCGGCAACGACTACAACAACAACAACTACAAGTGGAGAAACAACCACCGCAGTGAGAGAAGCCAGCGTAGCCACCGTGGATCCTCTTGAAAGCGCAAGCCAAACGATCTTGTCGCGGCTATCGACAAACTTCTACACAAGCAAGAGCGGTTCGACAAACTTTTGCACAAGCAATGCCTAGTGCACCCAAACACCAAGCACTTGGCAATCGAGTGCTACAACCTCTGAAAGATCTTCAATGCCAAGCCTCTTGACAAGAACGCCAAGAAGAAGGGCAAGGAAATGGAGGACGATGAACCAGAGGACAAGTCAGGCGGCGCCCGATTCCAGGACGCATCAAAGACTATCAACGTCATCTTTGGCGGCGAATCCGGCTTTGCTTTCAAATGAGCCCAAAAGCTAGCACTACGCGAGATCTTATCTATTGAGCCAGCGGTACCACGACCACTCCAATGGTTGGAGGTCCCTATTAATGGACTAGCTTCTTAGAGCCGGAAAAATTCCCACACGTGCTGGATCTTGTGGTGGCCAGCGTCAGGCTCACGAGAGTACTCATCGATGGAGGAAGCGGCCTCAATCTTCTCTTTACGAGTAATCTGGAAAAGATGGCCTTGGACATCACGGACATGCTCACCCCAAGCAAAGCTCCCTTCTACAGCATCGTACCAGGGAACTCGGCTACACCACTCGGGACTGTGACCCTCCCAGTGACCTTCGACACGAGGGAGAACTACAGGACCGAATACATCAACTTCGAGGTGGCAAACTTCGAATCTTCGTACCACGCCATCCTGGGAAGACCCGCATTGTCCAAGTTCATGGCCGTACCCCACTACGTTACCTACTTCTCAAGATGCTAGGAAAGAGTGGCGTGCTCACCTTCTGCGGTGACTTGAGGATGTCGTACGACTGCGACCAGGAGGCTATCGAGTACGCTTCAACATTGCGCGTGCTGAACCCTCCTTAGAAGTACTTGTGGCCACGCAACAACTCTCCTAGTATGGCCTGGAGATACCGATGAAAAAGGCAAACCAGACAAAGATACAGGCCACTAGGGAAGTCACCCTCAAAGCAATACAGTTGCAAGAAGGTGACCCGTTCAAGACAGCCCTAATCGGCACAGGGCTCAATGACAAATAGGAAAGCACGATCATCAGTTTTCTTAGGGCTATCCGAGACATATTCGCGTGGAAACCAGCGGATATGCCAGGCGTGCTGAGGGAGTTGATCGAGCACAGCTTGAAAGTAAACACTAAGGCCGTCCCTAAGAAGCAGTGACTTCGTAGGTTTGCTCCAGATAAGAGAGAGACGATCAAAAAGGAGATAGCTAAACTACTCGTGGCTGGTTTCATCAAAGAGGTATTCCATCCAGAGTGGTTAGCTAATCCTGTTATTGTAAAAAAGAAGAATAATAATGAATGGAGGATGTGTGTCGATTATACCGTTCTCAACAAGCATTTCCCAAAGGATCCTTTCGGGCTACCACGCATCGACCAAGTCATTGATTCCACTGCCGGCTACATACTACTTTTCTTCCTTGATTGCTACTTGGGCTACCATTAGATTGCCCTCAAGGAAGAAGACCAGATCAAGACTGCTTTGATCACCCCGTATGGTGTGTATGCCTATACGACCTTGTCCTTCGGGTTGAAGAACGCAGACGCAACGTACTAGCTGGCAATCCTGCTATGCTTTGCCGACTAGCTACACCGCAATGTGGATGCCTACGTGGATGATGTGGTCATTAAGACCCGAAATCACGATGACTTTATTACAGATCTAGAAGAAACCTTCAACTGCCCATGCAAGTTTCGGTGGAAGCTCAACCCGACTAAGTGCGTCTTTGGCGTACCATCTGGGAAATTACTCTGCTTTATCATCTGTCACTGAGGGATCAAAGCCAATCCGGAGAAAATCACCACCATCATCGACATGGGGCCTCCGACCACAATCAACGATGTTAAAGAACCTCACGGGATGCATGGCAACCCTGAATAGATTCATCTCACGACTTGGGGAATAGGGACTACCTTTATTCAAGCTATTGAAACAGCAAGACAAGTTCAAGTGGATAGAGGAGGCGGAATAGGCACTGCAGGACCATAAGCATCACGTATAGTCGCTCCCTATCCTAAGAGCACCATTGCCAGGCGAGAACTTGCTTCTCTACATCGCCGCGACTACTCGTGTGATCAGCACCACCATCAGGGTGGAGAACACCGAGGAGGGCCATGCATTCGGTGTGCTAAGGCCAGTGTACTTTGTCAGCGAAGTACTCTCTGAAATACTCATCACATCTAGGTGTAACACCTCAGGTGTTTAAATTACGAAATAAGCCTCATTAGCTTAACACGATGCATAAATAATTAAGAAAAGTTTCAATGAAATGAGTTATACATTGGTTTTGCCTTGAATAGAAAATAGTTGTGTATATGTGCATAAGTACATGTACTTTAATCAAGCCATTCAAATAACTTTCACATTGATGCAAACATGGCTACAAAATTGAATAGGCACGTCGTTATTGACATGTTAAACAAAAGTCTAGTTGAAGCCTAGGAGTGAATGCAAAGTTTTTCCCAGGAAATGACGTGCCCTCCGAATTATACTTTTTGAGTTTTTAAAATAACTTCTAAACTAGAACTCAAATGAACATTGGCCTGAAACAAAACTTGTGTAACTTTTCATTTTGAACAACTTTGATGTTCAAGGATTTTTGAGTTGTGTTGACGCCAGATTTTGACACGTGTTAAATCGGCGTCGGGAAGAGAAGGTTGGCCGATGCAGCAGATCTAAAGGCTACAATAAGGAATCGGCCGAACAGTTGGAAATCAGCCGATTGGTGATACAGCTTGCGCCAACAGGATGGGAATATTTCGGAGAGTCCTGGTCAAAAGTTGGTCAACAGGGCAACGCAAAGTCGGTCAAGGAGCAATTGAAAAGAGTCCTGATTGGATTAGGGGACGGCGGCGGAAGATTCTGCGGGAGTCCGTTTCCTTTAAAAGTTATTATAGATATAGTAGTTTTTCCGTTTTTTAAATAAGGTTGTAACAAGTCGTAATCGACCAGGAGTCCTAGTCTTAGGGTATAAATAGGAGTCGTCAGGGTCTTGCAAAAGGATCATCACATCAATCAACAACAATACTTCTACTTTTTTTCAGCAATTTACTTTCAAGTCGGCGACTTCGCCAATACTTTTCTTCTTTCACGAGTTCGTACGGGTTGGCAGGGCTGCATCAACTTGATCTCCGGCCAATTGGTAGGTTCCGCTTATCGAGTAATATCCGAGCTTTAACTACGGGCGCATCGCTGTGGTTTCGTTTGGATTTATTCACCAGTTATCGATATTTACTAGAATCGCAAGTTTTACCTGTTATTCTAGTATTATCACCAGTTATCCAGCTTGAAATCAGAGTAATCGGCTTCGTATCGTTCTTCTTCGATTTACCATCTTACAGCCGATTAGATCTATTTCAAGTGTTGCATCCGTACTAATTGTTTAGATCGCTCCAGCAGTTTTCTTTACAATTATTACGCGATTATCGGCTGATCCATAGCCGATCATCTTTACAGCAAATCGGCCGATTCGCCGCCGACGCGTCTTCAGGACAGATCGGAACTCCAGCCGATCGGAGCGCCTGGAATTTAATACTTTATTTCCTTGTCAATCAACAGGTCAGATTGACTGGCACGCCGCGCGAACCGCACTAGGGCGATAACCCGAACAGGAGCTTAGCAGATTCTCCTGGGTCGTGTGTCCGATGCTGAAGACCATCGGCCGATTCCTATCCAGCCGATTTTAGCGCCAACAAGTTGCAACACAAAAATTTGAGAAACACTTGGATTTGTAAACCAGCCCCTGCCTTTTCTTCTATTTTCACTGTAGACCCTTCTTCTCCGCTCGCCCGACCCTTCGCTTCGCCCGACCCTACGCTCTCCCGACCCTTCGCTCGCCCGACCCTTCGCTTCGCCTGACCCTCGGCTTCGCCCGACCCTCGCTTCGCCCGACCCTTCGCTTTGCCCGACCCTCCGCCTGCCGCGCAGTCGCCGCAGGCCACTTTGCCGGCGATGCCTGACCGGCGCTAGGCGCCAAGCCAATGCTTGGCCCCGCCCGCACGCCGCGCTTCTCCCCACACCGCGTTCCTCCCAAGTCCGCGCACGCCACGCGCACGCCGGCGACGCGCGCCTCTGCTCGCCGCCCGCCGCACCCAATGAACAAGCCGTGCCGTGCCCGTTTCCCCGCCGCGTCCTGCCAGTCGCCGCGCTCGCCGCCCGGCAAGCCAGCTGCTGCAGCTCCTCGCCCGACCCGCGCGCCGCGTGATCTCCCGCTCCCCACGCCAAATCCTCAGCGCCGAATCCCCTGCTCGCCGCCCACCGCAACCAATCACGCGCCCCCGTCGTGCCACCCGCGCCCGCGCCTCGCAGTCCAGTCCCGCCCCTCCTCCCGCCTCTCTGCTGCCTACATGAGACCGCACTGAGCCCCCCCCCTTGCGCGCCCAGACACCAGAACGTCGCCGCCGCCACCATTACCGCCGCCGTGCACCACCCGCCCGTGGAGCCCCACTCTTCAGCCTCCCACTGCCCAAACCCATAGCCCAACGAGCTTGCCCTCCCTCCACTGAAGCTCACCGGCCTCTTCCCCAGCCAGCTCGACCACCTTAGCACCACCAGCGCCGCCCGTGCCGCTGCCGCTCCCCTGCTGCTCCGTGGACAGCCCACTCCAAAGCTCCTCCGTCCAAGCCAAGCCTCGAAACGGTTTCCCCTCGACGCCGCGAAGCTCATCGACCAGCCCACGCTCTCCCCTCCACGCCGGAGCACTGTCGCCGATGCTCCGCCCCGCCGCCGCCCCTCTGCTCCGCGCCGACGAGCCTCCTCCGGCCACCCCCAACCCTGACCAAGGCTATCCCAAGGTAGCTCTCACCTCCTTGGATCTCGACGATCTTTTTCTCCTTGCCGCCGATGAGCCCCCTCGCCGGAATCTGGCCGGCCGCCATGCCAGCGCCGCCAGGGACCACATTGCTTTGATTGCAATCTTCCCAGGGGCCTACACACAAGTTTACAGGGACCCCTCTGTAAAAGAAAGTTTTAAACCTAGTTTCAAAAACAGTGAACTTGCAAAATTCATAAAAAATCGGAGAAAAAGAGGAAAAATACAAACTCAACTGTTCTGGAATCTTTAGAAGAAGATCTACAACTTTTGTTACATGCAATTCTTCAGTTGCTTGATAAATCTTGCTATAAATTAAATGGAAGGTTTAATAGACTTTAATTGTACCCACTGTTGTAGACAAAGGCTAAACCTAAAAATTTAACAGTAGATTAGTTGCTTGATTTTTAGGCTAGTTTAGAAAATATTAGGATCAGAACCCATCTCTAGATAAACTTTTTGATAAAACTTGTTTATGCCATGAAATAATAAAACTAAATTTTAACTATTGTTATGTTGTGATTCATGTGGTGAATGTTTTGCAGAGCTGTTATATTGATGCCTAAATACCACAGAAAAAGTTTAGAGGCCTTTTCCTTTCTGTAACCTATTTATATAATTTTGTTGTAGAAAAAATGTACTAATTCAAATATTTAGTTTCTTTGCTTGAAAAATGCTCAACTTTTTACTGTGGGACTCTTTAGAGTAGATCTTGCTGTATAAAAAGTTTCATACTCAGAAAACCTGTAAAACATCCTGTAGAAAGTAATCTTTATTAAAGTAGGTGTAAATTGTCCTATTTATTATGCTTTGTATCTTGCACAGTAAAATCTGAAAAATTTACAGTAACACATATATGGATAGATTAATTCCTTGTAAAAGTTTTGGTGTCAATACTTGCATGGTTTGTTCTGTATAAAAATAACTAGGTTCTAGTAGTGGCTATGTATTACATTTTTCATAATTATTCTGCTGTGTGAAAATGTCTGAAATTTTTACAGTGCTTTTGTCTCTACATAATGTGCTCTAAACAAAAATTTCATCACCAGAAGTTACCTAGTCCAGAAGTTGTGTTTAATCCATGTTGAGCTTTGAAAATTAAGTTTCCAATATACCACAACCCCCTTCTTGTTTAATGAAGTTAGTAGTTGTTGGCGCTAAAAATCGGCCAGGAATCGGCCGATGATCTTCAGCATCGGACACACGACCTAGGAGAATCTGCTTAACTCCTGTTCGGGTTATTGCCCTGGTGCGGTTCGCGCGGCGTGCCAGTCATTCTGACCTGTTGATTGACAAGGAAATAAACGTATTAAATTCCGGGCGTCCCGATCGGCTGGGGTTCCGATCTGTCCCGAAAAGCGTATCAGCGAATCGGCCGATTTGCTATGAAGATGACCGGCTATGGATCAGCCGATAATCACGTAATAATTGCAAAGAAAACTGCTGGAGCAACTTAAACAATTATTACAGATGCAACACTTGAAATAGATCTAATCGGCTGTATGATAATGAACAAGGGAAAGCGATGATAAAGCCGATAGTTTTGATCTCAAGCTGGATAACTGGTGATAAAATTAGAACAATAGGTAAAACCTATAATTCTGGTAAATATCGATAACTAGTGAATAAATCTAAACGAAACAACGGCGATGCGCCCCAAGTTAAAGCTTGGATATTATTCGATAAGCGGAACCTACCAATTGGCCGGAGATCGTGTCGATGCAGTCCTGCCAATCCGTACGAACTCGTGAAAGAAAAAGAAGTAATGGCGAAGTCGCCGACTTGAAAGTAAAGTACGATGAAAAAGTAGATTGTTTTGTTGATTGATTGATGTCTATCTTACAAAGCCCTGACGGCTCCTATTTATACCTTAGGACTAAGACTCCTGATCGATTACGATCCGTTACAAACTTGATTTAAATAGAAAACTACTATATCTATAATATTTTCCTAAAGGAAACGGGCTCCCGCAGAATCTTCTGCCGCCATCTCCTAGTCCAATCAGGATCCTTTCCATTGCTTCACGACCGAGTCGGCATCATCCTTTTGACCAACGTCAGGTAATTTTTTGGCTGAGACCTTCTGTTGGGATTCCAATGGCTTTATCCCCCTTTCTGTTGGCGCAAGCTGCATCGCCAATCGGCCGATCCTTAACTGTAGCCTCAATCGGCCGATTCCCAACTGTAGCCTTTAAATCTGTTGCATCGGCCAATCTCTTCCTTTCTTGACGCCGATTCAACACATGTCAAAATCTGGCGTCAACAGTAGTTTAAGTTATACTCTTTTAACAATTGCCCAAAGAAATCTTAACTAAGTAACTTCACAACCAAATCGATGTTTTGTGGACTGCAACTTTATCGTGAAGGAAAATAATCGTCATATACCATCACTATAACTTACACTTGTGCATTCATATAGAATCGACTACTCTCGCCGACGGAACGTACGAGCTGGTGCCCGCGTCCGAGAGTGAGCAGCGTGAAGCCCAAGTGAATCTAACTGAAGCTTTCGAAGACCCGAACCCGAGTTCGGACGAGCTCCAAACTAACTTTACCCAAGAAGGCAAGCCCCGGAGCATGAACCCTATTTTTTTTCTAAACTTATGCAACTTATTACTCTACTTTACTTGTGCATTAAGTTTATAGGAGTTGAATGAAAACTTAGTCGCATGATCCTAGGTACCCATGCTCTGAACACTAGATGTAAGGTTCGATAGAATGCTATGCTAATAGGACTCCGGTAAAAGTCGAGTGATTTCCTGTCACTCGCGAGAATTTAGGAGTTGAATGTTTACTACATGCTGCAATCATAAGATCCACGGACGGGGCTATGGTACGATGTTTATGTTGATGATTGAGGCCCCGTCTGTTTAGTGAAAAATGCTAAGGCCGCAGTGTGTGGTAGTGGTGGTTAAGTCTTTGAACGTACTAACCACATGCCGAGAATATGGTAATCGGTAAGCTTAAGTACCGGATTGAACCGAGGCCGGAATATACTCCCCACCGTCTTGAATTCGTTCACATCTAGCTAATGGCGGGTGCATGTGCCGCCATGGCCGGGTCCATGGGGACGTGTAGTCGAGGGCGGTGGGCCTGTTCCGTGAAGCGGGAATTGAAGGAAAAAGTTGCACGTGTGACTCTAGGAGTAACCACGTGACGTGTGTTTAGGTTTCCCTTGCAAGGTTAAGAAATTCGATTCGAATCGTCCGTTTCTCGCGGTTATTGAGACTGCTTGACCCTTTTACCACATAGAGTAAGAAGAGGAACATTGATGATGATTAATCTTGTTGGATGAAAAATTAATTCTTCCACCATGTATGATGTTGGATAGTTGCTTACCTAGGATGGTTAAAGAAAAACTAGAATCTGGAGCTAAAATTTGAAAGTAAGGACCTACTTGTATACGCTTTTCGGCAAAACAAACCCTCAAGCCAAAGGCCTTGCATGTCTAGGAGTCGGCTAAGTATATTCCACTATTCGGGTAAGCCTTTCTGAATATTAGTATACTCAGCCTTGCTTGTGGCTTATTTTCAGGTGAAACTTTCGAGGATATGATTGCTAATTTGACTTGGCCGTGTACCCTTCCTCCTGGTTGGTCGGTGGAATGGGATACGCCCCCGGCCAACGGTGATAATGCCGAGTGATTTCTCGTACGGGCTTCATCGAGACATCCTGTATCGTCGAGTAGTTTATCATTATTTTTCCGCTGCATTAAACTCTGAAAAACTCAATTATTCTGAACTCTGAAGTACCTTGTTTACGAATTTGAACTCCGTTGTAATAATAATTTATGATGAACCCTGTGGTGTAAAATTTGTGGAATGTTGTATCCTCTGGGCTCACCTTCGTGTGAGTACATGTATGTGTGGTTTCGATCGGCAAAAACCGTGGTTGTATCGGGAGGTTACCCGACAGACCAGTGGATTATTCCGTTTGAAGTGCGAGTTAGACCTGATTGCCCTTGTGGTGATGGTTAGCGCGCTTGAGCCGGATTAATTCAGGTGGTTCTGCCACAGCTGGCACCAGAGCCGAAATGCATACGCCAGAGAATGCAACAAGCCTTGGGTGATGTACTTCGACGGCTCCCTCAAGCTTGAAGGCGGTGGCGCTGGAGTACTCTTCATATCTCCAAAGGGGGGAGCAAATCAAGTATGTTCTTCAAATCCTTTGGAAAGTGTCCAACAACGAGGTCGAGTACGAGGCAATCCTGCATGGGCTGTGCCTAGCGATTTCTCTCGGCATCAAACGACTACTTGTCTATGGTGACTCCATATTGGTTTTCAACAAGTCAACAAGGAGTGGGATTGCAACAAAGAAGCCATGGACGCATACGTAGCGGAAATACGAAAGCTACAAAGCAAATTCTCAGGGCTGGAGGTTCATCACGTGATCCGAGACAACAATGTTGGGGCAGACGTACTATCCAAGCTGGGATCTACTCGTGCTCAAGTTCTAGCTGGCGTATTTGTCCAAGAGCTGAAGCACCCAACCATCAAGATTCCAGCACAAGCAACCACCGATCCAGTTCCTCGTGAATCAGATCGGGAGGTCATGATGCTGGGAGAAGATCGGAGGGAACCTTACATCGACTTCATCAAAGACCAGAGACTACCCGTAGGCATGGACAAAAAGAGTGCAGCAGCTGCTTGCATCATGAGGCGGAGCTAGGGGTTTGTTTTGGTGGACGACAAGTTATACAAGCGCGGCGCATGCTTGGGAGTTCTCATGAAGTGTGTTACAGGCGAAGATGGTTACGACATCCTTCATGAAATCCATGATGGATCCTATGGCAATCATGCAGCTTCAAAAACACTAGTCGGGAAGGCATACATAGTGGGTTTCTACTGGCCTACAACGGTGTCGGATGCTGAAGACTTAATCCGCAGATGCCCCAACTGCAAGTTCTTTGGAGAGTAGTCACATGTCCTGGCTCACAATCTTATCACCATCTCGCCATCTTGGCTGTTTGCCTACTGGAGCCTCAGCATGATTGGGTTTTTGACAACAGCGTCAGGAGGATTCACTCATGTGTTGGTGGTCATCGACAAGTTTACAAAGTGGATTGAGTACAAGCCGATTACCAAGCTCACACCGGATAGAGCAGTTGACTTCATATGTGACATTCTACATCGGTTTGGCTTCCCCATCACTATCATCACAGATTTCAGCACCAACTTCACAGCACATCAGTTCTGGGAATTCTGTGACAACATGGCAATCGAAGTCAAGTATATGTCATTCGCACACCCATGGGTAAATGGCCAAGTTGAGAGGGCCAATGTCATGATTCTTGATGGTTTGAAGATAAGACTCTACGACGAGAATAGCAAGAAGGGTGGCAAGTGGATCAACGAGCTTCCGCATGTCGTATGGGGGCAACGGACTCAGCGATCCAAAGCCGCAGGACATACACCCTTCTTTCTTGTTTATGGGTCAGAAGAAATCTTCCCTGCAGACATTATGTGGAAATCTCCACGAGTAGAAATGTATGATGAAGGGGCAGCTGACGAGGCAAGACAGCTTGAACTGGACTGAGTCGAAGAAGCGAGATGTAATGCCCTTGTCCAGTCGGCTCGTTATCTGCAAGGAGTCAAACGCTACCACAACCACAATGTCCAGGAGAGGTCATTCAGCATTGGTGATTCGGTCCTCCGTCACATCCAAGACGAAACAGGGCTACATAAGCTTAACTCACGATGAGAAGGGCCCTTCATCGTTTCGAAGGTCACAAAGCCAGGGTTGTATTGCTTATAGTACCCTAATAGCCATGAGGTCCCAAACTCCTAAATATAGAGCATCTACGAAAGTTCTATCTTTAGTACAATGTGTACACAACCTGCCAGCTGCTGCACGACAGCATGTTATTAATAAAAAGTTGTTATTATTCCAATATGACTACCTTCTTTGTAGCTAAACTGTAAAACTTGGAGGCTTTTTTAAAAGCCACAAGTACTAACAATAAGCTACAACACTAACAGCCTACGAGGCTAAGACACGAGTACGACTTGTGAACAAACTTGTCCCAGTAACATCTACAACTACTTGTTTCATGTAAACAGTAGCAACAAAAGCGCTTTCTGAAGGGGTCACCAAGCCCACACTTCCAGTTATGCCCTGAAAACTTGCCATGAGCAGTAAAGCGCCAAAAAACTCAATAGGCCATTGAGCCTATAAATTCGAACAAGTTAGAGCTCCGCACGATCAGGCATTATCTGACTAGCTTGAATAAATATTCGAACGCAAAGTTATTGACTACATTCAAAGGCATGGCACTTGGAGTAGCGTAACCCAAGCGTATCGATTCTATCAAAGACTTACAATCATCAACACTAGTCTATATGAGAGTAATCAGAATAGATTAATAGGCACCAAGTAAATGGATATATTTAAAAAATATGCGAGTGGGCAGATTGTTCATGACAAGTTCATTGTTTTCAATCTTGCTCTAAGCTCTCAACTATCTTCTAGGCCACTGGCTCGTCTTCTTTTTGGTATTCTGTCAACCTTTCTTGAGAATAGTCTGCAGCCGTACTGTTGACGCTAGATTTTGACACGTGTTGAATCGGCGTCAGGAGGAGAAGATTGGCCGATGCGGCAGATCTGAAGGCTACAGTAAGGAATCGGCCGATTGAGGTAACAGTTGAAAATCGGCCGATTGGTGATACAGCTTGCGCCAACAGGAGGGGACTATTTCGGAGGGTCCTGGTCAAAAGTTGGTCAACAGGGCAACGCTAAGTCGGTCAAGGAGCAATTGAAAAGAATCCTGATTGGATTAGGGGACGGCGGCGGATGATTCTGCGGGAGTCCGTTTCCTTTAAGAAGTTCTTATAGATATAGTAGTTTTCCTATTTTTTGAATAAGGTTGTAACAAGTCGTGATCGACCAGGAGTCCTAGTTTTAGGATATAAATAGGAGTCGTCAGGGTCTTGCAAAAAAAAATGAACACATCAATCAACAAGAATACTTCTACTTTTCCAGCAATTTATTTTCAAGTCGGCGACTTCGCCAATACTTTTCTTCTTTCACGAGTTCGTACGGATTGGCAGGGCTGCATCAACTTGACCTCCGGCCAATTGGTAGGTTCCGCTTATCGAGTAATATCCGAGCTTTAACTACGGGCGCATCGTTGTGGTTTCGTTTGGATTTATTCACCAGTTATCAATATTTACTAGAATTGCAAGTTTTACCTGTTATTCTAGTATTATCACCAGTTATCCAGCTTGAGATAGGAGTAATCGGCTTCCTCATCGTTCTTCCTCGATTTATCATCTTACAGCCGATTAGATCTATTTCAAGTGTTGCATCCGTACTAATTGTTTAGATCGCTCCAGCAGTCTTCTTTACAATTATTACACGATTATCGGCTGATCCATAGCCGATCATCTTTACAGCAAATCGGCCGATTCTCCGCCGATGCGCTCTTCAGGATAGATCGGAACCCCAGCCGATCGGAGCGCCTAGAATTTAATACTTTATTTCCTTGTCAATCAACAGGTCAGATTGACTGGCACGCCGCGCGAACCGCACCAGGGCGATAACCCGAACAGGAGCTAAGCAGATTCTCCCGGTTCGTGTGTCCGATGCTGAAGACCATCGGCCGATTCCTATCCGGCCGATTATAGCGCCAACACACTTTTGGCACGCCCAGTGGGACCAATCCAAGGTCTGATATGTCGAAGAACGCAGAAATCTCTGACAACAACATCATTGAGGTCACAGAAGCGGATCTCAAGGACGACCAGAGGGAAGAATTAGCTAAACATCTGGAAGATTATAAGAAGATGTACCTCCAGTCGTTCAGTCGTACCAGAAGCGGGGAGGCTGTCAAGAAGGCCCTATTCTAGTTCCCCGCCACATCACCATTGCTGAGGACTCAGGCAAGATGTCAAATATGATCCAACAGTCCGTTTATCAGGCATTCATTGACCAATCCTCAGTGATGACCAACACGGTGTATAACGCCGTCGTTAGCTCTCTGGCCAGCGGAGTAGTCCAAGGCTATCAGGGACCAGCATATGCCCCGCCAACCACGCTCCCGGCCAGAAGCTTACCGTATACGTCCCAATCGGCTCCTCAGCCGATATTGACGCAACGTGAGGGGTACAACACTCCATTGCCCCCAGCGTCTCCAAGATACAGCGGTGCACCATGTCTCCCATCACAGACACCGTCTCAGCCCGTCCAGATTGCTTCTGTGCAATCGCTGCCCACAAGCTCAGTACCTTGGGGAACATCGGCGACAACGTTTTTTCCCGAGCCTACGAGCGGATACGGGAGTTATCCAATCCAGGTGCCACACCAATCGGCCGTCCGGCCGACGGTCCCTCAGTATCAGCCGATCTCATCAAAAATTGGCAGGGGGGCAAGCGCTGTAGAAGCGTTCAGAGGCGCAGCGCCAATGATGACATATGATGGGGCGGCGGATTCACTTCGCCATCAACTATCAGCTGCTCAACAGAATTTGCCGCATGCTTCGATTCATCACCCAGTCGTGCCAGCTCTTCAGCACATGCCCGCGCCGCGAGCAGTCGTTCATCAGCAACAGGTCGACTGGACGGCTAGAATAGCAGAAGTGATCTAGGAATAGTTTGGATTGAAGCCAAAGGTGCAAACTTACACCTACAAGACGCCATACCCATCGGCCTATGACTTGCTGCCGTTCCCACACCGCTACAAAGTTCCCGATTTCACCAAGTTTTCGGGAACGGACGATACATCCACTGTAGAGCACATCAACCGATTCATCATCCAGTGCGGGGAGGCTGCCACACAAGATGCTCTGAGGGTGCGTTTGTTTTCATCGTCTCTGTTCGGATCGGCCTTCCAGTGGTTCACCACCTTGCCACCAAATTCTATTGTTACATGGGCCGATTTGGAAAAGCAGTTCCAGAAGTACTTCTACGCAGGAGTACACGAGATGAAACTCTCAGATTTGACCAGCCTCAGGCAGAGGAGCGATGAGCCGGTAATGGGATATATACAGAGGTTCAGAGAAATCAGGAACAAATGCTACAGTCTGGCTCTGACCGATGCACACTTGGCCGATATCGCTTTCCAAGGCCTCCTGCCACAAATCAAAGAAAGATATACTGCGCAAGAGTTTGAAAGCCTAGGCCAGATTGTCCACCGGTTGTCAGGACAGGAAGTCCGTCTGTTTGAACAGCGGAGGAATTTCCAAAAGAAGGTGGCATACCTACAAGGGTCTGAATCCGATGGGGAGGAGGAAATCGGCCTGGCAAAATGGGTGAAAGGGAAAAAACCGATATCATACCCTTTCGGAAAGAAAGAGCCGGAGACATTCGGCTTTGACACATCAAAGGCCGATAAAATTTTTGATTTATTGCTCCAGGAAGGACAGATTAAGCTATCTCAGCATCACACCATCCCTTCGGCCGATCAATTGAAGAAGATGAAATACTGCAAGTGGCACAACGCCACTTCTCATGATACAAATGAATGCAAAGTCTTCCGTCAGCAGATACAATCGGCCATCGAGCAGGGGAGGCTTAAATTTGAAACCCCAGCTAAATCGGCAAAACCGATGAAGATAGATCAGCATCCCTTCCCGGCCAACATGGTTGACACTGGAGGAAATTCACGTCAAACCAAGGTGCTGACGTCAGAATCGGCGAGAAGAGGCGGCGCCGTCGATCCCAGGAGGCAGATCACAACGGAAGAAATCAAAAGGAACAGGCGGGGGCCAGAACGACCACGCAAGCCCGTCACCTCCCAGTTCTTACTCAGTAAATATCGGCAGCAGCAAGAACAATCAAGATACCATGAAGAGATGATACGCCGGCATGAAGATCACTGGCAATGTCCGTTCTTCATCCATTGGTGGGAGAACGACATCAGATTGCCGTCTGCCGATAACTGTCCGGAGTGTAACGGATTGAGCTGCAATGATCGCCCGAAGCCACACTCTAGGGACAGAGAATCAGAGCCGATCAGCAGAAATCAGCGCGGATGAGAGGAACAGCGCGTTTCGGTGCATGATCGGCTGGGGGGCAGAGTTGACTAGTACCACCGGTCAAAAACCAAGATCGACCAACAGGATGGACTGGGGGGCAGGATCAGCGTGCACGATCGGCTGGAAGAGATGGCCGATGACAGGGTGTCAGACGAGGATCCCCTAGGAAGGGAACCAGATAGGGAATATGCCAGATCATCGGCCAAACCAGTTAATCCTAGGTGGTGTCCCGATGGCCTATCCAAATCCCAGAAACGAAGGATCCAACGCCTACGCCAGTGGGAGCATCAAGAGGAAGAACAGAGGCAGATACCAGAGAAAAGAAATGTTAAGTCTCGGGTGTGGCGCCCAAAGAAAAACGATCAAGAAGCAAACAATCAAGAACCGGCAGCCGAAATCAACATGGTGTTCATATTGTCGATGGAATTCATGGCGCCTGATGATCGAGACAAAGCAACAAGAATGGAAGAACAAATGGCACAACTGGTTTTAGGGCCGATGACGGCTACTTTTGAGAAACCAGAAGAAGAAAAACGGCAACATCTTAAAGCGCTGTTTCTCAAAGGCTACGTTGACGGACGACCCGTCACCAGATTACTAGTAGATGGAGGTGCCGCAGTTAACATCATGCCGTATGCCATGTTTCGCAAGCTAGGCAATGGCGATAAAGACCTCACCAAGACGGACATGATGCTAAAGGATTTCGAAGGCAACATGTCTCCCGCCCGTGGAGCGCTCTGCGTCGACCTCACCATCGGCAGTAAGACCCTTCCTACCACTTTTTTCGTTATTAATGGCAAGGGATCCTACAACATGCTGCTGGGTCGCGACTGGATACATGCAAACTGCTGTGTCCCATCTACAATGCATCAATGCCTAGTGCAATGGGTCGGTGACAGCACAGAGATAGTCACTGCCGATTCCGCTTACAGCGTTGCAGCGGCCGACACGCAACAGTGGAGTTGTGAGCACGTCAAATGTATATCTGGCAGGACTTGGGACACTGACTTCTTGAAAGTGTCCGATTTCGGTCTACAGCCGATCCAAGCAGTCGGCTCTGAAGAGTCAGAATAGATGGATCAGCTCGTCCGAGAAGACGGTAAGCTTGGGCATGGGTTTACGTCGGCCGATTTATTGGAGATGGTGGATTTGGGAGATAGCAGCAAATCAAGGCCGACGTATATTAGTGCTAATTTGGATCCTGAGTATAAGTGTAAACTGATAAATTTATTAAAAGAATTCAAGGATTGTTTTGCTTGGGAATATCATCAGATGCCAGGTCTAGACCGGTCCATTGTTGAACACTGGTTACCTATAAAATCAGGATATCGGCCATATCAGCAACCTGCACGACGGTGTAACCCCAAGATTCTACCTGATATAAAGGCCGAAATTACAAAGTTAATTGAAGCAGGATTTATTCGGCAGTGCCGCTACGCCGAATGGATTTCTAATATTGTGCCCGTATACAAGAAGAATGGAAAGTTACGCGTGTGCATCGATTTCAGGAACTTAAATCAGGCCACGCCAATGGATGGATATCCGATGCCAACAGCCGATATCTTGATAGATGCTGCCGCAGGACACAAAATCATAAGTTTCATGGATGGGAATGCACGGTACAATCAGATACTAATGGCCGAAGAAGATATCTCAAAAACGGTTTTCAGGTGTCCAGGTCATCTTGGTTTATTCGAATGGGTTGTTATGTCTTTTGGGTTGAAGAACGCCGGTGCTACGTATCAGCAGGCCATGAATTACATCTTCCACAAGCTCATTGGTACGTCGGTGGAAATTTATATAGTTGACGTCGTGGTCAAGTCAAAAGATCACCAAGAACACCTGGCCGATTTACAAGAAGTACCGGAGTGCACAAGGAAGCATGGGTTGAAGATGAACCCAAACAAGTGTGCATTTGGTGTATCGGCCGGGCAATTCTTAGGATTCATGGTTCATGAGCGCGGGATAGAAGTCAACCGCAAGACCATAGACGCCATCAACAAAGCTGTGGCCCCACAAAATAAAACTAAGCTACAGTCCCTCATCGGCAAGGTCAATTTTATCAGAAGATTCATATCCAACCTGTCAGGACATATTTAGGCTTTTACCCCTCTGTCGAAATTAAAGCCCGACCAGGAATTCATATGGGGAGAAGAACAACGCAAAGCATTGGAGAATATTGTTGACGCCAGATTTTGACACGTCTTGAATCGGCGTCAGGAGAAGAAGATTGGCCGATGCGGCAGATCTGGGAACTACAGTAAGGAATCGGCCGATCGGGGTAACAGTTGAAAATCGGCCGATTGGTGGCGCCGCCTATGCCAACAGGATAGGACTATTCCAGAAGATCCTAGTCAAAAGCTTGTCAACGCGGCATGCTAAGTCGGCCGGAAAGCAATTGAAGAGGTCCTGATTGGATTAGGAAACGGCGGCGGAAGATTCTGCGGGAGTCCGTTTCCTTTTTAAAGTTATTATAGATATAGTAGTTTTCCAGTTTTAAATAAGGTTGTAACAAGTCGTAATCGACCAGGAGTCCTAGTTTCAGGGTATAAATAGGAGTCGCTAGGGTTTTGCAAAAACAACCAACATCAATCAACAAAAACACTTCTACTTTTTACCAGTACTTTACCTTTCAAGTCGGCGACTTCGCCAATATTTTCTTCTTTCACGAGTTCGTACGGATTGGCAGGGCTGCATCAACCTGATCTCCGGCCAATTGGTAGGTTTCGCTTATCGAGTAATATCCGAGCTTTAACTACGGGCGCATCGCTGTGGTTTCGTTTGGATTTATTCACAAGTTATCGATATTTACTAGAATTGCAAGTTTTACCTGTTATTCTAGTATTATCACCAGTTATCCAGCTTGAGATCAGGGTAATCGGCTTCGTCATTGTTCTCCTTCGATTCATCGCCATATAGCCGATTAGATCTGTCTCAAGTGTTGCTTCTATAGTAATTGTTTAGATTGCTCCAGCAGTTCTCTTTACAATTACTATACGATCATCGGCTGACTCATAGCCGATCATCTCTACAGCAAATCGGCCGATTTGCCGCCGACGCGCTCCTCAGGACAGATCGGAAATCCAGCCGATCGACGCGCCTGGAATTTAATACTCTATTTCCTTGTCAATCAACAGGTCAGATTGACTGGCACGCCGCGCGAACCGCACCAGGGCGATAACCCGAACAGGAGCTAAGCAGATTCTCCCGGGTCGTGTGTCCAACGCTGAAGAACCCATCGGCCGATTCCTATCCGGCCGATTTTAGCGCCAACACACTTTTGGCACGCCCAGTGGGACCATCCAAGACCTGATATGTCGAACAACGCAGAAATCTCTGACAGCAACATCATCGGGGTCACAGAAGCTTATCTCAAGGACGACCAGAGGGAGGAATTGGCCAAATGTCTGGAAGATTATAAGAAGATGTACCTCCAATCGTTCAGTCGTACCAGAAGCGGGGAAGCAGTTAAGAAAACTCCTATTCCAGCACCTCGCCACATCACCATTGCTGAAGACTCGGGCAAGATGTCAGAGATGATTCAACAGTCCGTGTATCAAGCGTTCATCGACCAATCCTCGGTGATGAGCAACACGGTGTACAACGCCGTCGTCAACTCTCTGGCCAGCGGAGCCGCTCAAGGTTATCAGGGACCGGCATATGCCCCTCCAACTACCTTGCCGGCCAGAAGCTTATAGTACACATCCCAATCGGCTTCTCAGCCGATATTGACGCAGCGCGAAGGATACAACTCTCCACCACTTCCGGCGTCTCCAAGATACAGTGGTGCACCATGTCTCCCATCGCGAGCGCCGCTTCAACCCGTTCAAATGGCTTCTGTGCAAACACTGCCTACAAGCTCAGTGCCTTGGGGGGCATCAGCCACGACGTATTTACCCGAGCCAGCGGACGGGCATCGCACTTACCCGTTCCAGGTGCCGTACCAATCGGCCGCCCGGCCAACGGTCTCCCAGTACCAGCCGATTTTACCAGAAATCGGCAGGGGGGCATCAGCCATGATGCATTTTCCCGAGCCAGCGAACGGGCATGGCACTTATCCGTTCCAGGTGCCATACCAATCGGCCGTCCGGCCGGTGGTCTCTCAGTACCAGCCGATTTTACCGGAAATCGGCAGGGGGGCAAGCACTGTGGAAGCATTCAGAAGCACGGTGCCAGCAACAACGTACGAAGGGGGTGCGGACGCATTTCGCCAGCAGTTATCGGCCGTTCAGCAAACTTCGCCGATTCATCACCCGGCCGAACCAGCCCTTCAACACGTGCCCGCGCCGCGAACAACTGTTCATCAGCAGCAGGTGGATTGGACGGCAAGAATAGCAGAAGTAATTCAAGATCAGTTTGGGCTGAAGCCGAAAGTTCAAACTTATATTTACAAGACGCCGTATCCATCGGCCTATGACTCGTTGCCGTTCCCACACCGCTACAAGGTTCCTGATTTCACCAAGTTCTCAGGGATGGATGACACATCCACTGTGGAACACATCAACAGATTCGTCATCCAGTGCGGTGAAGCTGCCACACAAGACGCTCTGAGGGTACGGTTATTTTCATCATCTCTATCCGGATCGGCCTTCCAGTGGTTCACCACTTTACCGCCAAATTCTATCGTCACGTGGGCCGATCTGGAGAAACAATTCCACAAGTACTTCTATGCGGGAGTACACGAGATGAAGCTTTCGGATCTAACCAGCCTCAGGCAGAGGAACGATGAGCCGGTGACAGGGTATATACAGAGATTCAGAGAGATCAAAAACAAGTGCTACAACCTGGCCCTGACCGATGCGCAGTTGGCCGATATCGCTTTCCAGGGCCTCTTACCGCAAATCAGAGAAAGATATGCCGCCCAAGAGTTTGAGAGTCTGAGTCAAATCGTCCACCGATTGTCTGGGCAGGAGATCCGACCACTTGAACAGCGGAGGAGCTCCCAGAAGAAGGTGGCATATTTGGAGGGATCTGAATCTGATGTGGAGGAAGAAATCGGCCTGGCGGAATGGGTAAAAGGAAAAAAACCAATATCCTGCCCCTTTGGCAAGAAGGAGCCAGAGACATTCGGCTTTGACACGTTCAAGGCCGATAAAATTTTTGATCTACTGCTTCAGGAGGGACAGATTAAGCTGTCGCAACATCACACCATCCCTACGGCCGATCAGCTGAAGAAGATGAAGTACTGCAAGTGGCACAACGCTACCTCTCATGACACCAATGAATGTAAGGTCTTCCGTCAGCAGATACAATCGGCCATTGAACAGGGGCGGCTCAGATTTGAGACTCCAACCAAATCGGCAATGCCGATGAAGATAGACCAGCACCCCTTCCCGGCCAACACAGTCAACGCTGGAGAAGAATCAAGTCAAACCAGGGTGCTGACGTCAGAATCGGCGAGAAAAGACGGCGTTGTCAATCCCAGGAGGCAGATCACGACGGAAGAAATCAGAAGGAACAGGCGAGGGCCAGAACGACGACACAGGCCTGTCACCTCCCGATTTCTACTAAGTAAATATCGGCGGCAGCAAGAACAAGCACAACACCAGGAAGAGATGATACACCGGCGTGAAGATCACTTGCAGTGTCCCTTCTTCATCCACTGCTGGGAGAACGATATCAGGTTGCCATCTGCCGATAACTGTCCGGAGTGTAACGGATCAAACCACAACGATCGCCCGAGGCGGCACTCTAGGGATAAAGGACCAGAGCCGATCAACAGAAATCGGCGCGAAGAATGGCGCGTTTTGGTGCATGATCGGCTGGGAGGCAGAGTTGACCAGTACGGCAGGTCAAAAACCAAGATCGGCCAGCAAGATGGACTGGGGGGCAAGATCAGCGTACACAATCGGCTGGAAGAGATGGCCGATGATAGGGTGTCAGACGAAGACCCCCTAGGTAGGGAACCAGACTGGGAACACGCCAGATCATCGGCCAAACCAGTGAATCCCAGGTGGTGTCCCGATGGCTTATCCAGATCCCAAAAGCGGAGAATCCAACGCCTACGCCAGTTAGAGCAACAAGAAGAAGAGCAAAGACACGCGCCAGAAAGAAGGAATGTTAAATCTCGGGTTTGGCGCCCAAAGAAAAATGATCAAGAAATGGATAACCAAGAATCGGCAGCCGAGATCGATATGGTTTTCATACTGCCGATGGAGTTCATGGCGCCAAGCGATCGGGACAAAGTGACAAATACAGAGGAAGAGCAAATGGCACAACTGGTATTAGAGCCGATGACGGCTATGTTTGAGAAGCCAGAGGAAGAAAAACGACAGCACCTCAAAGCGCTGTTTCTCAAGGGCTATGTCAAGGGAAGACCCGTCACCAGACTACTAGTAGATGGAGGCGCGGCAGTCAACATCATGCCGTATGCCATGTTCCGCAAGCTGGGCAAGGGCGATGACGACCTCACCAAGACGGACATGATGCTGAAGGATTTCGAAGGCAACGTGTCGCCTGCCCGCGGGGCATTCTGCGTCGACCTCACCATCGGCAGTAAGACCCTCCCCACTACTTTCTTCGTCATTAATGGCAAAGGGTCCTATAATATGCTGCTCGGTCGCGACTGGATACATGCAAACTGCTGTGTCCCATCTATCATGCATCAATGCCCTATGCAATGGGTCGGCGACAGTACAGAGATAGTAGCTGCCGATTCTGTTTACAGCGTTGCAGCGGCCGACACACAACAGTGGAGCTGCGAACACGTCAAATGTATATCTGGCAGGACTTGGGACACTGACTTCCTGAAAGTGTCCGATTTCGGTCTACAGCCGATCCAAGCAGTCAGCTCTGAGGATTCAGCTCGTTCGAAACAATGAGAAGCTGAGGCATGGGTTCACGTCGGCCAATTCATTAGAGATGGGAGATTTAAGAGATAGCATCAGATCAAGGCCGACGTACGTTGGTACCGATGGGGATTCTGAGCACAAAAAGAAAATGTGTCGAGTTAACATGACCGATTTCTCATCGGTTTTCTGGCTACACATCCGGTGAAAGAGATATTGGGATTCATTGTTAGGTGGAAAGTACAGATTACATGAAGCAGTTCAAAATCAAATCGGCGCGGTGGCATTAAGGAACAACAATGTTTAACATATTGTTTACAGCCCAAGGAAAGTATCTATGGCTACAATCGCTCGTCGTCTGATTTGATCGGCCGATTCTAATATCCTCTGATCACTTTCGGCCGATCCTGACACTTCTGACACGCGGCGATAGAGTCTTATTGCTTCACGGGCCAGATGTTATCTTTTTTGCTTCAGCTCGCTGATCATGGTTGGGAGTTCTTGGAGCTTTTTCTCTTCAGCGGCTATCTCTTTGGTTATCTGTTCCATCTCCTTGGCTAGTTCTGCTCTCCTCCGTTTCAGCCGATCTATTGTGCCAACAATATCCGGACGGCAGTTCTCGAGGAAGTTGATTTTGTGATGTACTTCCTGGGCCTGGTGTTTGTACGAGTCAACCTCCTCCTGAGTTTTGACCATCTGAGTGTGATCGGCCATACGTTGCAGCGCCCGCGAGACCGGAATCCGCATGCCCTCTATATAGGCAGCGTACCCCAAGTCTTCCGACACTTCTTCCGGAATGTGATCTACGACCTCATTGAAAAGTTGTCGGATCGGCGATGCATCTTTCACCAGTCGGCCGATGTCACCTTGGAGGAGAGTACGGATGCTCTCGAGCTTAGAGCGGACATCGTCGGAGGCAGAACTCGGTGGAACCACATGTGAGGCAGTTTCTTCTTCGTCGGCCAAGGAGACAGCGAAAGAAAAGATACTATTGTTAGGAGAATCTTGCTCCTGTAAAGGAACGAAGCAAAGGGTAAGCAGGTAGTGAGAGGAAATCGGCCGATTCTGACGGTAAGATTGTTACCTCTTTGAAACGAATCTGTGGCAGAACCACCTGAATTAATCCGGCTCAAGTGTATTAACCATCACCATTAAGGCATTCTCGGTTAACCTCACACTTCAAACGGAGTAATCCACTGGCCTGTCGGGTATAACCTCCCGATACAACCAAGGTGAACGGATTGAGCGCCATACATACAAACGCTCATGCGACGATGAGCCCAGAGAATATCACATTCCAGCAAATATTACAGCATTAGTATAAGTAAATATTACAGACCAAGTTTTGAGTTTAGAAACCAAGTATTTCAATTATCGTAAATAAGTTCTTCAGAGTTTAAGTTGCAGCGGAAATAAACGACGAAAACTACTCGACGATACAGAATGTCTCGATGAAGCCCGTACGAGACATCACTCGGCCTTATCTCCGTTGGACGGGGGCGCATCCCATTCCACCGACCAACCAGGGGGAAGAGTGCAGGGCCAAGTCAAGCTAGCAATCATATCTTCGAAGGTCTCACCTGAAAACGAGTCACAAGCAAGACTGAGTATACTAATACTCAGCAAGACTTACCCGAGTAGTGGAATCTACTCCACCGACTCTAGACATGCCAGGCTTTTTGGCTCAGGGGTTTGTTTTGCCGAAAAGCATCTACAAGTGGGTCCTTACTTTCAACTTTTAGCTCAAGATTCTAGTTTCGTTAGCCAGTCTAGGTAAGCAGCTATCTAAAGCATACATAGTGAAGCATTAAATTTTTCATCCAACCAGTTCATTCATCATCATTGTTCCTCTTCTTACTCTGTCTGTAAAAATGGTTAAGCAGTCTCAATAGCCGTGAGAAACGGACGATTCGAATCGAATTTCTTAACCTTGCAAGGGAAACCCAAACACACGTCACGTGGTTACTCCCTAGAGTCACACGTGCAACTTTTCCCCTTTCTTTCCGGGTCGTGGATCGGGGCTACCCTCCGAGAGTACAAGAGCCCCACGCCACGGTTCGGCGCCGGGTCGTGACCACTCTCTGCACTCGCCATATGCACATGGGACCGAAGTTCAAAGGGTAGGATGCCGTCCCCTTGCCGGGCCAATCAGGTACTTAAGCTTACAGATTCCCATAATCTCGGCATGTGTTTAGTATGTTCAAAGACTTAACCATCACTACCACACCCTGCGGCCTTAGCATTTTTCACTAGACAGACGGGCCTCAAGCGTAACCATCGTTCCATAGCCCGTCCGTGTCCTTATGATTGCAGCGTGTAGTAGTCATTCAACTCCTATTTTCTCGCGAGTGACAGGAAATCACTCGACTTTTACCGGAGTCCTATTAGCACAGCATTCTATCGAACCTTACGTCTAGTTTTCAAGCAAGGGTTCCTGATATCATGCAACTAAGTTTTCATCCAACTCCTGTAAACTTAATGCACAGGCAAAGAGTAATGAGTTGCATAATTTCGGAAAGAATGGGTTATGCTCCGGGGCTTGCCTTCGCAGTTCGCTTGGGGCTCTTCCGAACTTGGGCTCGGGTCTTCAAGATCTTCAGTTAGATTTGCTTGAGCTTCACGCTGCTCACTCTCGGACGCGGGCACCAGCTCGTAAGTTCCGTCGGCGAGAGTCGTCGATTCTACATGAATGCACAAGTTTAAGTCGTGGTAATGGTAATCGACATGATTTAAGTGTAATTACTATAGTGGATAGTTTCTGGTCATGAAACTTTGGATTTAGGCATATCAGGGAAATATGTGCTTACTGTAAAATTTTCAGACAATTTCATGTAGCAGATTAATTATGAAAAATATATTACATAGTTACTGTTAGACTTTTGTTCTTTTTGTACAGAACAATTGGTGCAACAAATGAGTCTAAGATTTTTACAGAGCTTTCACTTAAGCATGCAGAAGCTACTGTAATTTTTGTAGGATATATCATGCAGTATTCAGAGCATAGAAAATATGACATTCTACACCTAGGCTATTCAAGGATTCATTTTTATATGACCCTACACAGGGTGTTTGTCCTTGGAACTTTTTACACAGCAACCTCTACCAAAGTGTATCTCCTAGTAAAAATGTGAGAATTTTCCAAGCTAAGATACTATTTTCTTGATTTAATGTATGTTATTAGCACAGATATCCAATAAATAGGTTACTGTGAGATAAAAAGTCTCCTAATTTTTCTCTGGCTTCTAGGTACCAATATATTAGCAAAGAAAAAGTTTCATTGGGTGATTCACCACCTAACTGTAGGGATAAAACATTTTACTTAAACATGATATGAAACTAAGTCTAATGAACAGTAAAGCTAGATATGAAATTTGGGATCTTTTTACACAATCCTAAACATTAAGCAACTAACTTACTACCCAAAATTTAGGGTCAGCATTGTCCTACAACAGTGGGTACAAAATAAGTCCATTAAAGCTTCTATTTAATGTAGAGCAAAATATGTTGGGATTCTGAGAAACCTTTTGTAACAAAAGTGGTAGAGTTTGTTCTAAGGATTCCAGAACAGTTGAGTTTGCATTTTTCTGAATATCCTACGATTTTATTTGAATTTTACAAGTTCACTAAATTTGAATCTAGATTTGAAACTTTCTTTTACAACTAGGTCCTTGAATCTTACGCGCAGACCCTTCTAAAGATTTAAATTCTTGCAATTGGGTCCTCGGGCGGCTCAGGTACGGCGGCCGGCCGAAATTCCGGCGAGGGGGCTCGCCGGCGGCGAGGGGCGAGGGTCGGGGAAGGTTCAGGGGTGCGAGGGCTACCTTGTGGGGGTGTTGTTCAGGTGGGGGACGGCCGGGAAGGGCTCGCCGGCGTTGGAGCAGAGGCGGCGGCGGTGCGGCACGCGTCGACGGCGGTGCTCCGGCGGGCTTGGGGCGGTGTGGTCCGGTCGGCGAGCTTCAGTAGCGCGTGGGGAAGCTGCACAGGGGCTCGGCTTGGACGGAGGGGGTCGGGGTCGTGCTGTCCACGGCGAGCAGGGGCGGCGGCGGCGGCGGCAGCGCGGGCGGCGGCGCTCCGGTGGCTCTGGGCGGCGTTGGGCGGGTCGGCGAGCTTCAGGGGGATGATGTAGTGGTGGCTGGGGGCTTAGTTTGGGCAGTGGGCGGCGGCGGAGGACTGTCCACGGGCGGGCGGCCGGCGGCGGCAATGGCGACGGCGAGGGCGTTCTAGGTGCTGGGGCTCGCGCGCGTGGCCGGGCGGGGCTTTTATAGGGGCCGGAGGGGGTGCGGAGGGGCCTGGGCAGCGCGCGGGGCGGGGGCACGGCACAACGCGCACTGGGCGCGGCGGGCAACGGCAGAACGCCGGCGCGACGTGCGGCAGCGCGGGCGCGGTGACTGGGCGGCCGGAGATATGGTGTGGGCGCGGTGGGACAGCGCCGGGCGTGGAGTGGTGAAGCAGCAGCGGCAGCGGCTCGGGCGGAGGGCGGGCTCGGCGACTGGCGGGGCGCGGGGGCCGGGGCGGCACGGCGGAGCGAGGCGACTGGTCGGCCGTGCGGCGGGGCTGGACGCGGCTGCGTCGCGTGCACGCGCGGGCGCTCACTGGCTGCGCGGCATGGGGGCGGGGCAAAGCCGGCCGTGGCGGGGTGGTGCGGCGGCCACTGGCCTGGCGCTTCGCGCCGGTCAGGCGACGCCGGCCACCTGGCGCGCGGCGGTCGGGCGCGGAGGAGAGAGAGGGGGGGGGGGGGGGGGGGGCGAGGGGCCTGGATGCAAGAATTCGAAAAGTTTCAGGGGGCTAGGTGCAAACAGGGCGTTTTCTCCTCTTTCTGATTTGAATTTCAAAAACTTTTGAATACGAAAGTTGTTCAAAATAAAAAGTTCTACAACTTTGGTTTCAGGCAAAATCTCATTTGGCTTATGGTTTGAAAGTTAAGTTTAAAAGTTCAAAAGTAACCAATGTGCTCCAATTAAATTTGAATTCCAACTGAACTCGTTTTAATTCTTTCGATCCTTTCATTAGTTGGTTTAAACATAGAGTTAGGCTAATGACATTGATTTTGGAAATGTAATTACCAGGGTTGTCACAGCCTTCCCCCCTTAACAAGAATCTCGCCCCGAGATTCGGTAATTCTTAGTGTGGGCGTGGGTGCACATACCAGTGGTTGAGATAAGAAACCCAGGGAAATGTTGGTTCAGGTAGCTCTCCGTTTCCCAGGTGGCTTCTTCTTCCGTGTGGTGATTCCATTGAATTTTATACATTCTAATCACTTTCCTCCTGGTCTCTCTTTCTTTTTGATCCAAAATCTTAACTGGGTGTTCGACATACGAGAGGTCGGGTTCCAACGATATTTCTTGTTGTTCCACAATCTCGGTAGGGACTCGAATACACTTCTTGAGTTGAGATACGTGGAAGACATCATGGGTGGCTGTGAGCTGAGGGGGTAGTCATAATTTGTAGGCTACGGGTCCGCAGCTCTCAATGATTTCGTAAGGACCAATATAACGGGGAGCTAGTTTGCCTTTGATTCCAAATCTTCGCACTCCCTTGGTTGGTGAAACTCGAAGATAGACATGATCGCCAACTTCGAACTTTAGGGGCTTCCTCCTTTTGTCAGAATAGCTCTTTTGTCGAGATTGTGCGGCTCTAAGATTTGCTTGTATTACTTTTACTTTCTCCTCTGCCTCGATCACCAGGTCGGGTCCAATTATTTTACGTTCTCCGGTTTGTGACCAGCTCAAAGGAGTTCGACACCTTCGTCCATACAGGGCCTCAAAGGGTGCCATTTTCAAACTCGTTTGATAGCTGTTGTTGTACGAGAACTCCGCTAGGGGTAGGCATTTGTCCCAATTCTTATCATAGTGAATGACACAAGCTCTCAGCATGTCTTCAAGAATTTGGTTTACTCTTTCCGTTTGTCCATCAGTCTGAGGATGGTATGCTGAGCTGCGAATCAGCTTAGTGCCAAGAGACGTTTGCAGTTGTTCCCAAAAGCGTGCTACAAACTGAGGACCACGATCGGAAATAATTGTCTTAGGTATTCCATGCAGGCAAACAATACGATCGAGGTAAATCTCGGCATATTTCTTGGTAGAATAGGTGGTGTGTACCGGAAGAAAATGTGCCGTCTTCGTGAGTCTATCAACGATAACCCATATGGAATCATGTCTCGGGGAAGTGTTTGGTAGTCCAACGATGAAGTCCATACTTATGTCTTCCCATTTCCATGATGGTATAGGTAACGGTTGAAGTGTACCGGCTACCTTTAAGTGGCTAGCTTTCACTCTCTGGCACGTGTCACATTCTGAGACATACGTAGCAATTTCTCTTTTCATTCTAGTCCACCAGAAGTTTTGCCTTAGGTCTTGATACATTTTGCTACTGCCGGGGTGGATAGAGAATTTGGAAAGGTGTGCCTCATCGAGAATTTTCTTGCGGAGTTCACGATTCTTCGGAACGACTATACGACCTTCGAACCATAGAACTCCCTTATGGTCCTGGCGGAAACACTTATACTTCTCCTCACCTAGAGAGAGTTTCTGTTTGATGATCTTAATCCCTTCATCCTGTAGTTGGGCCATAACGATTTGGTCGTGAAGAGTGGGCTCAACTGAGATGTGATTTAGAGTGCCTTGGGAAACCATTTCCATGTTAAGCTTCCTCATTTCTGCACACAATGTCTCATGGTGGGACTCCATGGATAAGCAATGGCAATGGGACTTGCGGCTCAGTGCATCCGCGACTACATTAGCCTTACCGGGGTGATAGTGCACTTCAAGGTCATAATCCTTGATTAATTCTAGCCATCTCCGTTGTCTCATATTCAGATCGGCTTGTGTGAAGATGTACTTGAGACTCTTATGATCCGTGTAGATATGGCACTGTGTACCCATGAGATAGTGCCTCCATATTTTTAGAGCGTGAATGACGGCTGCAAGCTCAAGGTCATGCGTGGGATAATTCTGTTCGTGGGGCCGAAGGGCTCGTGAGGCATATGCAATCACTCGATTCTCTTGCATAAGCACACATCCTAGACCAGTACCTGATGCGCCACAATACACATCGAATGACTTGGTATTATCGGGTTGAGCTAACACAGGTGCAGTAGTCAGATGCTCTCTGAGAGTGTGGAAAGCTTCTTCACATTTCTCATCCCATACAAACTTTACTTCCTTCTTTAACAGTTCAGTCATGGGCTTAGCAATTCGAGAGAAATCCGGGATGAAGCGGCGGTAGTAACCGGCTAAGCCGAGAAAACTGCGAATCTGATGAACAGAGGTAGGGGGTTTCCAATCCATCACCTCTTGTACCTTGCTGGGGTCAACAGCTATGCCTTCGCTGGAGATCGTGTGACCTAAGAACTTTACAGTATCCAACCAGAATTCACACTTAGAAAACTTAGCATAGAGCTGATGGTCTCTGAGTCGCTGAAGAACAATGCGAAGGTGCTTGGCATGCTCTTCCTCATCCTTGGAATAGATAAGGATGTCGTCGATGAACACTACGACGAATTTGTCAAGTTCGGGCATGAATACCGAATTCATGAGATACATGAAGTAGGCAGGGGCATTGGTGAGTCCAAAGGACATGACCAAAAACTCATATAGTCCATATCGTGTGAAGAAGGCAGTCTTAGGGACATCGCACGGGCGAATCTTGATCTGATGATATCCCGAACGAAGATCAATCTTTGAGAAGACTCTGGCTCCAGCTAATTGATCGAAGAGTACATCGATGCGAGGAAGGGGGTATTTATTTTTAACAGTTACCGCATTGAGAGGTCGGTAGTCCACACATAATCTTAAACTGTCATCCTTCTTCTTTACGAATAGGGCTGGACATCCCCAAGGTGACGCGCTAGGGCGAATAAAACCTTTGTCCAGTAGTTCTTGGAGTTGAATTTTCAGCTCTGCCAATTCTTTAGGGGGCATCCTATATGGTCTCTTGGATATAGGTGCAGTGCCTGGCTGTAGTTCAATAACGAACTCAATATCCCTATCCGGGGGCATTCCTGGTAAGTCATCCGGGAAAACATCGGCATACTCGTTTACCACAGGAATATTATCTGGCTTAAGTCCTTCCATCTTATAAGCACAGGAATTCGTACAATCTAGGAACGGTAGGTAAAGGGTAGTGGCTCCGTGACTAGGTGAATTTATCTCAACGGCTCGGGAAGAAAGGTCCAGTGTGACTCCATGCATAGCCATCCAGTTCATTCCCAAAATAATGTCCATGCCGTCAAGGGGTAAAAGGACAAGGTCCGTGTCGATGGTTTTACTACCCAATTTGACTGGTACTTGTCTGACCATTTGGTTTGAAGCAATTTTACCACCCGGTGTTGATATCATATATGACCCTTTTGTGTGACAAACATCCAAGCCTACTTTTGCACCGAATTTTGCACTAATGAAACTATGCGATGCACCAGAATCAAATAATATAACTGCAGGCTTGTTATGGATAGAGAATGTACCCGACATCACTGGGGCTCCTTCAGGAAGCTCTGCAAGCGGGTGAAGTTAATCCGTCCTTGCTTGACTTGCAGGGTCTGTCTCTTGCCCCTGTTCTTGGTGTTCGGGTTGGATCCTTGACCTTGGTTGGGCTGTCCAGGCTGAGGGCATTCTCGTGCGAAGTGGCTGGAACTCCCGCATTTGAAACAGCGATTCGCGGGGCTAGGTCGAAGAGACTGCTGAAGAATGGGCCTCGGACCATTCTGTGGAGGCATCGGGGGTCGTACCATGCCTGGCTGCTGTGGGGGTCTGGCAATCCATCTCCCTGGCTGCGGGGCCCTTGGTGGGGCTGTGGGTGCGGTATTTTGCACGATGCGGTACCTTGGGGGTTGGGCACTTGATGGTCCTGCGGATGCCTTTCTCTTCTTCTCTGCCCGGTGTGCCATGATACAGTCTTCCTGGGTAATGGCCATATTGACCAATTCGTTGTAGGTGTCAGCCCTGGCTAGGTTCAGACGTTCCTTGAGCTTGGTATTCAGACCTCGGCGGAAACGATCACGCTTCTTGGCATCCGTATCAGCGTGATAGCCCGCGTACTGGCATAAGTTGTTGAACGCCTGGGCGTACTGCAGCACGGTGCGGGTGCCCTGGGTAAGTGCCAGAAACTCATTCAACTTCCTCTCCATGAGACCCTCGGGAATATGATATGCCCGGAACGCGGTCTTGAATTCATCCCAGTCGACCACATGGTCAGCCGGGAGCATCGCAGAATAGTGGTCTCACCACAGACGAGCGGTACCGCGAAGCTGTTGCGCGGCAAAACGAGCCTTGTTGGCCTCTGAGCATGGGGCCACAAGTAGTGTGAACTTGGATTCGATAGTGCGAATCCATGCATCTGCGTCCAGGGGTTCCTCTGTCTTATGGAACAAGGGCGGCTGGGTCCCTAGGAAATCCGTGTATCCTGCAGCTTGGGGTTGGTGAGCATTGTGCCCACCCCTCTGCTGGTGTTGTCCTTGCACAATCTGACGCAGCAGCTCGGTTTGAGCGGCCATCACTTCCACCAAACTGGGCGGGGGTGGTGGCGATTGTCGCGAGCGGCTGCCACCGGCACCAAAACCCTCGGGGTTGCCACGGGTTGATCCAACCATCTGAAACATGAAAGGTTACCATTAGCAACGCGATCCATATTACTTCCTTGATTCATAAATAATTTGGTGTAGTCATAGACTTCTGAAGTCACAGCTAGAAGTATGGACAGGATCTCTGTTTGCTACGAGAAAAATCATAGCCTGCTGTGGGTCCATCCAAAACATCTCAAACATTCGCAGTAGTCAGAGGATTTAGGAATGCACCACTTTGGTATTTAACTTCGGTGCTAGAACTATAGCTAAGGTGGTCGAAAAGCTCGTCCTTTGCCTTACTGTCTTAGCTGTTTTTCAGCAGATTGATCGGTACGGTTTCGCCTATATCTTAAACTAGCGAGGTCCAATGATGCTGAATTTTGTGAGAACCCAGATCACAAAATTTAGCACAAGTCTGGTATTCAACACTCAGCCAAGAAATGCAAGGAGACATGGGTAAAAATTCCGACAAGTCTCAGCGATTGTGGATTTCATCGTTTACCAAATTACAACGAAATCACCCAAGTTTATCGCCGTTCCTTACATGCTGAGGGTATCCACATGGTTCAGGTGTACCCAACACAAAAAAGTTACTCAACTCCTAGTTAGCCTATTACAACACTTGCCAAAAGTTAGGCTACCCTATCGAGGAGTATGTGCAAAAGTCCTCCTAGGTCGTCATCTAGAAATCATCCAAGTCGTTGACGGACGACTCGCTGTGAGCAGGAGAGTGAGCTCCCATCTGAGGTGCCTGTGGTACCTCACTCTCGAAATCCATACCGGAGATACCATCAATCTCCTGTGGCTCCTCCTCATCCTTCTCCATGTCGTCCTCATGGGGATGGTCATTCTGATCATGGTGCCACTGAATGTGCTCATTAGCATCCTCCAACTCAAGGCTCAGATCATGGAGCTGCTCCTCCAACTGTGCTATCGTGGCATCTTTCTCACCCATGAGAGTGTCCTGCTCCTGGATTTGGCCCTCAAGTTGGCCAATCTGAGCATCTCTGTCCTCAAGATCCTGACTGAACTCCTTAATCTGCTCATCCCTGGTATCTACCATCATGTGGTAGGCCTGAGCAAGATCAGTGAGCTGCTCAAGTGCCTGACTCTGGAGAGTCTGAAGCCGGTAGAGTGCACTCATGCACCGCACGGAGGTATGAATAGTTTCCTGGGTATGAAAGTCTACCAAGTACTGTGCGTGCTGCACCCTGTTGAGCCAAAAGGGGTCGTTGCCCTGGGCAGCAGGAAACAATCCAATGGGAGTGAGTGTGACAACCTCGGGACGCTGCGCACAAAACGTGGTGAGCGCCCTCATGGCTGCAAGCTCCCAAGTATCGGCCAAACGGCAACCAACAGCCTCAAGCTCCGAGGCGGGCCACTCCGGGTGTAGCGGGTGCGGAAAGATAGTCACGTTGACACGGCACTGGGTAACTCCATTTTCTGCAAACTCCAGTCCGGCGTAACGTGGGGGAACTAGATAGCCCGCGGTACGCAGAACATCCCACAAAATAGAGGGAAAGCCCTCCCAGTGGAGACACTGCGAGTGTACGCGTCCATCCTCATCCACCATCATATCAACAGGCTCGGCCATCTGAACAAAAGATCAAATGGAGTGAGATAGTGAAAAACTGTGAACAGCATAAGGACAGATTCTGTATAGGGTGCAAAAATAACCATAACTCCCACATTTCTCATCCAAAAATTCTCAAATTTCACCAGATCACTCCTAAGGTATTTGTGAACAACTTTGCTAGTCAACTCCAGAGCTAATTAGGTCTCTAAGATGGTCTTTCTTTTCAGGTTTTACCTTACTGTCTACCCAGAATTTTCAGTGAACAGAGGGCTAGAGTTTCGTGCACCAGGGAAAATCTACCCAGCCAAAATTTACCAAATTTTAACAGCAGTTACCTGGGTAAATTTGGGACAAGTTTTGTGTTGTACTCTTTTGCAGAAAACCGCGGGAAGGGGGCCTAGAAATTTAAGAGGCAGAAGGGCTTATTCTGGACAGAATTCTGACATTCCAAGGTTTCTGTTATTTCTCACTATCCATAAGTTCAGAATTTTTCATTTTTGAACAGAAGATAGAACACGAAATTTGGAACAATTCTTTCAACATGGACTTCTCCAGAAAAGGTCATTTTCTTGGGTCAATAAATCGCTCTTTTTGGTCATGGCAGATTTGTGACAGATTCGCTAGATAGTCCTTATGCAAACCACGCTTAGATACGCAAGAACCTTACCACTCTCATACAACGCATTTTTGATTTCAGATACATATGTTCATGATGTATGCACGTCCTATTCGTCCTCACAAAATAAAATAACTGCCAAATGCTTTTGGTCTTACGAAGATAGTCTCGGTGGCATACACAATACGGCTCTCGCTATAATAGCTAGTCGAGTCTTTCTAATCGTTCCTTAACTTATCGTAATCGCGGTTAGTGTACCTGCAGAAGATTGACAAAGCATATATATATCATGAACCTTTCATGCCAGCACTCATGAAAGCGTCCGTATTCATTACCGTTTACTTATAGAAACGATATCTGTACAATTTCCGCCGTACAGACGACGTTAACATACGCTATCGAGATAGCGTATTCACGGGGGTACCGTCATGAGACGGGGGTATGAACAGCGATCGCCATACCCTGCGCCAAACCTTCTACTCCCAATATGTTCAACGATCAGTTGGCATATTGGCAGCACCTCAAGTAAGCCACTGCTTGAGGGCAGCGTTCGGTTCGCATCACCGACAGGAAGGCCAAGCTCTCTCAGTTGGCTGAGGATCCTTACCTTCTTACCTTAGCGACGAGTGCGTCGTTACAGAATTTAAGGTCGGTCATGCATGAAAGTAAGTTTTGACAGAAAGTAATATGCTGGAAGTCAGTTGATAATATTTCATAAGTCAGACAGCCACCTAGTAAACTTTTCCCATAATCCCTTAGGGCTTTACGAACTAGGCACCATCCTTAACGTACCAACGCATTTCGCAACACATCCTTCTAGTCAAGTTTTATGAAAACAAGTTTTTAAGGCTTGTCGCATTCTCTGGCGTATGTATTTTGGCTCCGGTGTCCGCTGTTGCCAGCTGTGGCACCAGCTACGGCTCTGATACCAGCTGTGGCAGAACCACCTGAATTAATCCGGCTCAAGTGTATTAACCATCACCATTAAGGCATTCTCGGTTAACCTTACACTACAAACGGAGTAATCCACTGGCCTGTCGGGTATAACCTCCCGATACAACCACGGTGAACGGATCGAGCGCCATACATACAAACGCTCATGCGACGATGAGCCCAGAGAATACCACATTCCAGCAAATATTACAGCATTAGTATAAGTAAATATTATAGACCAAGTTTTGAGTTTAGAAACCAAGTATTTCAATTATCGTAAATAAGTTCTTCAGAGTTTAAGTTGCAGCGGAAATAAACGACGGAAACTACTCGACGATACAGAATGTCTCGATGAAGCCCGTACGAGACATCACTCGGCCTTATCTCCGTTGGACGGGGGCGCATCCCATTCCACCGACCAACCAGGGGGAAGAGTGCAGGGCCAAGTCAAGCTAGCAATCATATCTTCGAAGGTCTCACCTGAAAACGAGTCACAAGCAAGACTGAGTATACTAATACTCAGCAAGACTTACCCGAGTAGTGGAATCTACTCCACCGACTCTAGACATGCCAGGCTTTTTGGCTCAGGGGTTTGTTTTGCCGAAAAGCATCTACAAGTGGGTCCTTACTTTCAACTTTTAGCTCAAGATTCTAGTTTCGTTAGCCAGTCTAGGTAAGCAGCTATCTAAAGCATACATGGTGAAGCATTAAATTTTTCATCCAACCAGTTCATTCATCATCATTGTTCCTCTTCTTACTCTGTGGGTAAAAATGGTTAAGCAGTCTCAATAGCCGTGAGAAACGGACGATTTGAATCGAATTTCTTAACCTTGCAAGGGAAACCCAAACACACGTCACGTGGTTACTCCCTAGAGTCACACGTGCAACTTTTCCCCTTTCTTTCCGGGTCGTGGATCGGGGCTACCCTCCGAGAGTACAAGAGCCCCACGCCACGGTTCGGCGCCGGGTCGTGACCACTCTCTGCACTCGCCATATGCACATGGGACCGAAGTTCAAAGGGTAGGATGTCGTCCCCTTGCCGGGCCAATCAGGTACTTAAGCTTACAGATTCCCATAATCTCGGCGTGTGTTTAGTACGTTCAAAGACTTAACCATCACTACCACACCCTGCGGCCTTAGCATTTTTCACTAGACAGACGGGCCTCAATCGTAACCATCGTTCCATAGCCCGTCCGTGTCCTTATGATTGCAGCGTGTAGTAGTCATTCAACTCCTATTTTCTCGCGAGTGACAGGAAATCACTCGACTTTTACCGGAGTCCTATTAGCACAGCATTCTATCGAACCTTACGTCTAGTTTTCAAGCAAGGGTTTCTGATATCATGCAACTAAGTTTTCATCCAACTCCTGTAAACTTAATGCACAGGCAAAGAGTAATGAGTTGCATAATTTCGGAAAGAATGGGTTATGCTCCGGGGCTTGCCTTCGCAGTTCACTTGGGGCTCTTCCGAACTTGGGCTCGGGTCTTCAAGAGCTTCAGTTAGATTTGCTTGAGCTTCACGCTGCTCACTCTCGGACGCGGGCACCAGCTCGTAAGTTCCGTCGGCGAGAGTCGTCGATTCTACATGAATGCACAAGTTTAAGTCGTGGTAATGGTAATCGACATGATTTAAGTGTAATTACTATAGTGGATAGTTTCTGGTCATGAAACTTTGGATTTAGGCATATCAGGGAAATATGTGCTTACTGTAAAATTTTCAGACAATTTCATGTAGCAGATTAATTATGAAAAATATATTACATAGTTACTGTTAGACTTTTGTTCTTTTTGTACAGGACAAATGGTGCAACAACTGAGTCCAAGATTTTTACAGAGCTTTCATTTAAGCATGCAGGAGCTACTGTAATTTTTGTAGGATTTATTATGCAGTATTCAGAGCATAGAAAATATGACATTACACACCTAGGTTATTCAAGGATTCATTTTTACAGGACATTACAGAGGGTTTTTGTCCATGAAACCATTTACACAGCAACCTCTACCACAGTGTATCTCTTAGTAAAAATTTGAGAATTTTCCAAGCTAAGATACTATTTCCTTGATTTAATGTTAGTTATTAGCACATAAATCAAATAATTAGGTTCCTGTGAGATATAAAGTCTCCCAATTTTTCTCTGGCATCTAGGTACCATTACACCAGCATAGAAAAAGTTTCATTAGGTGATTCATAACTTAACAGCAGGGATAAAAATATTCTACCTAATCATGGTATGAAACTAAGTTTAATAAACAGTAAAGCTAGAGATGGAATTTGGGCCTAGTCTTTTGACACAGCCCTAAACATTAAGCAACTAACTCATTGTCCGATTTTTAGGGTCAGTACTGATATACAACAATGGGTACAAAATAAGTCCATTAAAGCTTCCTTTTAATGTAGAGCAAAATATGTTGAGATCCTAAGAAACTTTTTGTAACAAAAGTGGTAGAGCTTGTTCTAAGGATTCCAGAACAGTTTAGTTTGCATTTTTCTGAATTTCCTACGATTTTATTTGAATTTTACAAGTTCACTAAATTTGAATCTAGATTTGAAACTTTCTTTTACAACTAGGTCCTTGAATCTTACGCGCAGACCCTTCTAAAGATTTAAATTCTTGCAATTGGGTCCTCGGGCGGCTCAGGTACGGCGGCCGGCCAAAATTTCGGCGAGGGGGCTCGCCGGCGGCGAGGGGCGAGGGTCGGGGAAGGTTCAGGGGTGCGAGGGCTACCTTGTGGGGGTGTTGTTCAGGTGGGGGACGGCCGGGAAGGGCTCGCCGGCGTTGGAGCAGAGGCGGCGGCGGCGCGGCATGCGTCGACGGCGGTGCTCCGGCGGGCTTGGGGCGGTGTGGTCCGGTCGGCGAGCTTCAGTAGCGCGTGGGGAAGCTGCACAGGGGCTCGGCTTGGACGGAGGGGGTCGGGGTCGTGCTGTCCACGGCGAGCAGGGGCGGCGGCGGCGGCGGCAGCGCGGGCGGCGGCGCTCCGGTGGCTCTGGGCGGCGTTGGGCGGGTCGGCGAGCTTCAGGGGGATGATGTAGTGGTGGCTGGGGGCTTAGTTTGGGCAGTGGGCGGCGGCGGAGGACTGTCCACGGACGGGCGGCGCTCGGCGGCGGCAATGGCGACGGCGAGGGCGTTCTGGGTGCTGGGGCTCGCGCGCGTGGCCGGGCGGGGCTTTTATAGGGGCCGGAGGGGGTGCGGAGGGGCCTGGGCAGCGTGCGGGGCGGGGGCACGGCACAACGCGCACTGGGCGCGGCGGGCGGCGGCAGAACGCCGGCGCGACGTGCGGCAGCGCGGGCGCGGTGACTGGGCGGCCGGAGATATGGCGTGGGAGCGGTGGGACAGCGCCGGGCGTGGAGTGGTGAAGCAGCAGCGGCAGCGGCTCGGGCGGAGGGCGGGCGCGGCGACTGGCGGGGCGCGGGGGCCGGGGCGGCACGGCGGAGCGAGCCGACTGGTCGGCCGTGCGGCGGGGCTGGACGCGGCTGCGTCGCGTGCACGCGCGGGCGCTCACTGGCCGCGCGGCATGGGGGCGGGGCAAAGCCGGCCGTGGCGGGGTGGTGCGGCGGCCACTGGCCTGGCGCTTCGCGCCGGTCAGGCGACGCCGGCCACCTGGCGCGCGGCGGTCGGGCGCGGAGGAGAGAGAGGGGGGGGGGGGGGCGAGGGGCCTGGATGCAAGAATTCGAAAAGTTTCAGGGGGCTGGGTGCAAACAAGGCGTTTTCTCCTCTTTCTGATTTGAATTTCAAAAACTTTTGAATACGAAAGTTGTTCAAAATAAAAAGTTCTACAACTTTGGTTTCAGGCAAAATCTCATTTGGCTTATGGTTTGAAAGTTAAGTTTAAAAGTTCAAAAGTAACCAATGTGCTCCAATTAAATTTGAATTCCAACTGAACTCGTTTTAATTCTTTCCATCCTTTCATTAGTTGGTTTAAACATAGAGTTAGGCTAATGACATTGATTTTGGAAATGTAATTACCAGGGTTGTCACAGAATCTCTCTTGCCTGCGCCGGTGGAAGTATTTCCCTTGTTTCAGGGATTGGTGTACTGGGTTCACCAGAAGAAGAAGATTCGATCATTATTGGTGCTCCGCTTGGGCCAGCTTCCTGAGAAAGATGTAAATGCTCGTGAAGGTACTATGGAAAATAAGATAAGATGGTAATGGGAATTTGACATGCCTCTGCGGGTTCTCCGGCCGATTCCAGCTGTGGAGTTACAATTGGCGTATCCAAGTCAACCTGCATCAGAATTGGTTAGGTTTCCTGAATATTGAGGATGCAGAGTAAGAGATCATTTACCTCGGCAACAGGAGCTGCTATAGTTTCAGTCCCTACTTGAGACGTGGCCGACAGCCGTGGAGATTGTGGTGGGACAACTCGTGCCGCCTGGTAGAGGGATGAAATTGATGTCAGCAGAAGGTTTTTGGGGAATGCATGAGATAAATAAAGTTACCTGGACAGCTTCTACTAAGAGCGATGCTGCAGCAGCCCCGGCTTCGGCGGCGACTTGGGGATCGGCCGTCTCGACCACTGATGGAGGTGAAGGGTCTGGGGTCTCGGCGCGCATCACTCCCATCTGATCAGCCGATCCAACACGGGGAGTCTCGGCCGATGCTGCTGCCATCTGGCTAGCCGATCCGATACGAGAGACTTCAGCCGATGCTATTGTTGTCTGACCGGCCGATTCAATGCGAGCCCGCATCCGACGGCTGGATATCTTTGGTGTTGGTCTCTTGGGCGCTCGTTTTGATCGGCCGGTGGAGATATCTCTGATAGATGGAGCATGGAAGCCGATGAGTGGCTGCACTGTGTATTGATGATGGCTATCAATCGGCCGGCCGCTTCGGCTCCGTGTTGGGGGAGCATGGCTTTCAGACTGAAGAGGTAAACATAAGTTAACAGCAAGATGATAGTGCAACATTGAAATCGGCTGAAAAGAAAAGTACATACCGCAGCATTTGGGTCGATGTTCTCTGGGTCCAGAATGTTGCAGTAAATTGATGGGGATTTACAGAAAAGATGCTGCTTCCATTCTGCCCACCATAATTTGTACTGTTGGGTGGCGAAAGAGGCAACTGACCAGCCGTTCAAGTCAATGGTGCTGGAGTCAGGAACTAAATCGCGCAATCGGCTGTAGTCGAGACTAGAGGTTAATCCGTCTCTGAATTTTGCTTGGCCGGCGAAATAGACTCGGATTGGCAATTGGCCGAAACCTAGTTGCCTTGCTGCAGCTGACGGGCAGTAGAACTCATAAGTGGGTGAGTCCTTCCCCGAGAAGAAGTTAGCCGGCAGAATTCCCGGCTTAATCAGGACATCCATCTACTCTCTGTCAAATGTGTGGGTGGAGAAGTCAAAGCATATAGGCAATTCAAAAATCGGCTCCGCGGTTTGATATGGATACCAGGTGATCATCTCCTCGCTAAGTCCATTATAGAAGCATCTGAAATATTCGGCTACCCGGGTAGCGGTGAACTGGCAGCCAGGAAAGGCCGATGCCGCCTCTCCGACAGATCTGCAGCGGCGACGGACCGATGGGTTCTCCTCTGACTCAATGTTGGGAAAGGTCTTTGTCTCTATCCTCTGCTGAGAGACCTTGCTCATGTGTAGATTGAGCCAGAGGGTGATGAACCACCAAGGACCACCTGGATTCCCTATCGGCTCTCCTTTCGACAGCTTGGCGCCGATTTGATGCATCATATGATATGCCGATCCCAGCAAATGTTTGCCGAGGGGAACGGCCGATCCTTGTGCGAGAGATTCTGCCAAAGCTTGAGTGTTGGAAGAGGGGCCGACCGCTCTGCCACAGAAGAGATGTTTCTCTAGCCACATCATCAGGAAGGCGGTGTGCTCTCTCTGTGAGACTGTCCCTGTCTTCATGTTCTTACTGATGTATCCTTTCCACCCGCCGATTCCTTTGGTATCTAGCCTATGAGATGGCTTGAACAGGTAGTTGAAAGGGGCATCGGCGGAGGAAACATCTAGGCCGGTCAGCAGCAAGACATCGGCCAAGGTCGGGGTCATGGGTCCGTGTCCAAAAAGAAATGCGTTGAGCGCATCGGACCAGAAGTAAGAGGCTGCCATAACCAAAGGCTCGTTCTTTTCCATCTGAGACAGGGACAAATCTATGCACTGGCCGATTTTAAGTTCTTCCCATTGGACTTTCCAAGACCCGGCTACCCTCTGGTACCACTCTCTCCACCCGAGTGTTTCGTTCGGCCAGGATCTGAATGCGCCTACCCAGTGATCTAAATCCATAGGTGACTGCTTGAAGGGGATTCTGTGAGTTTCTAAGCTAATTAGATCCGTTGGATCAGGACTCCCCATAGGGCCTAGGCAGATGAGGTCAGGAGACTTTGAGAGGGGAATGGTGATCCTGTGCCTAAGGGCCTAAAAAAGAAAGGGAAAAAGGGAAGAAACTAAGAAAGGGACCGGAAAATACTGAAGCAGCAAGGCGAAAAGGAAAAGATTTTTTGGACATTTACCTCTGGGATGGAAGCCATCGTCGCTGATGACGCTGCTGGAGAAGCCGTCGATTGGGCCACCACCGCCAAAGGAGCAGCCGATGGAGCCTCTGTAGATGGGGTGGTCGCTGACGGAGACGCCATTGGGGTCGGAGCAAGCTGCGGACGAGGTCGCTGGAGAAGAGGAAGCGCTTGGAAATCGAAAGAACTTGGGGGAAGATGAACAGTAATGCAGCAGAAAGGATGCTGGATTCGTGGAGGAGAAAAGGTGGAGAAAACCAGTACTTAAGATAAGGGGGTAAGGGCAAAGATGGTATTCTTACCGCACCGTCTACACGAGTTCCAGGGGAGCGGTCGTTTCGCGTGCTCGGATCGAGGAAATTGCAATCATTGTGCCGCGGAATGGAAGGAGACTTTTACTGCACCTGTTTTGGAAAAAAGGATTAAAGAGGGAGTTTCGAAGAAAAGTTATATTTTACTCCGAAACTGGGGGGCATGTGTTGACGCCAGATTTTGACACGTCTTGAATCGGCGTCAGGAGAAGAAGATTGGCCGATGCGGCAGATCTGGGAACTACAGTAAGGAATCGGCCGATCGGGGTAACAGTTGAAAATCGGCCGATTGGTGGCGCCGCCTATGCCAACAGGATAGGATTATTCCAGAAGATCCTAGTCAAAAGCTGGTCAACGCGGCATGCTAAGTCGGCCGGAAAGCAATTGAAGAGGTCCTGATTGGATTAGGAAACGGCGGCGGAAGATTCTGCGGGAGTCCGTTTCCTTTTTAAAGTTATTATAGATATAGTAGTTTTCCTGTTTTAAATAAGGTTGTAACAAGTCGTAATCGACCAGGAGTCCTAGTTTCAGGGTATAAATAGGAGTCGCTAGGGTTTTGCAAAAACAACCAACATCAATCAACAAAAACACTTCTACTTTTTACCAGTACTTTACCTTTCAAGTCGGCGACTTCGCCAATATTTTCTTCTTTCACGAGTTCGTACGGATTGGCAGGGCTGCATCAACCTGATCTCCGGCCAATTGGTAGGTTCCGCTTATCGAGTAATATCCGAGCTTTAACTACGGGCGCATCGCTGTGGTTTCGTTTGGATTTATTCACAAGTTATCGATATTTACTAGAATTGCAAGTTTTACCTGTTATTCTAGTATTATCACCAGTTATCCAGCTTGAGATCAGGGTAATCGGCTTCGTCATTGTTCTCCTTCGATTCATCGCCATATAGCCGATTAGATCTGTCTCAAGTGTTGCTTCTATAGTAATTGTTTAGATTGCTCCAGCAGTTCTCTTTACAATTACTATACGATCATCGGCTGACTCATAGCCGATCATCTCTACAGCAAATCGGCCGATTTGCCGCCAACGCGCTCCTCAGGACAGATCGGAAATCCAGCCGATCGACGCGCCTGGAATTTAATACTCTATTTCCTTGTCAATCAACAGGTCAGATTGACTGGCACGCCGCGCGAACCGCACCAGGGCGATAACCCGAACAGGAGCTAAGCAGATTCTCCCGGGTCGTTTGTCCGACGCTGAAGAACCCATCGGCCGATTCCTATCCGGCCGATTTTAGCGCCAACAAATATCAAGCAATATCTAGTTTCACCTCCAGTGTTGGTCCCACCACAGCCTGGTAAGCCGTTCAAATTATATTTATCGGCTGATGAACAAGCTATTGGATTGGCGTTGGTACAGGAGTTTGAGGGGAAAGAACGAGTGGTATATTATGTCAGCAGAAGACTCCTAGACGCCGAAACAAGATATTCTCCGGTGGAGCGGCTTTGCTTGTGTTTATACTTCTCGTGTACCAAGCTCAGGCTCTATTTGTTATCGGCAGAGTGCATAGTCATATGCAAGGACGATGTGGTGAAGTACATGCTATCATTGCCGATTTTGAAAGGACGGATTGGAAAATGGATCCTGGCTCTGTCAGAATTCGATTTAAGGTACGAATCAGCCAAAGCTGTCAAAGGTCAAGTAATGGCCGATTTCGTAGCTCAGCATTGTGGACCAGAAATTGCCGCCGTCGAACCAGTCCCATGGACTCTATATTTTGATGGTTCTTCGTGTGGGGTCGGATCAGGAATCGGCATTGTTCTTGTGTCGCCTCGAGGGGCAAGTTATAATTTCTCTCTGCCGATAGAAGCTTCCGCAACTAATAATCAGGCGGAATATCGAGCCGTTCTGAAAGGCATACAATTATTAAAGAAAGTCAAAGCTGATGCAGTCAAAATTTTTGGAGATTCCATGCTCATTGTGGATCAATTAACGGGGCGATCTGAGTGCAAGGATGATATCTTGAGGATATATTATGAAGATTGCCTTCAGCTTTTAAAAGAGTTCAAGTCTGCAATAATTGAGCATATCCCCATAAATTATAATGAAGAGGCCAACAGGCTGGCCCAACATGCCTCCGGGTATCGGCTGATTCAGGGAGCGATGATGCTAGAGCTCGCGGCCGATGACTGGCGAAAGGAAATCGCCGATTACTTAAAAGATCCATCCCAAAAGGTGGATCGGCGAATACGTTTTCAAGCTACAAAATATGTGTTGCTTGAGGATGATTTATTTTACCGGACGATTGATGGGGTTCTTCTCAAGTGCCTGGGAACAGAAGAGGCAAAGGGTCTGATGGGAGAGATCCATGAGGGCGTGTGTGGAGCTCATCAATCTGCTCACAAAATGAAATGGATGATCCGAAACAATGGGTATTATTGGCCAACTATTCTTGAGGATTGTTTCAAGTATTACAAAGGATGCCAAGACTGTCGGAGGTTTGGCAATGTACAACGCGCGCCGGCATCGGCTATGAATCCAATAATTAAGCCGTGGCCGTTCAGAGGTTGGGGAATAGATCTCATCGGACAGATTCACCCTCCATCAAGCAAAGGGCATAAGTTCATATTGGTGGCTACAGATTATTTTACTAAGTGGGTGGAGAAGTCGTAGCTTGTGGGTAATTCAAAAATCGGCTCCACTGGTTGATATGGATGCCAGCTGATGGTCTCTTCACTAAGGCCATTATAAAAACATCTGAAGTACTCAGCTGTGCGGGTAGCAGTAAACTGGAAGCCGGGGAAGGCCGACGCCGCTTCTCCAAAAGATCTGCAGCGACGTCGGACAGATGGATTCTCCTCTGACTCAATGTTAGGAAAAGTTTTGGTCTCTATCCGTTGTTGAGAGACCTTGCTCATGTATAAATTGAGCCAGAGGGTGATAAACCACCAGGGACCGCCAGGGTTCCCGATCGGCTCCCCCTTCGATAGCTTGGTGCCGATTTGGTGCATCAGGTAATAGGCCGATCCCAGCAAATATTTTCCAAGGGGGATGGCCGATCCTTGTGACAAGGCCTCTGCTAAAGCTTGGGTGTTTGTAGAGGGTCCAACTGCTCTGCCACAGAAGAAATGCTTTTCTGGCCACATCATCAAAAAGGCAGTATGCTCCCTCTATGAGACTATCCCGGTCTTCATATTTTTGCTAATATACCCTTTCCACCCGCCGATTCCTTTGGTCTCTAGCCGATTTGATGGCTTGAACAGATAATTGAAAGAGGTATCGGCGGAGGAGACATCGAGGCCGGTCAACAGCAAAACATCGGCCAGGGTCGGGGTCATAGGTCCATGTCCGAAAAGGAATGCATTAAGTGCATCGGACCAAAAATAAGAGGCTGCCATGACCAGAGGTTCGTTTCTTTCCATCTGAGACAGAGATAAGTCTATGCACTGGCCGATTTTTTGTTCCTCCCACTGAACCTTCCTAGATTTGGCCACCCTCTGGTACCATTCTCTCCACCCGGGGGTTTCGTTTGGCCAGGATCTGAAAGTGCCTAACCAGTGATCTAAGTCCATGGATGATTGCTTAAAAGGGATTCTATGAGTTTCTAGGCTGATCAGGTCCATTGGATCGGGGTTCCCCATAGGGCCCAAACAGATGAGGTCAGGGGATTCTGAGAGTGGAATGGTAATTCGGTGCCTAAGTGCCTAAAAAAGGGGAAGAAACTGAGAAAGGATCCGGAAAGTACTGAAGCAGTAGAAAAGCGAAAAGGGAAAATTTCGAGCATTTACCTCTGGGATGGAAATCATCGTCGCCGATAGAACCGCTAGGGAAGCCGCCGATTGGGCCGCCGCCGCGGAAGGAGTTGCCGATGGAACTTCCGTGGATGGAGCGGTCGCCGATGGTGACGCCATTGGAGGGTTGGAGCAGGTCGCGGATGAGATCGCCGGGAAGGGGGAAGCACTTGGAGACCAAGAGAGCTTGGAGGAAGATGAACAGTGGTTCGTTGGAAGAGAATGCTAGATTTGTGGGGAAGAGTAGGCGGAGAAGGCCAGTACTTAAGAAAAATCGGGAGAGCGAGGGCAAAGATGGTATTTTTACCGCGCCGTCTACAAAAATTCCAGGGGAGCAGTCGTTTCGCGCGCTCAGTCCGAGGAAATTGCAATCATTGTGCCGCGGAACGAAAGGAGATTTTTACTGCGCCCGTTTCGGAGGAAAGGATTAAAGAAAGAGTTTCGAAGAAAAAGTTATGTTTTACTCCGAAATTGGGGGGCATGTGTTGACGCTAGATTTTGACACGTGTTGAATCGGCGTCAGGAGGAGAAGATTGGCCGATGCGGCAGATCTGAAGCCTACAGTAAGGAATCGGCCGATTGAGGTAACAGTTGAAAATCGGCCGATTGGTGATACAGCTTGCGCCAAAAGGAGGGGACTATTTCGAAGGGTCGTGGTCAAAAGTTGGTCAATAGGGCAACGCTAAGTCGGTCAAGGAGAATTGAAAAGAATCCTGATTGGATTAGGGGACGGCGGCGGAAGATTCTGCGGGAGTCCATTTCCTTTAATAAGTTCTTATAGATATAGTAGTTTTCCTGTTTTTTATATAAGGTTGTAACAAGTCGTGATCGACCAGGAGTCCTAGTTTTAGGATATAAATAGGAGTCGTCAGGGTCTTGCAAAAAAAAATCAACACATCAATCAACAACAATACTTCTACTTTTCCAGCAATTTATTTTCAAGTCGGCGACTTCGCCAATACTTTTCTTCTTTCACGAGTTCGTACGGATTGGCAGGGCTGCATCAACTTGACCTCCAGCCAATTGGTAGGTTCCGCTTATCGAGTAATATCCGAGCTTTAACTACGGGTGCATCGCTGTGGTTTCGTTTGGATTTATTCACCAGTTATCGATATTTATTAGAATTGCAAGTTTTACCTGTTATTGTAGTATTATCACCAGTTATCCAGCTTGAGATAGGAGTAATCGGCTTCCTCATCGTTCTTCCTCGATTTATCATCTTACAGCCGATTAGATCTATTTCAAGTGTTGCATCCGTACTAATTGTTTAGATCACTCCAGCAGTCTTCTTTACAATTATTACACGATTATCGGCTGATCCATAGCCGATCATCTTTACAGCAAATCGGTCGATTCTCCGCCGACGCGCTCTTCAGGACAGATCGGAACCCCAGCTGATCGGAGCGCCTGGAATTTAATACTTTATTTCCTTGTCAATCAACAGGTTAGATTGACTGGCACGCCGCGCGAACCGCACCAGGGCGATAACCCGAACAGGAGCTAAGCAGATTCTCCCGGGTCGTGTGTCCGACGCTGAAGACCATCGGCCGATTCCTATCCGGCCGATTTTAGCGCCAACAAGTACCATCGGCTAGTGGCTTCAGATTGACTTTTGGCCAGAAAGACTTGAAGAGGCCAATCACGTGCGCTACATAGGTCCTGGTGGTCTTGGAGATGAATCCGGCAATCTTCTGCGGTGCTTCTTGAAGTCGCTCAAGTAGAGTCCTATTGTCAACTACCGCTTCTTCTGGAGGATCCACAATCTCGGCGACAATTTGCGCCGCTTTTTGAAGATCTTCAAGTTGCTTCTGCTTGGCATCTTTCTCTTCGGCCATGTCTTTAAGCTGCTGCACGCACTCGACGAACTGAGCATTATTATCTTCAAGCTTTTTCACCGTGAGATCCAGTTCATTGGCGCGACAATTCAACAGATTCCTCACAATAGTTAGCATATCTTCCTTGTTCTTTATCATGTTGTTGAGTTCTGAGGACAAGTAACAAGAAGAAGCACTCGTGAGAACTCAGAAACGAACAGTCATATTCATCACAGCAAGGTGAAGCAGTCGATGTATCGTTACCTCGATTAGTCTGGTTAGGTCCTTGTTCTTCTTTGAAAGATTCTGGATCTCTTGCTTCAAATTCTAGACTTCCTGGGTGCGCCTGCTTGATATTGTCGAGTTCGTTCCTCAGATCAAGAATCTTGTGTATTTTTTCTTCAGTCTGACGATCCTTGGCCTGCAACTGGTAGGCCCCATCTTCCACTACTATGAGTTTTTCTGATTTTATTCTGGAGCGATTGGCCAAGATCTTTATGATAGGAAAAAGCGGCCAACACATCAGTAACCAGTCGGTAGAAACAGATATTTTCAGTGGAAGATACTTACCAAGGTCTGTATGCCGATGACAACATTGGGTCTTTCAATGATGTCAGTCGGTATGGCATATTGCCACTACGGGGGAGTCACAAGAATACCCTCTGAGGAGGGACCCGCAGTGCCTTGATCTTCAGGAGCAGTCCGCTGTTGCGGGTTACCTATCACCTTACTAATAGTAAGCAGACGTGCAATAAGCAGAATAATACTCGCAGGTGGAGGTGTTACAATGGGCTCACCTGCTAATATCTCCGGAGATGCATCCCGGACTTCAGGATCTTCATCGGTGGTAGCCTCGGCTCCAGCTTCGGGCCTGCCAGCTCCGGTGTCGGCAGGAGCCGAGGAGTCGGGCGGTATCGTTGACTCGAGGGTCGCCATGGCCACCGGTTCTACGACGACTTCCATGACATCAGATGCTTTTTCTGGCTCGAGGGCTGGAGCCATCATGGCATCGCCAGGTTGCTCCATGACCAGAGCAGAGGATGGCCTACACATAAGAAACAATAATAAGAGTGCTTACAAGGAACCTACAACTATACAAGCGCAAGAGTACTCGGACACTTACAATGTGGATTTCTTTACATGCAATTTCTTTTGTTTTAGTGCCTTAGGTGCTGGAGCAGCATCTAAAGCACTTGTCGGTGCTGACTTGCCAGCCGCAGGCGGAGTTTGCCTTAGCGAGGTAATCGCGACGGTCACCATTGACTGTATGCCAGCCAAGGCCAGTAATTGTCCCGGCGTGGCTCCAGTAGTACCTGTTGATGGCTCCACTGTGATTGAGGGTACATCTTTCTCCTTCACAGTATCATCCCCGACTATTTCCTCGACTATTTGCTTGGCATGCTTTGGGTTCGGGGAGCTAGGATTGAAGAACCAAGAAAAAGGTGAGAATTCAATCAAGACCATTAACAGTAGGCAAGAAAAAGCACTCGCAAGACCAAGCAAGACACTTACCTAGGTGTTTCATCTTCATCACCACCCGATATAGCGCTAGCCTTGCGCTGGCGGCCCTTGGCCCCTTCGGGTGATTGGGCAAAGAGTCACCACCAGGAGAGTTCTGGCCCTCCTTGGAGGTCTTCGCTTTCTTGCCCTTCATCACATCTGCCAAAGTACGGTCGTCATCGGTGCCCTCGTCGTCCTCCTCGCTCACTGAATCAACAGTGGGTCGAGACGACATCAGGTGGCTCGGACGTTCAATGTCTGGCATCGGAGGAATACTGCTCTATACATTTATATCATCCTGCAACCACATTTCAAGATCTGCCAGTACAAAATTATAATAAAGGATACTTGAAGCACTCGATAGAAATACACGACTACTTACTCCTACCTGTTTTAGAGGATTCGTCTCCGAATAAAGGATCCGCACATATGGCACGATGTCGGCACCCATGATTACTCGGCTTACTCGTAGCACAGCTTCACCTTTATTAATAGGGTGTGTAGAAAATCAAGAAGGGTCTGAGTTGCGAACATACTCTGTCAGTGTTTTACCGCCACACCCACCGAGGGATACCCCCGAGGTGGTGAGTTTGTAGGTAGGGTGTCGTCGAGATCAGGAAGTCAAAGGTGCAAAGGAACGCAAGGGTTTAGACTGGTTCAGGCCGCCGAGAGTGTAATACCCTATGTCTTGTGTGGATTGTATTGCCTTTGATGATGATTCTCCCCAAGGGGGTCCCTATCGGCCCTTATATAGTCCGGGGGGACAGGTTTACATGGAAGTCCTAGTCGGGAACAAGTCCAAGAGTCCTACCCGAGTACTTCTCGGGTAGTCTCCTACCGTGTCTGTCTAGTTTCACTACTGTATGAGTAATCCTACTGCATGACGAATAGTTACAACAGATGTAGGGCGTGGGCCATGTCCCATCCCGTATCCTAGGAGAAGTGTGCCACGTGGACAGTCCCGTGTGCTTGGGTCTGACAAGTCGCCGAGCTCTTCGTAGCCGAGTACTGCTGACATCCGAGTACTTCTGAAGGCGTCTTCGAGTTCTCCCGAACTTCTTCATGAAGGTGTCCTCCGAGTACTTTTTGGCTGCGTCGAGGCTATGAGGTGCTCATGCCCCGAGTAGTTTGTCCAGTCTTCTTTATATGGGGTGCGATTAAACTCGCACTCCATATGGAGTAGCCCCGAGCCTTAGGTTGACTCGTACAATCAGGCTGAGGGTCAATTTAATCTTGAGTCTTCTGTCCTTATCTTCCAGCATATTTGAAAAATAAGTCACTGATGACACGTTTCCCGCAGCCCCCGAGCCTTGAATCCAAATCCCCAAGTTTTGAAATAAAGGATCCAAAGAATCGTGATATGCAATATATGACGGCAAAGATTTGATGGTGATCTTGGGAAAATTGGTGTAGTAAATTTGAAAACCTCTTTTTTCCGGGATGAGTTCCCTGAAAAAATGGTGAAACAAATAACATCCCCAACAAACACCCAAAATTAACTCTCAAACCAATCTTTGTACCCTGACCCAATGACTAAATAAGACCTCTGGGTAATAAACTAAACAAAACCCGTTATTTCGGAATAAAATCCCTGAAATAATAGTTAACAAAAATATACCCAAGACAAATCTTAAAAAGCCTCTTGGATCTTGCATTGTCGAGTAATTGTACAACGTCCAGCATATAAGCATGAAAGCTGTCCCTTGAGGCACACTGAGTGCCTTGTCATGTCCAGCCCCCGAGCGAGGAGCTAGATGATAGTCATAAAGTAGTCGTTGCAGAACGGTGGTGCTAGCCCCCGAGTCCATGCATTGAGCAAGTGGCCGCTAGTGGTTGAGCAGTCGATGAAGCCATCTAGTCGGAATCGATCCCGGCTAGGGTTGTAGTCAAAACAAGTAGTCGAAGTAGTCGAACATGTGCAAAGGTAGTTGTAAACTAGTAAAATTCTTGTCATGAGAGCGAGGCCACTTCAATAACATAGTGTACAAGTCGAAAACAAGTAAAATATTACTGGAAATAAGGGAGCAAGGCCCCTTCAGCAATCTTGCGTGTAATACCAGTCGTGAACCAATAAAACGGAGTTGTACTGGAAGTATGAGCACAAAGGCCCTTCAGAAACCCAAGAGACTAGTCGGAAACTAGTAATTAGGTACTAAAAGTATGGGAGCGAGGCCCCTTTAGTAAACTTGCGCGTAGTACCAGTCGTAAATCGGTAAGATGGAGTTGTACTGGTAGTATCAATCTCCAGGCATCAATAGAAGATGTCCCTAGTTGATCAAGGATGAAACCGATGTAGATGCTCAATATTCAATGAATTTGGTACCTCCTGGCCATCCGGGTACTGTAATCGATAAGATCCAGCTTCTGTAACCTTGTGCACAATGAAAGGTCCTTCCCATCGTGAATTAAGCTTGTGTAACCCGATATCATCCTGGATTCGTCGAAGAACCATATCTCCAATGTTAAAAGAGCGTCGTTGAATGTTTCTATCGTGGTAACGACGAACTCCTTGTAAGTAGCGAGCCGACTGGAACAGTGCATTGCATCGGATTTCCTCGGCTGAGTCAAGCTCGAGATGTCTTGCAGTGTCAGCCTCGCCTTCTTCAAACATCTCCAGTCATTGAGACTTCCACATCACATCGGCTGGTAATATAGCTTCAGACCCATACACGAGAAAGAAAGATGACTGTCCTGTGGCTTTGCTTGGTTGCGTGCGAAGCGCCTAGACTACTGATGAGATCTCATTGATCCACCTGCCGCCCTTTTTGTTGTTCTCGTCATAAAGTCTTTTCTTCAGTCCATCAAGAATCAAGCCGTTGGCGCGCTCAACCTGGCCATTGGCCCGCGGATGAGCCACCGAAACATATCTGACTTCAATGGAGCTGCATTCACAGAAATCCCAGAACTGATGCGAGTGGAAATTGGATCCCAAATCTGTGATAATGGTGTTGGGGAAGCCAAAGCGGTGTAAGATGTCGCAGATGAAAGTAACCACTCGATCAGCAGTGAGCGTAGCGATTGGTTTGTACTCGATCCACTTTGTAAACTTATCGATGGCCACCAACACGTATGTGAAACCTCCTGGCGCAGTTTTGAAGGACCCTATCATATCCAGGCCTTAGAATGCAAACGGCCATGAAGGTGGTATAGTGATAAGGTTATGAGTCGGAACATGGGGCTGTTTGCCAAAGGATTGGCAGTTGGTGCACCGACGAACGAGTGCTTCGACATCTGTCAATGCAGTCGGCCAGTAGAAACCAGAACGAAACGCCTTGCTGACTAGTGTGCGAGAAGCCGCGTGGTTCCCGCACACGCCTTCATGAATCTCTTGGAGTATCTCTTTGCCCTCCTCCGTGCTGAGTATGCTTGAAGATGATCCACGCTTGTACACATTGCCCCCGACTAGAACATAACCTTTGCTGCGCCGTAGGATGTGAGTTGCTTCAAGGCTTTTTGGGTCGACGTTGGGGGGTAGTTTGTGCTCCTGGATGTAGTCGATGAAGGCCACCCTCCAGTCGACCTCGATCATTTAAGACCTCTCGATCGGGTTCCTTGGAACCCTAAGCGATGGAACTTGAGTCTGGTGCCCTGATGGAAGGGTGATGCAACTCGTGAATGAAGACTCCCGGTGGAACGTTAGCTCGATCAGAACCCAGTTTGGAGAGCACATCCGCGCCCACATTGTTGTCGCGAACCACATGGTGAATTTCTAGCCCCGATAACTTTTTCTCGAGCTTGCGTATTTCTATGACGTAGGCGTCCATGGTGTCCTTGTTGATGTCCCACTCCTTGTTGACTTGTTGAACCACCAGTAAGGAGTCGCCATAGACGAGTAGTCGCTTGATGCCCAGGGAGATTACCAGGTGTAGCCCGTGCAACAATGCATCGTACTCGGCCTCGTTGTTGGAGACCTCGAATAGTATTTGAAACACGTACTTGAGCTGTTCTCCTCTCGGGCTGATGAAAAGTACCCCCACGCCACCGCCTCCGAGCTTGAGTGAGCCATCGAAGTACATGACCCAATGCTCTGGCTGGTTGGTTGGGGCTTCCACTTGGTTTTCTTGCCACTCCGCCATGAAGTCGACTAGTGCCTGCGACTTGATGGCTGTCCGGGGCTTGAAGTCAAGTGTAAGGGCTCCCAGCTCCACTGCGCACTTGGAGATGCGCCCGGTAGTGTCCTGATTGTGGAGGATATCCGCCAATGGGAAGTCAGAGACCACCAGGATATTGTATGCATCGAAGTGGTGGCGAAGCTTCCAGAAAGTGATGAGTATACCGTAAAGTATTTTCTGAATCGTCGGGCAACGAACCTTATATTCAGAGAGGACTTCGCTGATGAAGTAAACTGGTCGCTGCACCCCGAAGGCTTGGCCTTCTTCCTATCGTTCCACCACGATTGCCTTACAGACGACGTCAGTAGTCGCGGCGATATAGAGTAGCAGGTTCTCGCCTGGTTGGGGAGCCGACAGGATGGGTGGTGACTACAAATGGTGCTTGAGGTCTTGTAGTGCCTGGTTTGCCTCCTCGGTCCACTCGAACTTTTCGTAGGGCTTGAGCAACTTGAAGAAGGGTAGTTCCCTTTCTCTAAGTCGGGAGATGAATCGATTCAATGCTGCCATGCAGCCGGTGAGCTTCTGGACGTCCTTGATGGTTCTTGGAGCATCCATGGCTGTGATGGCGTTGATCTTCTCTGGATTTGCCTCAATCCTGCGGTGGCTGACAATGAACCCGAGTAGTTTTCCTTGAGGGAAGACAAAGACGCACTTTGTCGGGTTAAGCTTCCATCGAAACCGTCACAAGCTGTGGAAGGTCTCCTCGAGATCAGTGATGAACTCATCATGGGATCTAGTCTTGATGATCATGTCATCCACATAAGCTTCAATGTTGCGGTGTAGCTGTGCCGCAAGGCATAGTTGGATGGACTGTTGATAGGTGGCTCCTGTGTTCTTCAACCCGAAAGACATTGTAGTATAAGCGTATGCTCCTAAGGGGGTGATGAACGCTGTTTTGATCTGGCCTTCCTCCTTGAGAGCTATCTGATGATAGCCCGAGTAGTAGTCGAGGAAGGAGAGCAAGATGCAGCCAGCAGTGGAGTCGATGACTTGGTCGATGCGTGGGAGCGCGAAGGGGTCCTTCGGGCAATGTTTATTGAGATCAGTATAGTCCACACACATCCTCCATTCATTATTATTCTTTTTTAATACAAGTACAGAGTTAGCTAACCACTCGGTATGGTACACTTCTTTAATAAAACCAGCCGCGAGTAGTTTTGCTAGCTCTTTCTTGATGGCATCCCTCTTGTCGGAGGCGAAACGTCGTAGTCGTTGCTTCTTCGGAGTGGCTTTAGGGTCGAATTTTAGGCAGTGCTCGATCAACTCCTTGGGCACCCTTGGCATATCCGCTGGTTTCCACGCGAATATGTCACGGTTGGCCCTAAGGAAGCTAACGAGCGCACCTTCCTATTTGTCGCCTAAGCTGCCTTAGATCAAAGCAGTCTTGAACGGGTCGCCCTCTTGCAGATGGATGGTCTTGATGCCGACTTGGATGGGGTTGGGTTTAACCGTCAACTGGCTTGGCTGCTGGTTGGAGATCTCCATCTCTGTGTTGGTCAGCTTCAGCGCGGCCGCGAGTACTTCTGCAGACGGCTCTAGCACGCGTGAAGTCGTGGCGTACTTGATTGCCTCCTGGTCGCACTCGTACGACTTCTTTAGGTCACCACGGAGTGTGAGTACGCCTGTCTTGCCTATCATCTTGAGTAGCAGGTAGATGTAGTGGGGCACGACCATGAATTTGGCTAGTGCCAGTCTGCCAAGGATGGCATGGTACGACGAGTTGAAATCCGCTACCTCGAACTTGATGTACTCAGTGTGGTAGTTGTCTTTCGTCCCAAAGGTGACTGGCAGGACCACTGACCCGAGTGGTGTAGCCGCGTTGACTGGGACGATGCCGTAGAAGGGAGCTTTGCTGGGAGTGAGCATCTTGGAGATGTTCAGTCCCATCTTCTTGAGAGTACTCGCGAAGAGCAGGTTGAGGCTGCTTCCGCCATCGATGAGTACTCGGGTAAGCTGTGAGCCCGCCACGATAGGGTCTAGGACGAGCGGGAATTTTCCCAGCTCGGAGAAGCTGGTCCATTGATCGTCCCTGGAAAAGGAGATCGGGACCTCGTTGTATCTCAGAGGCCTTGTTGTGGCTGGCTCCACAGAGAGTATTTTGCGCAGGGTTAGCTTCTGCGTGCGCTTGGAGGGGAATCCGCCGTCTTCGTTGAAGATGACGTTGACGATGTTCTTCGGATCTTGGAAGTCTTGAGCCCTCGACTTGGCACCTCCTTCGTCAACCTCCTTGTCCTTTCCCTTTCCTGTTTGGGGGAGGGGTGGTGCATTGAGTGATTTTCGGATGGTGACGCACTCGAAGAGCGTATGCCATGACTTCGGGTGTATCGGGCATTGCTTATGCATGACTTGCTTGTTGTCCGAGTGGTTGTTCCCCGACTTCTTGGCACGCGGATTGCGCTCGACAACCACGACTTCATGGTCTGTCTTGCGCTTTCGGGTGTTCCCCGAGTGGTTCGGCTGGCTTTTGTCGAAGTGGCCGTTGCCATTGCTTTGCTTGTCGTGGTTGCTCTTGGGAAAGCGGTCGTTTTCCTTATTCTCCAGGTCAGCCCACCATGCCATCATGTCACGCAGCTCCACGGCAGTAGTCGGGCGGTTGTGTCCGAAGTCGTGGTACGTGTTCTTCAAGAAGAGGCCGTTTTGGAAGCAACGGATGACGTCCTCATCGATGATGTTGGCGATGGTGGCACGCGTCTTGAAGAAACACCGTGTCTAGGACCTCAGGGTCTCATTCATCTCCTGCTTCACCTGGGACAAGTCGTGGCGAGTGCCCGCCCTGATCATGGATCAGTGGAATTTGTTGATGAAGGCCCGCTTGAGGTCCTCCCATGAGTCGATGGAGTTTGGCTTGAGGCTTTCAAGCCACGTGAGGGGCGCGGACTCCAGAGCCACCGGGAAGTAGAGAGCTTTTGTAGAGTTGGATCCCCCTGAAACTTCAATGGCGACGGAGTAGCAACGAATCCACTGGCACGGGTCCTGCTTACCGTCATACTTGGGGATTCTGACTGGTTTGAAGTCCTTTGGTTAGGACTTGCCGGTGATGCTGGTGGTGAAGGTGGGGAAGCGATCGTTATCGTCGTCATCGTGGTGCCTGCCGGTACGGTCCCTTCTCCTCGCTTCAATAACAAGCTGCGCGTTGCAGGCTTCATTTATCTTCTACCTGAGGTTGAACGTGGGGGCATCGTGAAGGTTGGCCTCGAGTGGATCTTGGCCTTGATGCCTTGCGCCCCGGTGGTTGTGAGGGGGTTGTTGTACTTCTTGTTCATTGTTGCCACGCACGGACGGGTGGCCCTCATTGCGCTGGTGGTTGTCGTTCTACCGACTCCCGTGGCCTCCTCCAGGGGTGCGACTGACCAGCGCGGTATCACCATGGTGCTCAGACCTCGAGGGCTGATTCCGAGTGGAGGATGCTGGATGTTGCCCATTGAGTTGCACGAGCGTGCGCTAGGTCAAGTACTGCAACCTTTGTATCTGAGGATTGGATGGGAGTTGTTGAGCTAGGAGTGCTGCTTCTGCGATGGCGCCGATCGGCGTACGGTACTCGTGATCCGCGACTGCTGCAAAAGCGTTGTTGAGATCCCTTGGTGCGCGGGCGCGATTCTGTGCGTTGCGCCCGCGTTGAGCGCGCTTGGCGTTCTTTGCCCGCTGGATCCTCTGGTGCTCCTCGTCTTCATCTTGGGGAGCGTCAGCTGTGGGCTCATCGGCTGAGACATCTGCGAGTCATTCGTTGTCGTAGTGGGAGCCCAGCTCGTCTTCCTCCACGTTGCGAAGGGAGGCCATGCAGACTTGACGATCTGGCGAGTGGTTAGCCCTAAGGATGTACTCGAGTAGCTCTGTGCTACTTTCTCCTTCTTCCGTGATAGGAGAGAGAGGTCTTCCCTCTTGAAAGGGTAGTTCCTGCATGAAGACCACAATGCCGGACTCGTAATCGAGTAGTTCGGAGGGCTCAAAGCCCTTCCAGTACACAAAATGTCCTTGCGGTGTTGATGTGACGGTTAATCCTAGAAGGCTGCTTGAAAGCGTTTCGGCGTGGCTGTCGGGTTGTGAGTGGTTTTTAAGGGCAGGGGCCACCCGGCGGGCGGTGTCTCCCTCATCTCCGAGTTCTTTTCGGAACCGTCCTGAAGGTGTAGTTCTGCACGGGGAGTACTCTTCGTCGGAATCTGAGTAGATGTCGAAAACGCGGGCCTCCCGGCAAGCGGTGGCGCCCACGTCCTTGATCTTGAGCAGCAGGTCCAAATCCTCCTCCAAGTCGGAGGGGGATTTAGATTGTGTGGTCTTTTCAGATCGGTTTGAATCCGACCCGACTAGATCTGGTGCGTCACGAGTGGAAGTCGCGTTGAAGACGGACATATTTTCGATCTGCTGGGCCAGATTGGGAAACAACATGTCGTCGAGGTTGTCGATGAAGTCATCTAGATCGTTGCTTGAAGTTGATGTAGAGGCCTACGGCTCCTTGGAGTTGGCTAGGTGGCTATTGAAGCCACCCAAACCGTTGGCGACGCAGATCCAGGAGTCGAAGATGAAAGTCGTGCCCTCGTCGAGCACAGCGCTGGTGAAGTTGAAGGATTTCATCGAATTCTCCGGTGGATGCTCGATGAACTCCCCGACCTGGCGCACCAGCTGTCGGTGTTTTACCGCCACGCCCACCGAGGGATACCCCTGAGGTGGTGAGTTTGTAGGTAGGGTGTCATCGAGATCAGGAACTCGAAGGTGCAAAGGAACGCAAGGTTTTAGACAGGTTCGGGCCGCCGAGAGCGTAATACCCTACGTCCTGTGTGGTTTGTATTGCCTTTGATGATGATTCTCCCCAACGGGGTCCCTATCCGCCCTTATATAGTCTGGGGGGACAGGTTTACATGGAAGTCTAGTCGGGAACAAGTCCAAGAGTCCTACCCGAGTACTTCTCGGGTAGTCTCCTACCGTGTTCGACTAGTTTCACTACTGTATGAGTAATCCTACTGCATCACGAGTAGTTACAACAGATGTAGGGCGTGGCCATGTCCCATCCGGTATCCTAGGAGAAGTGTGCCACGTGGATAGTCCCGTGTGCCCGGATCTGACATACTCGAAACCAAATCAGGAGCGTTTTTGCAACGGCTGGATTCGCCTGCCAAACCATGTGTACATCACAGATGTACTAGTGACTCCTACATCCCTATGCTTCTTGATCTGCCGAGAATGCAAGAAAGGAAGGTGCAAAAGCGAGTGTGGCTACACGGTGGGAGGAAGGAGAAGGTGGAATTGGGCTAGACCTTGATCTAGATCATCGGTGGTGATGGCGGCTGTAAGGAAAAAGGTTCTCAAAGTGTGGGAATGACTGAAAGGGTAATTTGACCCTAAGTTACCGCACAGTTAAATAACCAATGTGGAACCTAGTTTCACTATGCAAAAGTTGAAGAGATTTTAAGGCAAATAATTTGTTTTGAGAGGTAATTTCGGATGATTTTGGGGAAGTAATTTGATTAACCATTTTTTCAGAGATTTCATTCCGAAAAAGGGGGTTTTCGAATTTTGTTCCCATTTTTCCTATTTTTACCATCATTGCAAATAGATAAAATATACTGCAACGTGTGCCACGTTCATTTTGTCGGTGTTTTACCACCACGCCCACCGAGGGATACCCCCGAGGTAGTGAGTTTGTAGGTAGGGTGTCGTCGAGATCACGAACTCGAAGGTGCAAGGAACACAAAGTTTAGACAGTTTCGGGCTGCCGAGAGCGTAATACCGTACGTCCTGTGTGGTTTGTATTGCCTCAGGTGGTGATCGGGTGATCTCCTGTTTGGAGGGGGTCTCTGCTTGCCCTTATATAGTTTGGTGGGACAGGGTTACATGGAAGTACTAGTCGGATACGAGCCCAGGAGTCCTACACGAGTACTTCCTACCGTGTCTGTCTAGTTTCATTACTGTATAAGTAATCCTACTGCATTACGAGTAGTTACAACAGATGTAGGGCGTGGGCCATGTCCCATCCCGTATCCTAGGAGAAGTGTGCCACGTGGACAGTCCCGTGTGCCTGGGTCTGACAAGCCGCCGAGCTCTTCGTAGCCGAGTACTGCTGACATCCGAGTACTTCTGAAGGCGTCTTCGAGTTCTCCTGAACTTCTTCATGAAGGTGTCTTCCAAGTACTTCCTTGGCTGCATCGAGGCTGTCAGGTGCTCATGCCCCGAGTAGTTGTCAAGTCATCTTTTATATGGGGTGCGATTAAACTCGCACTCCATATGGAGTAGCCCTCGAGCCATAGGTTGACTCGTAGAATCAGGCTGAGGGTCAATTTAGTCTTGAGTCTTCTGTCCTTATCTTCCAAAAGATTTGAAAAATAAGCCGTTGATGACACGTGTCCCTGCAGCCCCCGAGCTCTGAATCCAAATCCTCAAGGTTTTGAATAAAGGATCCAAAGAATCATGGCATGCAATACAAGACTATAAAGATTTGATCGTTAAGATGGGCAAGTTGGTTCAGAAATTTGAAAAACCGCTTTTTTCGGGATGAATTATTTGAAAAAATGGTTAAACAAATAACTTCACCAAAAAGCGCCCTAAATTACCGCTCAAATCAAACCATGTTCACTAAGAGCCGTGTCGTATCCTGCCCCGGAGCTTGGGAGCTAGATGAGTCGCACAAGATACACCAGTCGGTGGCGCCAACCCTCGAGCCTAGGCATTAGCCAAGTTACCGCTGCACCTTGAACTGTCGATGAAGCTGGCTAGTCGGAGTCCATTCTGACTAGTTTTGTAGACGAGATGAGTAGTCGAAGTAGTCGACGACGCGTAAAACTAGTCTGGAGCTAGTAAACGTAGTGTCATGGGAGCGAGGTCCCTTCAGTAACATAGAGTATTAGTTGAGAACTACTAATCTGACCGTTACTGGAAGCATGGGAGCGAGGCCCCTTCAGTAACATAGAATACTAGTCAGAAACTAGTAACATGTGCGTTACTGGAAGTATGGTAGCGAAGCCCCTTCAGTAAGATAGAATACTAGTCGGAAACTAGTAATCTGAGCGTTACTGGAAGTATGGGAGCGAGGCCCCATCTGTAAACTTGCACGTAATACCAGTCGTGAACCAGTAAACGGAGTTGTACTGGAAGTATGGGAGGGAGGCCCCTTCAGTAAACTTGCACGTAATACCAATTGTGAACCAGTAAACGGAGTTGCACTGGAAGTATGGGAGTGAGGCTCCTTCAGTAAACTTGCACGTAATACTAGTCGTGAACTAGTAAATGGAGTTGTACTGGAAGTATGGGAGCAAAGCCCCTTTAGTAACATAGAATACTAGTTGTAAACTAGTAATCCGAGCGTTACCGGAAGTATGGGAGCGAGGCCCCTTCAGTAAACTACGCGTAGTACCAGTCAAAAACTGGTAAACGGAGTAGTACTGGAAGTATGTGAAGGTGATTGGAGGTCAGTTAGCAAGGAAAAATAAATCTTGCTGGAAGCTTCAGTCGATTCCTTGGGCGGACCATGAGAATTCACATAATGCCATGCAAAAACGTCATGGTTGGCCCGAAGGAATTGACGATGAGGTCCTTCACGTGGGGTGATCTGTTCCTTGGGTGGGCCAAGACAAGTCGTATGTTGCCATGCGAAGATGTCTCGGTTGGCCCAAAGGAAGTGATGACGAGGTCCTTCACTTGATCTTGATCAGTTCCTTGAGTGGGCCAAGACAAGTCGTATGTTGTCATGTGAAGATGTCTCGGTTGGCCTGAAGGAAGTGACGATGCAATTCTTCACTTGATCTTGATCAGTTCCTTGGGCGGGCCAAGACAAGTCATATGTTGCCATGCGAAGAGGTCTCGGTTGGCCCGAAGGAAGGGACGACGCAATCCTTCACTTGATTTTGATCAGTTCCTTGGGCGAACCAAGACAAGTCGTATGTTGCCATGCGAAGAAGTCTCGGTTGGCCCAAAGGAAGTGATGACGCAATCCTTCACATGCGTTGTTACGAAAGTGGTCGTCATGCGAAGATGACTCGGCTAGCCCGAAGTAATTCCTTGGGCGGGCCAAGACGGCGTTGAAATATGGATGAACGGATAAAAGCCCTATTTATTGTAGTATTTATTGAGTCCTTGACAGAGTGGTTCAACGAATTGTATGGGAAAAACCCATTGTTTCGAGATAAAACTCAAGAGAATGGTTAAATAAGTTCCCTAAAGATCTCCATAAAACCTCCTTGAATCGGGTCTCAGTCTTCACGTGGGCAGGTGCCTTGGTGCGCCCAGCCCCCGAGTGTAGAAACCAGACGAGCGTGGATAGTTGTCGATCTTGATTCGTGGGTGATTGCCGACGAAGCCGTATCGCTCGTCGATGGAGCCACGATAGTTTGTTGATGAGACCCGACTAGTCGGAATCAATTCCAACTAGTCACTGATGGAGTGAGTCCCGCTCCCGAGTAGCTTTGTAGTCGAAGTAGTCGGCGGCGGGTCGCCGAGTGCCCTCGCGAAGGTGATGTAGTCGTCGAGTTGGATGCGATCCGATGCATCTGCCTCTGTGAATGGGATGTCTTCAATGAAAACCAAAAAGACCGCGTGATCCGGTGAGGAGCTTTAGGCGATCCACCCCTCTTCTTTGTCGGAGGAAGGTTCTATGCCCGACAAGTTGTCGGGGTTGATAGCGCAGAAAAGTGGGCTAAGGTCGCGTAGCTTGGAGGACTCCGTGCCCTTCCGATGCCTGAGCCCGCCCGACCAAGTTGAAAACGCAGAAAGGTGGGCTGAGCCGGGTAGCATGGAGGACTCCATGCCCTTCCGATGCCCGGGCCCGCCCGACCAAATTGGAAGCGCAAAAAGGTGGGCTGAGCCGGGTAGCTTGGAGGACTCCGTGCCCTTCCGATGCCCGGGCCCGCCCGACCAAGTTGGAGGTGCAGAAAGGTGGGCTGAGCCGGGTAGCTTGGAGGACTCCGTGCCCTTCCGATGCCCAGGCCCGCCCGACCAAATTAGAGGCGCCTTCAGGCCTGGTGGCCGTTTGATAAGGGTAGTGCGTCATTGATAAAGTCCGAGTAGTCAGCGGAGACGGGAGCCCTTCGATCGACGGTGGCTAGTCCTCTTCCGACTTGTGGTAGATGATCCAAATCCTCCTCCGACTTGTGGTAGACGATCCAAATCCTCCTCCGACTTGTGGTAGACGATCCAAATCCTTCTCCGACTTGTGGTAGATGATCCGAATCCTCCTCCGACTCAGAGAAGGACTTGTGGTACAGGACCTCGGACTGAGGCAGACTTGGTTCGAGGGGTTCCAGGTTTTCGATCAAGTCGTCGATTGCACGGTTGACATCCATGCGGGTGGTATGGGTGCTTCAGGCTGTGTTGACGCCAGATTTTGACACGTATTGAATCGGCGTCAGGAGGAGAAGATTGGCCGATGAAGCAGATCTGAAAGCTACAGTAAGGAATCGGCCGATCGAGGTAACAGTTGGAAATCGGCCGATTGGTAGCGCAGCCTATGCCAACAGGATGAGATTATTCCAGAAGATCCTGGTCAAAAGTTGGTCAACAAGGCATGCTAAGTCGGTCGGAAAGCAATTGAAGAGGTCCTGACTGGATTAGGAAACGGCGGCGAAACATTTTGCGGGAGTCCGTTTCCATTTTAAAGTTATTATAGATATAGTAGTTTTCCTGTTTTAAATAAGGTTGTAACAAGTCGTAATCGACAAGGAGTCCTAGTTTCAGGGTATAAATAGGAGTCGCTAGGGCTTTGCGAAAGGATAATCAAATCAATCAACAAAACACTTCTACTTTTTACCAGTACTTTACTTTCAAGTTGGCGACTTCGCCAATATTTTCTTCTTCTACGAGTTCGTACGGATTGGCAGGGCTGCATCAACCTGATCTCCGGCCAATTGGTAGGTTCCGCTTATCGAGTAATATCCGAGCTTTAACTACGGGCGTATCGCTGTGGTTTCGTTTGGATTTATTCACAAGTTATCGATATTTACTAGAATTGCAAGTTTTACCTGTTATTCTAGTATTATCACCAGTTATCCAGCTTGAAATCAGAGTAATCGGCTTCGTCATTGTTCTCCTTCGATTCATCGCCATACAGCCGATTAGATCTGTTTCAAGTGTTGCTTCTATAGTGATTGTTTAGATTGCTCTAGTAGTTCTCTTTACAATTACCATACGATCATCGGCTGACCCATAGCCGATCATCTCTATAGCAAATCGGCCGATTTGCCGCCAACGCGCTCCTCAGGACAGATCGGAAATCCAGCCAATCGACGCGCCTGGAATTTAATACTCTATTTCCTTGTCAATCAACAGGTCAGATTGACTGGCACGCCGCGCGAACCGCACCAGGGCGATAACCCGAACAGGAGCTAAGTAGATTCTCCCGGGTCGTGTGTCCGACGCTGAAGACCCATCGGCCGATTCCTATCCGGCCGATTTTAGCGCCAACACACTTTTGGCATGCCCAGTGGGACAATCCAAGACCTGATATGTCGAACAGCGCAGAAATCTCTGATAGCAACATCATTAGGGTCACAGAAGCTAATCTCAAGGACGACCAGAGGGAGGAATTGGCCAAACATCTGGAAGATTACAAGAAGATGTACGTCCAGTCGTTCGGTCGTACCAGAAGCGGGGAAGCAGTTAAGAAGGCTCCTAATCCAGCAACTCGCCACATCACCATTGCTGAAGACTCGGGCAAGATGTCAGAGATGATTCAACAGTCTGTGTATCAAGCATTCATTGACCAATCCTCGGTGATGAGCAACATGATGTACAACGCCGTCGTCAACTCTCTAGCCAGCGGAGCCGTTCAAGGTTATCAGGGACCGGCATATGCCCCTCCAACTACTCTCCCGGCCAGAAGCTTACCGTACACATCCCAATCGGCTTCTCAGCCGATATTGACGCAGCGCGAGGGATACAGCTCTCCACCACTTCCGGCGTCTCCAAGATACAGCGGTGCACCTTATCTCCCATCGCGAACGCCGCTTCAACCCGTTCAAATGGCTTCTGTGCAAACACTGCCTACGAGCTCAGTGCCTTGGGGGGCATCAGCCACGACGTATTTTCCCGAGCCAGCGAACGGGCATGGCACTTATCCGTTCCAGGTGCCGTACCAATCGGCCGCCCGGCCGACGGTCTCCCAGTACCAGCCGATTTTACCAGAAATCGGCAGGGGGGCAAGCACTGTGGAAGCATTCAGAGGCACGGTGCCAGCAACGACGTACGAAGGGGGTGCGGACGCGTTTCGCCAGCAGTTATCGGCCGCTCAGCAAACTTCGCCGATTCATCACCTGGCCGAACCAGCCCTTCAACACGTGCCCGCGCCGCGAACAACTGTTCATCAGCAGCAGGTGGACTGGACGGCAAAAATAGTAGAAGTAATCCAAGATCAATTTGGACTGAAGCCGAAAGTTCAAACTTATACTTATAAAACGCCGTATCCATCGGCCTATGACGCGTTGCCGTTCCCGCACCGTTACAAGGTTCCTGATTTCACCAAGTTCTCAGGGACGGATGACACATCCACTGTGGAGCACATCAACAGATTCATCATCCAGTGCGGAGAAGCCGCCACGCAAGACGCTCTGAGGGTACGGTTATTTTCATCAGCTCTATCCGGATCGGCCTTCCAGTGGTTCACCACTTTACCGCCAAATTCTATCGTCACGTGGGCCGATCTAGAGAAACAATTCCACAAGTACTTCTATGCAGGAGTACACGAGATGAAGATTTCGGATTTAACCAGCCTCAGGCAGAGGAGCGATGAACCGGTGACAGGGTACATACAGAGGTTCAGGGAAATCAAGAACAAGTGCTACAGTCTGGCTCTGACCGATGCACAGTTGGCCGATATCGCTTTCCAGGGCCTCTTACCGCAAATCAGAGAGAGATATGCTGCCCAAGAGTTTGAGAGCCTGAGTCAGATCGTCCACCGATTATCAGGGCAGGAGGTCCGACCGTTCGAACAGCGGAGGAGCTTCCAAAAGAAGGTGGCATACTTGGAAGGATCTGAATCCGATGCGGAAGAAGAAATCGGCCTGGCAGAGTGGGTGCAAGGGAAGAAACTAATATCCTGCCCCTTTGGCAAGAAGGAGCCAGAGACATTCGGCTTTGGCACGTCAAAGGCCGATAAAATTTTTGATCTACTGCTTCAGGAGGGACAGATTAAGCTGTCACAACATCACACCATCCCTACGGCCGATCAACTTAAGAAGATGAAGTACTGCAAGTGGCACAACGCTACCTCTCATGACACCAATGAATGTAAAGTCTTCCGCCAGCAGGTACAATCGGCCATTGAACAGGGACGGCTCAAGTTTGAAACTCCAAGCCAATCAGCAAAGCCGATGAAGATAGATCAACATTCCTTCCCGGCCAACACGGTCAACGCTGAAGGAGACTCAAGTCAAACCAAGGTGCTGACGTCAGAATCGGCGAGAAGAGGCGGCGCTGTTGACCCCAGGAGACAGATCTCAACGGAGTAAATCAGAAGAAATAGGCGAGGACCAGAACGACCACACAGACCTGTCACCTCCCGGTTCTTACTGAGTAAATATCGGCGGCAGCGAGAACAAGCACAACACCAGGAAGAGATGATACGCCAGCGTGAAGATCACTGGCAGTGTCCCTTCTTCATCCACTGCTGGGAGAACGATATCAGATTGCCATCTGCCGATAACTGTCTGGAGTGCAACGGATCAAACCGCAACGATCGCCCGAAGCCACACTCTAGGGACAGAGGATCAGAGCCGATCAACAGAAATCGGCGCGAAGAACGGCGCGTTTCGGTGCATGATCGGCTGGGGGGCAGAGTTGACCAGTACGGCAGGTCAAAAAGCAAGATCGGCCAGCAAGATGGACTGGGGGGCAGGATCAGCGCACGCGATCGGCTGGAAGAGATAGTCGATGATAGGGTGTCAGACGAAGACCCCCTAGGTAGGGAACCAGATTGGGAACACGGCAGATCATCGGCCAAACCAGTGAACACCAGGTGGTGTCCCGATGGCCTATCCAGATCCCAAAAGCGGAGAATCCAACGCCTACGCCAGTTAGAGCACCAAGAAGAAGAGCAAAGACACGTGCCAGAAAGAAGGAATGTTAAATCTCGGGTTTGGCGCCCAAAGAAAAGCGATCAAGAAACGGATAACCAAGAATCGGCAGCCGAGATTGATATGGTTTTCATACTGCCGATGGAGTTCATGGCGCCAAGCGATCGGGACAAAGTGACAAATACAGAGGAAGAGCAAATGGCACAACTGGTATTAGAGCCGATGACGGCTACGTTTGAGAAACCAGAAGAGGAAAAACGACAACATCTTAAGGCGCTGTTTCTCAAACGGTATGTCAACGGAAGACCTGTCACCAAATTACTGGTAGATGGAGGCGCGGCAGTCAACATCATGCTGTATGCCATGTTCCGCAAGCTGGGCAAGGGCGACGACGACCTCACCAAGACGGACATGATGCTGAAGGATTTCGAAGGCAACGTGTCACCTGCCCGCGGGGCATTCTGCGTCGACCTCACCATCGGCAGTAAGACCCTCCCTACTACTTTCTTCGTCATTAATGGCAAAGGGTCCTATAATATGCTGCTTGGTCGCGACTGGATACATGCAAACTGCTGTGTCCCATCTACTATGCATCAATGCCTTGTGCAATGGGTCGGCGACAGTACAGAGATAGTCGCTGCCGATTCCGTCTACAGCGTTGCGGCGGCCGACACACAACAGTGGAGCTGCGAGCACGTCAAGTGTATATCTGGCAGGACTTGGGACACTGACTTCCTGAAAGTGTCCGATTTCGGTCTACAGCCGATCCAAGCAGTCGGCTCTGAAGATTCAGCTCGTTCGAAAGAATGAGAAGCTGGGGCATGGGTTCACGTCGGCCGATTCATTAGAGATGGGAGATTTGAGAGATAGCAGTAAATCAAGGCCGACGCACGTTGGTGCCGATTTGGATTCTGAGTACAAAAAGAAAATATGCCAAGTTAACATGACCAATTTCTCATCGGTTTTCTGGCCACACATCTGGCGAAAGAAATATTGGGATTCATTATTAAATGGAAATTACGGATTACATGAAGCAGTTCAAAACCAAATCGGCACAGTGGCATTAAAGGAACAATAATGTTTAATATATTGTTTACAGCCCAAGGAAAGCATTTATGGCTACAATCGCTCGTCGTCTAATTTGATCGGCCGATTCTACTATCCTCTGATCACTTTCGGCCGATCCTGGCACTTCTGACACGCGGCAACGGAGCCTTATTGTTTCACGGGCCAGATGTTGTCTTTTTTGCTTCAGCTCGTTGATCATGGTTGGGAGTTCTTGGAGCTTTTTCTCCTCAGCGGCTATCTCTTTGCTTATCTGTTCCATCTCCTTGGCTAGTTCTGCTCTCCTCCGTTTCAGCCGATCTATTGTGCCAATGATGTTCGGACGGCAGTTCTCGAGGAAGTTGATTTTGTGATGTACTTCCTGGGTCTGGTGCTTGTACGAGTCAACCTCCTCCTGAGTTTTGGCCATCTGAGCGCGATCGGCCATACGTTGCAGCGCCCGCGAGACCGGAATCCGCACGCCCTCTATATAGGCAGCATACCCCAAGTCTTCCGACACTTCATCTGGGATGTGATCTACGACCTCATTGAAAAGTTGTCGGATCGGCGATGCATCTTTCACCAGTCGGCCGATGTCACCTTGGAGGAGAGTACGGATGCTTTCGAGCTTAGAGCGGATATCGTCGGAGGCAGAGCTCGGTGGAACCGCGTGTGAGGCGATTTCCTCTTCATCGGCCAAGGAGACAGCGAAAGAAAAGATACTATTGTTGGGAGAATCTTGCTCCTGTAAGGGAAGAAAGCAAAGGATGAGCAGGTAGTGAAAGGAAATCGGCCGATTCTGATGGTAAGATTGTTACCTCTTTGAAACGAATCTCTCTTGCCTGCGCCGGTGGAAGTATTTCCCTTGTTTCAGAGATTGGTGCACTAGGTTCACCAGAAGAAGAAGATTCGATCGTTATTGGTGCTCCGCTTGGGCCAGCTTCCTGAGAAAGGTATAAATGCTCGTGAGCGTACTATGGGAAAATGAAATAAGATGGTAATGGGAATTTGCCATGCCTCTGCGGGTTCTCCGGCCGATTCCTGCTGTGGAGTTGCAATCGGCGTACCCAAGTCGACCTGCATCAAAATTGGTTAAGTTTCCTGAATGTTAAGGATACAGGGTAAGAGATCATATACCTCGGCAACAGGAGCTGCTGTAGTCTCAGTCCTTACTTGAGACGTGGCCGACAGTCGTGGAGATTGTGGTGGGATAACCTGTGCAGCCTGGCAAAGGGATGAAATTGATGTCAGCAGAAGATTTGGGGAATACATGAGATAAATAAAGTTACCTGGACAGCTTCTACTAAGAGCGATGCTGCAGCGGCCCCGGCTTCGGCAGTGACTTGGGGATCGGCTGTCTCGACAGCTAGTAAGGGTGAAGGACCTGAGATCTTGGCGAGTATCATTTCCACCTGATCGGCCGATCCAACACGGGGAGTCTCGGCCGATGCTGCTGCCGTCTGGCTAGCCGATCTGATACGGGAGACTTCAGCCGATGCTGTTGTTGTCTGATCGGCCGATTCAATGCGAGCCCGCATCCGACGGCTGGATATCTTCGGTGTTGGTCTTTTGGGCGCTCGTCTTGATCGGCCGGTGGAGATATCTCTGATAGATGGAGCATGGAAGCCGATGAGTGGCTGCACTGTGTATTGATGATGGCTATCGATCGGCCGGCCGCTTCGGCTCCGCATTGGGGGAGCATGGCTTTCAGACTGAAGAGGTAAACATAAGTTAACAACGAGATGATAATGCAACATTGAAATCGGCTAAGCAGAAAAGGACATACCGCAGCATTTGGGTCGATGTTCTCTGGGTCCAGAATATTACAGTAAATTGATGGGGATTTACAGAAAAGATGTTGCTTCCATTCTGCCCACCATAATTTATACTGTTGGGTGGCAAAAGAGGCAACTGACCAGCCGTTCAAGTCGATGGTGCTGGAGTTGGGTACTAAATCGCATAATCGGCTATAATCAAGACTTGAAGTTAATCCGTCTCTGAATTTTGCTTGGCCGGCGAAATAGACTCGAATCGGCAATTGGCCAAAACCTAGTTGTCTTGCTGCAGCCGACGGGCAGTAGAACTCATAAGTGGGTGAGTCCTTTCCTGAGAAGAAGTTAGCCGGCAGAATTCCGGGCTTAATCAAGACATCCATCAATTCTCTGTCAAATGTGTGGGTGGAGAAGTCGAAGCATACAGGCAATTCAAAAATTGGCTCTGCGGTTTGATATGGATACCAGATGATCATCTCCTCGCTAAGTCCATTATAGAAGCATCTGAAATATTCAGCTACGCGGGTAGCGGTGAACTGGCAGCCAGGAAAGGCCGATGCCGCCTCTCCAACAGATCTGCAGCGGCGACGGACCGATGGATTCTCCTCTGACTCGATGTTGGGAAAGGTCTTTGTCTCTATCCTCTGCTGAGAGACCTTGGTCATGTGTAGATTGAGCCAGAGGGTGATGAACCACCAAGGGCCGCATGGATTCCCTATCGGCTCTCCTTTCGACAGCTTGACGCCGATTTGATGCATCATATGGTATGCCGATCCCAGCAAATGTTTACCGAGGGGGACGGCCGATCCTTGTGCAAGAGACTCTGCCAAAGCTTGAGTGTTAGAGGTGGGTCCGACCGCTCTGCCACAGAAGAAGTGTTTCTCCAGCCACATCATCAAGAAGGCGGTGTGCTCCCTCTGTGAGACTGTCCCTGTCTTCATGTTTTTACTGATGTATCCTTTCCACCCGCCGATTCCTTTGGTCTCCAGCCGATGAGATGGCTTGAACAGATAATTGAAGGGGGTATCGGCGGAGGAGACATCTAGGCCAGTCAGCAGCAGGACATCGGCCAAGGTCGGGGTCATGGGTCCATGTCCAAAAAGAAATGCGTTAAGTGCATCGGACCAGAAGTAAGAGGCTGCCATAACCAAAGGTTCGTTCTTTTCCATCTGAGACAGGGACAAATCTATGCACTGGCCGATTTTAAGTTCTTCCCATTGGACTTTCCAAGACCTGGCTACCCTCTGGTACCACTCTCTCCACCTGGGTGTTTCGTTCGGCCAGGATCTGAATGCGCCTACCCAGTGATCTAAATCCATGGGTGACTGCTTAAAGGGGATTCTGTGAGTTTCTAAACTGATTAGATCCGTTGGATCAGGACTCCCCATAGGGCCTAGACAGATGAGGTCAGGAGACTCTGAGAGAGGAATGGTGATCCTGTGCCTAAGGGCCTAAAAAGAAAGGGAAGAAGGGAAGAAACTAAGAAAGGGACCGGAAAATACTGAAGCAGCAAGGCAAAAAGGAAAAGATTTTTCGGGCATTTACCTCTGGGATGGAAGCCATCGTCGCCGATGACGCTGCTGGAGAAGCCGCCGATTGGGCCGTCGCCGCCAAAGGAGCAGCCGATGGAGCCTCTGTAGATGGGGTGGTCGCCGACGGAGACGCCATTGGGGGACGAAGCAGGCTGCGGATGAGGTCGCCGGAGAAGGGGGAGCGCTTGGAAATCGAAAGAACTTGGAGGAAGATGAACAGTAATGCGGCAGAAAGGATGCTGGATTCGTGGAGGAGGAGAGGCGGAGAAAACCAGTACTTAAGAGAGATAAGGGGGGTAAGGGCAAAGATGGTATTTTTATCGCACCGTCTACGCGAGTTCCAGGGGAGCGATCGTTTCGCGCGCTCGGATCGAGGAAACTGCAATCATTGTGCCGCGGAACGGAAGGAGGTTTTTACTGCGCCCGTTTCAGAGAAGAGGGTTAAAGAAAAGAGTTTCGAAGGAAAAGTTATATTTTACTCCGAAACTGGGGGGCATGTGTTGATGCCAGATTTTGACACGTATTGAATCGGTGTCAGGAGGAGAAGATTGGCCGATGAAGCAGATCTGAAAGCTACACCAAGGAATCGGCCGATCGAGGTAACAGTTGGAAATCGGCCGATTGGTAGCGCAGCCAATGCTAACAGGATGGGATTATTCCAGAAGATCCTGGTCAAAAGTTGGTCAACAAGGCATGCTAAGTCGGTCGGAAAGCAATTGAAGAGGTCCTGACTGGATTAGGAAACGGTGGCGAAAGATTCTGCGGGAGTCCGTTTCCTTTTTAAAGTTATTATAGATATAGTAGTTTTCCTGTTTTAAATAAGGTTGTAACAAGTCGTAATCGACCAGGAGTCCTAGTTTCAGGGTATAAATAGGAGTCGCTAGGGCTTTGTGAAAGGATAATCAAATCAATCAACAAAACACTTCTACTTTTTACCAGTACTTTACTTTCAAGTCGGCGACTTCGCCAATATTTTCTTCTTCTCCGAGTTCGTACGGATTGGCAGGGCTGCATCAACCTGATCTCCGGCCAATTGGTAGGTTCCGCTTATCGAGTAATATCCGAGCTTTAACTACGGGCGTATCGCTGTGGTTTCGTTTGGATTTATTCACAAGTTATCGATATTTACTAGAATTGCAAGTTTTACCTGTTATTCTAGTATTATCACCAGTTATCCAGCTTGAAATCAGAGTAATCGGCTTCGTCATTGTTCTCCTTCGATTCATCGCCATACAGCCGATTAGATCTGTTTCAAGTGTTGCTTCTATAGTGATTGTTTAGATTGCTCTAGCAGTTCTCTTTACAATTACCGTACGATCATCGGCTGACCCATAGTCGATCATCTCTATAGCAAATCGGCCGATTTGCCGCCGACGCGCTCCTCAGGACAGATCGGAAATCCAGCCGATCGACGCGCCTGGAATTTAATACTCTATTTCCTTGTCAATCAACAGGTCAGATTGACTGGCACGCCGCGCGAACCGCACCAGGGCGATAACCCGAACAGGAGCTAAGCAGATTCTCCCGGGTTGTGTGTCCGACGCTGAAGACCCATCGGCCGATTCCTATCCGGCCGATTTTAGCGCCAACAGGCTGGTTCTGGTCGGAAAATTGATTTCCACCGAGACCATTGGTGAGGTCGTACGGGAGTAGGGCCCCTTCTGTAAACTATGCGTAATACTAGTCAAAACTTAGTAAACTGAGTGTTACTAGAAGTTTGGGAGCAAGGCCCCTTCAGTAATATAGAATACTAGTCTGGAACTAGTAATCTGAGCGCTACTGGAAGTATTTGATAGATAATTACATAGGAGCTTTATTTGGCTAATTAATGGGTTCCACTAGTCATTGCCAAACGAGGCGACCACTTTTGGCAGTCGCATGGCTCCGCTGTGAGAGGGTTCCCTGAGTTTAGCCTTGAAGAAATTGAATCATTTTCTTCTTTCCCGAGCCCGTCCCCACTGGCCCTATACTTAGCCCCCGAGCATTGGTAAAAAAGGCTCGTGACATGAGGAATAGGTGACAAGAGATCGGCTGAAACGGTTGCACTAATTAGGCTGGACGTTCATTGGGCACGTCTCAGAGTAGTTTAGCGAGGAGATCATGACTAAGTGGTAAAAAGGGGTGCTTTTAGGTGTACGGAACCCCTTTTTTCGAGATATAGTCCCAAAACAATGGTTTAAACAAACGAAACACCTAAAAGACCCTTAGAAAACTTCCTTTAGTCGGGTACTTAATTTATGAATAAATCATTATTCGGGTAGTTCCATCGCCTTTTTGTTGGATTGCGGAGCTCCCAAGGCCCTTCGGAGAGTTTGACATTCAAACACGGAATTCTTGCTCTTCGGGTGCTACGGGCATCGCCCGTGGAGGGCTTCCTCGAATCGTTCCTTCGAACTGAGAGTCTTGTTTCTACGGGTGGATTGTTCCCAAGCTTCTGGCTTGCGCTTCCGAGTTGTCTCCAAGTAGTCAAGAGCGAGTTGATAGTGGGTGGGGCTGTAGGCTTCCACTTCTTCGCGCTCCTGCTACCTAGAAATGATGACATTGCGGTCGTCCCAGCCAGCTTTGATGATGGTGCGGAGGTCGCCCGTGGAGGAGTCGTAGAGGTTGCCGCTCCCCTGCTGGTCCATCTCGACCGCGCGGTGCCAGTGTTTGGCATGCTTAGCATTGGTGAGCCTATGGTGTTCCTTCTGGATGTCATCTGCGTCTTCTACCTTGATGTTGTCTAGGAAGTCAACACCCATTGTTACTGTTGACGCCAGATTTTGACACGTGTTGAATCGGCGTCAGGAGGAGAGGTTGGCCGATACGGTAGATCTAAAGGCTACAGTAAAGAATCGGCCGATTGAGGTAACAGTTGGAAATCGGCCGATTGGTGATATAGCTTGCGCCAACAGATTAGGGCCACAACAGAGGATCCCGGTTAAAAGTGGCCTGATGTTGGTCAACAGAGTGATGCTAATTCGGTCAAGAAGCAATTGGGAAAGTCCTGATTGGATTAGGAGACGGCAGCGGAAGATTCTGCGGGAGTCCGTTTCCTTTTTAAAGATATTATAAATATAGTAGTTTTCCTGTTTTAAATAAGGTTGTAACAAGTCGTAATCGACCAGGAGTCCTAGTTTTAGGGTATAAATAGGAGTCGTGAGGGCTTTGCAAAAGATCAACACATCAATCAACAAAACACTTCTACTTTTTACTAGTACTTTACTTTCAAGTCGGCGACTTCGCCATTACTTTTTTGTTTCACGAGTTCGTACGGATTGGCAGGGCTGCATCAACTTGATCTCCGGCCAATTGGTAGGTTCCGCTTATCGAGTAACATCCGAGCTTTAACTACGGGCGCATCGCGGTGGTTTCATTTGGATTTATTCACCAGTTATCGATATTTACTAGTGTGACAACCCTGATAATTAAAAATTCCGAAATCAATGTCATTAGCCTAACTCTATGTGTTAAACCAACTAATGAGAGGGTGGAAAGAATTTAAAACGGGTTCAGTTGGAATTCAAATTAGATTTGGGCACATTTGGGCACATTTGAAACTTTTAAAATAACTTTAAAACCATAAGCCAAATGAGATGTTGCCTGAAACCAAAGTTATAGAACTTTTTATTTTGAACAACTTTCGTGTTCAAAAGTTTTTGAAATTCAAATCAGAAAGAGGAGAAAACGCCCTGTTTGCACCCAGCCCCCTGAACTTTTTCGAATTTTTGCATTTCGGTCCCTGGCATCTCCCCCCTCTGCTGCCGCGCCGCGCGCACGCGCCCGCCCGCCGCGCGCCAGGTGGCCGGCGTCGCCTGACCGGCGCGAGGCGCCAGGCCAGTGGCCGCCGCGCCACCCCGCCACGGCCGGCTTTCCCCCGCCCCGACGCCGCGCCGCCCAGTCCCCACCCGCGCGTGCTGCCGCGCCCCGGCCGCCGCCCGCCCGGCCAGTACCCGCGCTCCGCCGTGCCGCCCCGGCCCCCGCGCCCCACCAGTCGCCGCGCCTGCCCTCCGCCCGAGCCGCTGCCGCTGCTGCCCCCCCCCACTCCGCGCCCGGCGCTATCTCGCCACGCCCACGCCACAATCGCGGCCGCCCAGTCACCGCGCCCGCTCCCCGCACGCCGCGCCGGCGTTCTGCCGCCGCCCGCCGCGCCCAGTGCACGCTGCTGCCGTGCCCCGCCCCGCGCGTCACCCAGGCATCCCCACGCACCCTCCTGTCCCTACAAAACCGCCACCCCGACCGCCCGCGCGAAGCCCCGCCACCAGAACGCCTCGCCGCGCCATCGCCGCCGCCGAGCACCACCCGCCCGTGGGCAGCCCTCCACAGCCGCCCACTGCCCAAACCGAGCACCCAGCCACCACTACATCACCCCACCGCAGCTCACCGACCCACCCAACGCCACCCAAAGCCACCGGAGCACCGCCGCCCGCGCTACCGTCGCCGCCGCCGCCCCTGCTCGCCGTGGACAGCACGACCCCGGCCCCCTCCGTCCAAGCCGAGCCCCGGAGTAGCTTCCCCACGCACCAGTGAAGCTCACCGACCGGACCACGCCGCCCCAAGCCCGCCGGAGCACCGCCGTCGACGCGAGCCGCGCCGCCGCCGCCCCTGCTCCAACGACGGCGAGCCTTTCCCGGCCGTCCCCCACCTGGACAACACCCCCACAAGGTAGCCCTCGCGCCCCTGAACCTTCCCCGACCCCCGCCCCTCGCCGCCGGTGAGCCCCCTCGCCGGAATTTCGGCCGGCCGCCGCACCCGAGCCGCCGAGGACCCAATTGCAAGGATTTAAATCTTTAGAAGGGTCTGAGCGTAAGATTCAAGGACCTAGTTGTAAAAGAAAATTTCAAACCTAGATTCAAATTCAGTGAACTTGTAAAATTCGTATAAAATCGTAGAAAATTCAGAAAAATGCAAACTCAACTGTTCTGGAATCCTCAGAACAAACTCTACCACTTTTGTTACAAAAATTTTCTCAGAATCTCGAAATATTTCGCTCTACATTAAATAGAAGCTTTAATAGACATATTTTATACCCATTGATCTAGAGCAATGCTGACCCTGAATTTTGGGCAGTGAATTAGTTGCTGGATGATTAGGACTGTGTAAAAAGATCAGACCCAAATTCCATCTCTAGCTCTGCTGTTTGTTAAACTTAGTTTTAATTCATGTATAAAAGGAATGTTTTATCCCTGTAGTTAGGTGGTGAGTCACCCCTTGAAATTTTTCCTATGCTAATGTATTGGTAACTAGAAGCCATAGAAAAATTAGGAGAATTTTTATCTCACAGTAACCTATTTATTTGATTTATGTGCTAATAACATACATTAAATCAAGAAAATAGTACCTTAGTTTGGAAAATCCCCAAATTATTACTGGGAGTTACACTGTGGTAGAGGTTGCTGTGTAAAAAGTTTCATGGACAAAAACCCTGTGTAGGGCCCTGTAAAAATGAATCTTTGAAAAGCCTAGGTGTAGAATGTTATATTTTCTATGATCTAAATACTGCATGATAAATCCTACAAAAATTACAGTAGCTTCTGCATGCTTAAGTGAAAGCTCTGTAAAAATCTTAGACTCATTTGTTACACCAGTTGTTCTGTACAAAAAGAACAAGTGTCTAACAGCAACAATGAAATCTATTTTTCGGAATTAATCTGTTACATAAAATTGGCTGAAAATTTTACAGTAAGCACACCTTTCCTTGATGTGCCTAAATCCAAAATTTCATGACCAGAAATTATCCCTTGTAGTAATGACTCTCAAATCGTCATCAAGTGCTATTTCCACGACTTAAAATGTGCACTCATGTAGAATCGACGACTCTCGCCGACGGAACCTACGAGCTGGTGCCCGCGTCCGAGAGTGAACAACGCGAAGCTCAAGCAAATCTAACTGAAGCTTTTGAAGACCCGAGCCCAAGTTCGGAAGATCCCCAAGCGAACTGCGAAGGCAAGCCCCGGAGCATAACCCATTCTTTCCGAAATGATGCAACTCTTTACTCCTTGCTTGTGCATTAAGTTTATAGGAGTTGGATGAAAACTTAGTTGCATGATGTCAGGAACCCTTGTTTGAAAACTAGATGTAAGGTTCGTTAGAATGCTGTGCTAATAGGACTCCGGTAAAAGTCGAGTGATTTCCTGTCACACGCGAGAAAATAGGAGTTGAATGACTACTACACGCTGCAATCATAAGGACACGGACGGGTTATGTAACGATGGTTACGATTGAGGCCCGTCTGTCTAGTGAAAAATGCTAAGGCCGCAGGGTGTGGTAGTGATGGTTAAGTCTTTGAACGTACTAAACACATGCCGAGATTATGGGAATCGGTAAGCTTAAGTACCTGATTGGCCCGGCAAGGGGACGGCATCCTACCCTTTGAACTTCGGTCCCATGTGCATATGGCGAGTGCAGAGAGTGGTCACGACCCGGCGCCGAACCGTGGCGTGGGGCTCTTGTACTCTCGGAGGGTAGCCCCGATCCACGACCCGGAAAGAAAGGGGAAAAGTTGCACGTGTGACTCTAGGGAGTAACCACGTGACGTGTGTTTGGGTTTCCCTTGCAAGGTTAAGAAATTCGATTCGAATCGTCCGTTTCTCACGGCTATTGAGACTGCTTAACCATTTTTACCCACAGAGTAAGAAGAGGAACAATGATAATGAATGAACTGGTTGGATGGAAAACTTAATGTTTCACCATGTATGCATTAGATAGCTGCTTACCTAGACTGGCCAACGAAACTAGAATCTTGAGCTAAAAGTTGAAAGTAAGGACCCACTTGTAGATGCTTTTCGGCAAAACAAACCCCTGAGCCAAAAAGCCTGGCATGTCTAGAGTCGGTGGAGTAGTTCCCACCACTCGGGTAAGTCTTGCTGAGTATTAGTATACTCAGTCTTGCTTGTGACTCGATTTCAGGTGAACCCTTTGAAGACATGATTGCTAGCTTGACTTGGCCCTGCACTCTTCCCCCTGGTTGGTCGGTGGAATGGGATGCGCCCCCGTCCAACGGAGATAAGGCCGAGTGATGTCTCGTACGGGCTTCATCGAGACATCCTGTATCGTCGAGTAGTTTCCGTTGTTATTTCCGCTGCAATTTAACTCTGAAAAACTTATTTATGTTAATTGAAGTACTTGTTTTCTAAACTCAGAATTAGGCTGTAATACTTACTTATGCTAATGATGTAATATTTGCTGGAATGTGGTATTCTCTGGGCTCATCGTCGCATGAGCATTTGTATGTACGGCGCTCGATCCGTTCACCGTGGTTGTATCGGGAGGTTATACCCGACAGACCAGTGGATTACTCCGTTTGAAGTGTAAGGTTAACCGAGGATGCCTTAATGGTGATGGTTAATACACTTGAGTCGGATTAATTCAGGTGGTTCTGCCACAGCTGGTATCAGAGCCGTAACTGGTGCCACAGCTGGCAACAGCGGACACCAGAGCCGAAATACATACGCCAGAGAATGCGACAAGCCTTAAAAACTTGTTTTCATAAAACTTGACTAGAAGGTTGTGTTGCGAAATGCGTTGGTACGTTAAGGATGGTGCCTAGTTCGTAAAGCCCTAAGGATTTATGGGAAAGTTACTAGGTGGCTATCTAACTTCTATATAAAGTATCAACTGACTTCCAGCACATCATTTTCTGTCAAAACTTACTTTCACGCACAACCGACCTTAAATTCTGTAACGACGCACTCGTCGCTAAGGTAAGAAGGTAAGGATCCTCAGCCAACTGAGGGAGCTTGGCCTTCCTGTCGGTGATGCGAACCGAACGCTGCCCTCAAGCAGTGGCTTACTTGAGGTGCTGCCAATATGCCAACTGTTAGTTGAACATCTTGGGAGTAGAAGGTTCGGCGCAGGGTATGGCGATCGCTGTTCATACCCCCGTCTCATGACGGTACCCCCGTGAATACGCTATCTCGATAGCGTATGTTAACGTCGTCTGTACGGCGGAAATTGTACAGATATCGTTTCTATAAGTAAACGGTAATGAATACGGACGCTTTCATGAGTGCTGGCATGAAAGGTTCATGATATATAAATGCTTGTCGATTTTCTGCAGGTACACTAACCGCGATTACGATAAGTTAAGGAACGATTAGAAAGACTCGACTAGCTATTATAGCGAGAGCCGTATTGTGTAAGCCACCGAAACTATCTTCGTAAGACCAAAGCTATTTGGCAATTGTTTTATTTGTGAGGACGAATAGGACGTGCATACATCATGAACATGTGTATCTGAAATCAAAAAAAAAATGCGTTATGTGAGAGTGGAAAGGTTCTTGCGTATCTAAGCATGGTTGCGTAAGGATTATCTAGGGAAACTGTCCCAAATCTGCCACGATCGAAAAGAGCGAATTATTGACCAAAGAAAACGACCATTTCTGATAAAGTTCATGTTAAAGAAATTGTTCCAAATCTTGTGCCCTATCTTCTATTCAAAAATGAAAAATTCTGAACTTATGGATAATAAGAAATAACAGAAACCTCGAAATGTCAGAATTCTGTCCGGAATAAGCACTTCTGCCTCTTAAATTTTTAGGCCCCCTTCCTGCGGTTTTCTGCAAGGGAGTACAACACAAAACTTGTTCCAAATTTATCCCAGAAGCTGCTGTTAAAATTTGGTAAATTTTGGCTGGGTAGATTTTTCCTGGTGCACGAAACTCTAGCCTTCTGTTCACTGAAAATTCTGGGTAGACAGTAAGGTAAAACCTGAAAAGAAAGACCATCTTAGAGACCCAATTAGCTCTGGAGTTGACTAGAAAAGTTGTTCACAAATACCTTAGGAGTGACCTGGTGGAATTTGAGAATTTTTGGACGAGAACTGTGGGAGTTATGATTATTTTTGCACACTATACAGAATCTGTCCTTGTGCTGCTCACAGTTTTCGCTATCTCACTCCATTTGATCTTTTGTTCAGATGGCCGAACCTGTTGAGATGATGGTGAATGAGGATGGACGCGTGCACTCGCAGTGCCTCCACTGGGAGGGCTTTCCCTCTATTTTGTGGGATGTTCTGCGTACCGCGGGCTATCTAATTCCCCCACGTTACGCCGGACTGGAGTTTGCAGAAAATGGAGTTACCCAGTGCCGTGTCAACGTGACTATCTTTCCGCACCCGCTACACCCGGAGTGGCCCGCCTTGGAGCTTGAGGCTGTTGGTCGCCGTTTGGCCGATACTTGGGAGCTTGCAGCCATGAGGGCGCTCACCACATTTTGTGCGCAGCGTCCCGAGGTTGTCACACTCACTCCCATTGGATTGTTTCCTGCTGCCCAGGACAACGACCCCTTTTGGCTCAACAGGGTGCAGCACGCACAGTATTTGGTAGACTTCCATGCCCAGGAGACTATCCATACCTCCGTGCGGTGCATGAGTGCACTCTACCGGCTTCAGACTCTCCAGAGTCAGGCACTCGAGCAGCTCACTGATCTTGCTCAGGCCTACCATATGATGGCAGATACCAGGGATGAGCAGATAAAGGAGCTCAGTCAGGATCTTGAGGACAGAGATGCTCAGATTGGCCAACTTGAGGGCCAAATCCAGGAGCAGGACACTCTCATGGGTGAGAGAGATACCACGATAGCACAGTTGGAGGAGCAGCTCCATGATCTGAACCTTGAGTTGGAGGATGCTAATGAGCATATTCAGTGGCATCATGATCAGAATGACCATCCCCATGAGGACGACATGGAGGAGGATGAGGAGGAGCCACAGGAGATTGATGGTATCTCAGGTATGGATTTCGAGGGTGAGGTACCACAGGCACCTCAGATGGGAGCCCACTCTCCGGCTCACAGCGAGTCGTCTGTCAACGACTTGGATGATTTCTAGAGGACGACCTAGGAGGACTTTTGCACATACTCCTCGATAGGGTAGCCTAACTTTTGGCAAGTGTTGTGATAGGCTAACTAGGAGTTGAGTAACTCTTTTGTGTTGGGTATATCTGAACCATGTGGATACCCACAACATGTAAGGAACGGCGATAAACTTGGTGATTTCGTTGTAAGTTGGTAAACGATGGAATCCACAATCGCTGAGACTTGTCGGAATTTTTACCCATGTCTCCTTGCATTTCTTGGCTGAGTGTTGAATACCAGACTTGTGCTAAATTTTGTGATCTAGGTCCTCACAAAAATTCAGCTTCATTGGACCTCGCTAGTTTAAGATATAGGCGAAACAGTACCGATCATTCTGCTGAAAAACAGCTAAGACAGCAAGGCAAAGGAAGAGCTTTTCGACCACCTTAGCCATAGTTCTAGCACCGAAGTAAATACCAAAGTGGGGCAGTCCTAAATTCTCTGACTACCACAAATGTTTGAGATGTTTTGGATGGACCCACAGCAGGCTATGATGTTTCTCGTAGCAAACAGAGATTCTGTCCATACTTCTAGCTCAGACTTCGGAAGTCTATGACTACACCAATTAATTATGAATCAAGGAAGTAATATGGATCGCGTTGCTAATGGTAACCTTTCACGTTTCAGATGGTTGGATCAACACGTGGCAACCCCGAGGGTTTTGGTGCCGGTGGCAGCCGCTCGCGACAATCGCCACCACCCCCGCCCAGTTTGGTGGAAGTGATGGCCGCTCAAACCGAGCTGCTGCGTCAGATTGTGCAAGGGCAACACCAGCAGAGAGGTGGGCACCATGCTCACCAACCACAAGCTGCAGGATACACGGATTTCCTAGGGACCCAGCCTCCATTGTTCCATAAGACCGAGGAACCCCTGGACGCAGATGCATGGATTCGCACCATAGAATCCAAGTTCACACTACTTGTGGCCCCATGCTCAGAGGCCAACAAGGCTCGTTTTGCCGCGCAACAGCTTCGCGGTACCGCTCGACTGTGGTGGGACCACTATTTTGCGATGCTCCCGGCTGATCATGTGGTCGACTGGAACGAATTCAAGACCGCATTCCGGGCACATCATATTCCCGAGGGTCTCTTGGAGAGGAAGTTGAATGAGTTTCTGGCACTTACCCAGGGCACCCGCACCGTGTTACAGTACGCGCAGGCGTTCAACAACCTATGCCAGTATGCGGGGTATCACGCTGATACGGATGCCAAGAAGCGTGATCGATTCCGTCGAGGTCTGAATACCAAGCTCAAGGAACGTCTGAACTTAGCCAGGGCGGACACCTACAACGAGTTGGTCAATATGGCCATTACCCAGGAGGACTGTATCATGGCACACCGGGCAGAGAAAAAGAGAAAGGCACCCGCAGGACCATCAAGTGCCCAACCACCAAGGTATCGCATCGTACAAAATACCGCACCCACAGCTCCACCAAGGGCCCCGCAGCCAGGAAGATGGATTGCCAGACCCCCACAGCAGCCAGGCATGGTACGACCCCCGATGCCTCCGCAGAATGGTCCGAGGCCCGTTCTCCAGCAGTCTCTTCGACCTAGCCCCATGAATCGCTGTTTCAAGTGCGGGAGTTCCAGCCACTTCGCGCGAGAATGCCCTCAGCCTGGACAGCCCAACCAAGGTCAAGGATCCAACCCGAACGCTAAGAACAGGGGCAAGAGACAAACCCTGCAAGTCAAGCAAGGACGGATTAACTTCACCACGCTTGCAGAGCTTCCAGAAGGAGCCCCAGTAATGTCGGGTACATTCTCTATCCATAACAAGCCCGCCGTTATATTATTTGATTCTGGTGCATCGCATAGTTTCATAAGTGCAAAATTCGGTGCAAAAGTAGGCTTGGATGTTTGTCACACAAAAGGGTCATATATGATATCAACACCGGGTGGTAAAATTGCTTCAAACCAAATGGTCAGACAAGTACCAGTCAAATTGGGTAGTAAAACCATCGACACGGACCTTGTCCTTTTACCCCTTGACGGCATGGACATTATTTTGGGAATGAACTGGATGGCTATGCATGGAGTCACACTGGACCTTTCTTCCCGAGCCGTTGAGATAAATTCACCTAGTCACGGAGCCACTACCCTTTACCTACCATTCATAGATTGCACGAATTCCTGTGCTTATAAGATGGAAGGACTTAAGCTAGAGGAGATTCTTGTGGTGAACGAGTATGCCGATGTTTTCCCGGATGACTTACCAGGAATGCCACCGGATAGGGATATTGAGTTCGTTATTGAGCTACAACCAGGCACTGCACCTATATCCAAGAGACCATATAGGATGCCCCCTAAAGAATTGGCCGAGTTGAAACTTCAACTCCAGGAACTACTGGACAAAGGTTTTATTCGCCCTAGCGCGTCACCTTGGGGATGTCCAGCCCTATTCGTAAAGAAGAAGGATGACAGTTTGAGATTATGTGTGGACTACCGACCTCTCAATGCGGTAACAGTTAAAAATAAATACCCGCTTCCTCGCATCGATGTACTCTTCGACCAATTAGCTGGAGCCAGAGTCTTCTCAAAGATTGATCTTCGCTCGGGATATCATCAGATCAAGATTCGCCCGTGCGATATTCCTAAGACTGCCTTCTCCACACGATATGGACTATATGAATTCTTGGTCATGTCCTTTGGACTCACCAATGCCCCTGCCTACTTCATGTATCTCATGAATTCGGTATTCATGCCCGAACTGGACAAATTCGTCGTAGTGTTCATCGACGACATTCTTATCTATTCAAAGGATGAGGAAGAGCATGCCAAGCACCTTCGCATTGTTCTTCAGCGACTCAGAGACCATCAGCTCTATGCTAAGTTTTCTAAGTGTGAATTCTGGTTGGATACTGTAAAGTTCTTAGGTCACACGATCTCCAGCGAAGGCATAGCTGTTGACCCCAGCAAGGTACAAGAGGTGATGGATTGGAAACCCCCTACCTCTGTTCATCAGATTCGCAGTTTTCTCGGCTTAGCCGGTTACTACCGTCGCTTCATCCTGGATTTCTCTCGAATTGCTAAGCCCATGACCGAACTGTTAAAGAAGGAAGTAAAGTTCGTATGGAATGAGAAGTGTGAAGAAGCCTTCCACACTCTCAGAGAGCATCTGACTACTGCACCTGTGTTAGCTCAACCCGATAATACCAAGTCATTCGATGTGTATTGTGACGCATCAGGTACTGGTCTAGGATGTGTGCTCATGCAAGAGAATCGAGTGATTGCATATGCCTCACGAGCCCTTCGGCCCCACGAACGGAATTATCCCACGCATGACCTTGAGCTCGCAGCCGTCATTCACGCTCTGAAGATATGGAGACACTATCTCATGGGTACACAGTGCAATATCTACACGGATCATAAGAGTCTCAAGTACATCTTCACACAAGCCGATCTGAATATGAGACAACGAAGATGGCTAGAATTAATCAAAGATTATGACCTTGAAGTGCACTATCACCCCGGTAAGGCTAATGTAGTCGCGGATGCACTAAGCCGCAAGTCCCATTGCCATTGCTTATCCATGGAGTCCTACCATGAGACATTATGTGCAGACATGAGGAAGCTTAACTTGGAAATAGTTTCCCAAGGCACTCTAGATCACATCTCAGTTGAGCCCACTCTTCACGACCAAATCGTCATGGCACAACTACATGATGAAGGAATCAAGATCATCAAACAAAAACTCTCTCTAGGTGAAGAGAAGTATAAGTGTTTCCGCCAGGACCATAAGGGAGTTCTATGGTTCGAAAGTCGGATAGTCGTTCCGAAGGATCGTAAACTCCGCAAGCAAATTCTTGATGAGGCACACCTCTCCAAATTCTCTATCCACCCCGGCAGTAGCAAAATGTATCAGGACCTAAGGCAAAACTTCTGGTGGACTAGAATGAGAAGGGAAATTGCTACGTATGTCTCGGAATGTGACACATGCCAGAGAGTAAAAGCTAGCCACTTAAAGGTGGCCGGTACACTTCAACCGTTACCTATACCATCATGGAAATGGGAAGACATAAGTATGGACTTCATCGTGGGATTACCAAACACTTCCCAGAGACATGATTCCGTATGGGTTATCGTTGATAGACTCACGAAGACGGCACATTTTCTTCCGGTACATACCACCTATTCTACCAAGAAATATGCCGATATTTACCTCGATCGTATTGTTTGCCTGCATGGAATACCTAAGACAATCATTTCCGATCGTGGTCCCCAGTTTGTAGCACGCTTTTGGGAACATCTGCAAACGTCTCTGGGCACAAAGCTGATTCGCAGCTCAGCATACCATCCTCAGACCGATGGACAAACAGAAAGAGTAAACCAAATTCTTGAAGACATGCTGAGAGCTTGTGTCATTCATTATGACAAGAATTGGGACAAATGCCTACCCCTGGCAGAGTTCTCTTACAACAACAGCTACCAAACGAGTTTGAAAATGGCACCATTTGAGGCCCTGTACGGACGAAGGTGTCGAACCCCTTTGAGCTGGTCACAAACCGGAGAACGTAAACTAATTGGACCCGACCTGGTAATCGAGGCAGAGGAGAAAGTAAAAGTAATACAAGCAAATCTTAGAGCCGCACAAGCCCGACAAAAGAGCTATTCGGACAAAAGGAGAAAGCCTCTAAAGTTCGAAGTTGGCGATCATGTCTATCTTCGAGTTTCACCAACCAAGGGAGTGCGAAGATTTGGAATCAAAGGCAAACTAGCTCCCCGTTATATTGGTCCTTACGAAATCATGGAGAGCTGCGGACCCGTAGCCTACAAATTACGACTGCCCCCTCAGCTCACGGCCACCCATGATGTCTTCCACGTATCTCAACTCAAGAAGTGTATTCGAGTCCCTACCGAGGTTGTGGAACAACAAGAAATATCGTTGGAACCCGATCTCTCGTATGTCGAACACCCAATTAAGATTCTGGATCAAAAGGAAAGAGAGACCAGGAAGAAAGTGATTAGAATGTATAAGATACAATGGAATCGCCACACGGAAGAAGAAGCCACCTGGGAAACGGAAAGCTACCTGAACCAACATTTCCCTGGGTTTCTGGTCTCAACCACTGGTATGTGCACCCACGCCCACACTAAGAATTACCGAATCTCGGGGCGAGATTCTTGTTAAGGGGGGAAGGCTGTGACAACCCTGATAATTAAAAATTCCGAAATCAATGTCATTAGCCTAACTCTATGTGTTAAACCAACTAATGAGAGGGTGGAAAGAATTTAAAACGGGTTCAGTTGGAATTCAAATTAGATTTGGGCACATTTGGGCACATTTGAAACTTTTAAAATAACTTTAAAACCATAAGCCAAATGAGATGTTGCCTGAAACCAAAGTTATAGAACTTTTTATTTTGAACAACTTTCGTGTTCAAAAGTTTTTGAAATTCAAATCAGAAAGAGGAGAAAACGCCCTGTTTGCACCCAGCCCCCTGAACTTTTTCGAATTTTTGCATTTCGGTCCCTGGCATCTCCCCCCTCTGCTGCCGCGCCGCGCGCACGCGCCCGCCCGCCGCGCGCCAGGTGGCCGGCGTCGCCTGACCGGCGCGAGGCGCCAGGCCAGTGGCCGCCGCGCCACCCCCGCCACGGCCGGCTTTCCCCCGCCCCGACGCCGCGCCGCCCAGTCCCCACCCGCGCGTGCTGCCGCGCCCCGGCCGCCGCCCGCCCGGCCAGTACCCGCGCTCCGCCGTGCCGCCCCGGCCCCCGCGCCCCACCAGTCGCCGCGCCTGCCCTCCGCCCGAGCCGCTGCCGCTGCTGCCCCCCCCCACTCCGCGCCCGGCGCTATCTCGCCACGCCCACGCCACAATCGCGGCCGCCCAGTCACCGCGCCCGCTCCCCGCACGCCGCGCCGGCGTTCTGCCGCCGCCCGCCGCGCCCAGTGCACGCTGCTGCCGTGCCCCGCCCCGCGCGTCACCCAGGCATCCCCACGCACCCTCCTGTCCCTACAAAACCGCCACCCCCGACCGCCCGCGCGAAGCCCCGCCACCAGAACGCCTCGCCGCGCCATCGCCGCCGCCGAGCACCACCCGCCCGTGGGCAGCCCTCCACAGCCGCCCACTGCCCAAACCGAGCACCCAGCCACCACTACATCACCCCACCGCAGCTCACCGACCCACCCAACGCCACCCAAAGCCACCGGAGCACCGCCGCCCGCGCTACCGTCGCCGCCGCCGCCCCTGCTCGCCGTGGACAGCACGACCCCGGCCCCCTCCGTCCAAGCCGAGCCCCGGAGTAGCTTCCCCACGCACCAGTGAAGCTCACCGACCGGACCACGCCGCCCCAAGCCCGCCGGAGCACCGCCGTCGACGCGAGCCGCGCCGCCGCCGCCCCTGCTCCAACGACGGCGAGCCTTTCCCGGCCGTCCCCCACCTGGACAACACCCCCACAAGGTAGCCCTCGCGCCCCTGAACCTTCCCCGACCCCCGCCCCTCGCCGCCGGTGAGCCCCCTCGCCGGAATTTCGGCCGGCCGCCGCACCCGAGCCGCCGAGGACCCAATTGCAAGGATTTAAATCTTTAGAAGGGTCTGAGCGTAAGATTCAAGGACCTAGTTGTAAAAGAAAATTTCAAACCTAGATTCAAATTCAGTGAACTTGTAAAATTCGTATAAAATCGTAGAAAATTCAGAAAAATGCAAACTCAACTGTTCTGGAATCCTCAGAACAAACTCTACCACTTTTGTTACAAAAATTTTCTCAGAATCTCGAAATATTTCGCTCTACATTAAATAGAAGCTTTAATAGACATATTTTATACCCATTGATCTAGAGCAATGCTGACCCTGAATTTTGGGCAGTGAATTAGTTGCTGGATGATTAGGACTGTGTAAAAAGATCAGACCCAAATTCCATCTCTAGCTCTGCTGTTTGTTAAACTTAGTTTTAATTCATGTATAAAAGGAATGTTTTATCCCTGTAGTTAGGTGGTGAGTCACCCCTTGAAATTTTTCCTATGCTAATGTATTGGTAACTAGAAGCCATAGAAAAATTAGGAGAATTTTTATCTCACAGTAACCTATTTATTTGATTTATGTGCTAATAACATACATTAAATCAAGAAAATAGTACCTTAGTTTGGAAAATCCCCAAATTATTACTGGGAGTTACACTGTGGTAGAGGTTGCTGTGTAAAAAGTTTCATGGACAAAAACCCTGTGTAGGGCCCTGTAAAAATGAATCTTTGAAAAGCCTAGGTGTAGAATGTTATATTTTCTATGATCTAAATACTGCATGATAAATCCTACAAAAATTACAGTAGCTTCTGCATGCTTAAGTGAAAGCTCTGTAAAAATCTTAGACTCATTTGTTACACCAGTTGTTCTGTACAAAAAGAACAAGTGTCTAACAGCAACAATGAAATCTATTTTTCGGAATTAATCTGTTACATAAAATTGGCTGAAAATTTTACAGTAAGCACACCTTTCCTTGATGTGCCTAAATCCAAAATTTCATGACCAGAAATTATCCCTTGTAGTAATGACTCTCAAATCGTCATCAAGTGCTATTTCCACGACTTAAAATGTGCACTCATGTAGAATCGACGACTCTCGCCGACGGAACCTACGAGCTGGTGCCCGCGTCCGAGAGTGAACAACGCGAAGCTCAAGCAAATCTAACTGAAGCTTTTGAAGACCCGAGCCCAAGTTCGGAAGATCCCCAAGCGAACTGCGAAGGCAAGCCCCGGAGCATAACCCATTCTTTCCGAAATGATGCAACTCTTTACTCCTTGCTTGTGCATTAAGTTTATAGGAGTTGGATGAAAACTTAGTTGCATGATGTCAGGAACCCTTGTTTGAAAACTAGATGTAAGGTTCGTTAGAATGCTGTGCTAATAGGACTCCGGTAAAAGTCGAGTGATTTCCTGTCACACGCGAGAAAATAGGAGTTGAATGACTACTACACGCTGCAATCATAAGGACACGGACGGGTTATGTAACGATGGTTACGATTGAGGCCCGTCTGTCTAGTGAAAAATGCTAAGGCCGCAGGGTGTGGTAGTGATGGTTAAGTCTTTGAACGTACTAAACACATGCCGAGATTATGGGAATCGGTAAGCTTAAGTACCTGATTGGCCCGGCAAGGGGACGGCATCCTACCCTTTGAACTTCGGTCCCATGTGCATATGGCGAGTGCAGAGAGTGGTCACGACCCGGCGCCGAACCGTGGCGTGGGGCTCTTGTACTCTCGGAGGGTAGCCCCGATCCACGACCCGGAAAGAAAGGGGAAAAGTTGCACGTGTGACTCTAGGGAGTAACCACGTGACGTGTGTTTGGGTTTCCCTTGCAAGGTTAAGAAATTCGATTCGAATCGTCCGTTTCTCACGGCTATTGAGACTGCTTAACCATTTTTACCCACAGAGTAAGAAGAGGAACAATGATAATGAATGAACTGGTTGGATGGAAAACTTAATGTTTCACCATGTATGCATTAGATAGCTGCTTACCTAGACTGGCCAACGAAACTAGAATCTTGAGCTAAAAGTTGAAAGTAAGGACCCACTTGTAGATGCTTTTCGGCAAAACAAACCCCTGAGCCAAAAAGCCTGGCATGTCTAGAGTCGGTGGAGTAGTTCCCACCACTCGGGTAAGTCTTGCTGAGTATTAGTATACTCAGTCTTGCTTGTGACTCGATTTCAGGTGAACCCTTTGAAGACATGATTGCTAGCTTGACTTGGCCCTGCACTCTTCCCCCTGGTTGGTCGGTGGAATGGGATGCGCCCCCGTCCAACGGAGATAAGGCCGAGTGATGTCTCGTACGGGCTTCATCGAGACATCCTGTATCGTCGAGTAGTTTCCGTTGTTATTTCCGCTGCAATTTAACTCTGAAAAACTTATTTATGTTAATTGAAGTACTTGTTTTCTAAACTCAGAATTAGGCTGTAATACTTACTTATGCTAATGATGTAATATTTGCTGGAATGTGGTATTCTCTGGGCTCATCGTCGCATGAGCATTTGTATGTACGGCGCTCGATCCGTTCACCGTGGTTGTATCGGGAGGTTATACCCGACAGACCAGTGGATTACTCCGTTTGAAGTGTAAGGTTAACCGAGGATGCCTTAATGGTGATGGTTAATACACTTGAGTCGGATTAATTCAGGTGGTTCTGCCACAACTAGAATTATAGGATTTACCTGTTGTTCTAGTATTATCACCAGTTATCCAGCTTGAGATTAGAACTATCAGCTTTGTTATCGTTCTTCCTCGTTCATCGTCATATAGCCGATTAGATCTATTTTCAAGTGTTGCATCTGTAATAATTGTTTAGATCGCTCTAGCAGTTTTCTTTGCAATTATTACGTGATCATCTGTTGATCCATAGCCGATTATCTTCACAGCAAATCGGCCGATTCGCCGACGCGCTCTTCGGGACAGATCGGAACTCCAGCCGACCGGGGACGCCCGGAATTTAATACTTTTATTTCCTTGTCAATCAACAGGTCAGATTGACTGGCACGCCACGCGAACCGCACCAGGGCAATAACTCGAACAGGAGCTAAGCAGATTCTCCCGGGTCGTGTGTCCAACGCTGAAGACCATCGGCCGATTCCTGGCCGATTTTAGCGCCAACACACTTTTGTCACGCCCGGTGGGACACAACTTCAAGGTCCGACATGTCGAGGAACGCAGAGGTTTCCAAAAACAACATCATTGAGGTCACAAAAGTGGATCTCAAGGACGACCAGAGGGAAGAATTGGCTAAACATCTAGAAGATTACAAGAAGATGTATCTGCAGTCGTTCAGTCGTACCAGAAGCGGGGAGGCTGTCAAGAAAGCTCCTCTTCCAGTTCCCCGCCATATCACCTTTGCTGAGGATTCGGGCAAGATGTCTGATACGATCCAACAGTCCATCTACCAGGCGTTCATCGACCAATCCTCGGTGATGACCAACACGGTGTACAACGCCGTCATTAGCTCTCTGGCCAGCGGAGCAGTTCAAGGTTATCAGGGGCCAGCGTATGCCCCGCCGATTGCACTTTAAGCCAGAAGCTTACCAGGCACGTCCCAATCGGCTCCTCAGCCGATATTGACGCAACGCGAGGGATACAACACTCCATTGCCTCCAGCGTCTCCAAGATATAGCGGTGCACCATGTTTCCCATCACAGGCACCGCTTCAACCCGTCCAGATTGCTTCTGTGCAATCGCTGCCCACAAGCTCAATACCCTGGGGGCCATCGGTAACGACGGCTTTCCCCGATCCATCAACCGGGCATGGAAGCTATCCAATCCAGGCGCCGTTCCAATCGGCCGTCCGGCCGACGGTCCCTCAGTACCAACCAGTCTCATCAGAGATCGGCAGGGGGGCAGGCGCTGTAGAGGCACTCAGAAGCACGGCGCCGATGATGATGTACGACGGGGCGGCGGATTCACTTCACCATCAACTGTCAGCTGCTCAGCAAAATTCGCCGCATGCTTCTATTCATCACCCAGTCGTACCACCACCAATCCTTCAACATATGCCGGCACTTCGAACGGCTGTTCATCAGCAGGAGGTGGACTGGACGGCAAGAATAGCAGAGGTAATTCAGGACCAGTTTGGGTTGAAGCCGAAAGTGCAGACTTACACATACAAGACGCCATACCCATCGGCCTATGACTTGCTGCCGTTTCCACACCTCTACAAGGTGCCCGATTTCACCAAGTTTTCGGGGCTGGACGACACATCCACCGTGGAGCACATTAACAGATTCATTGTGGCAGAACCACCTGAATTAATCCGGTTCAAGTGCGCTAATCATTACCACATGGGCAATCAGGGCTAATTCGCACTTCAAACGGAATAATCCACTGGTCTGTCGGGTAACCTCCCGATACAACCACGGTTCTTGCGGATCGAAGCCACACATACATGTACTCACACGAAGGTGAGCCCAGAGTATACAACATTCCACATTTTTTTTTACACCACGGGGTTCATCATAAATTATCATTACAATAGAGTTCAAATTCGTAAAACAAGGCACTTCGGATTTCGAAATAAATGAGTTCTTCAGAGTTCAAGCAGCGGAAAAAGATAACGACAACTACTCGACGATAAAGGATGTCTCGACGAAGCCCGTACGAGGCATCACTCGGTATCACCACCGTTGGCCGGGGGCGTATCCCATTCCACCGACCAACCAGGAGGAAGGGTACAAGGCCAAGTCAAACTAGCAATCATGTCCTCTAAAGTTTCACCTGAAAACAAGCCACAAGAAAGGCTGCGTATACTAATACTCAGCAAGGCTTACCCGACTAAGGGGGTATACTTAGCCGACTCCTAGACATGCGAGGCTTTTGGCTTGAGGGGTTTGTTTTGCCGAAAAGCATATATAGTAGGTCCTTACTTTCAGATTTTAGCTCCAAGTTCTAGTTTTCTTTAACCATTCTAGGTAAGCAACTATCCAATATCATACATGGTGGAAGAATTATTTTTTTGCACCCAACAAGATTAGTCATTATCATTGTTCCTCTTCTTACTCTATGTGGTAAAAGGGTCAAGCAGTCTCAATAACCGCGAGAAACGGACGATTCGAATCGAATTTCTTAACCTTGCAAGGGAAACCTAAACACACGTCACGTGGTTACTCCCAGAGTCACACGTGCAACTTTTCCCTTCAATTCCCGCTTCACGAAATAGGCCCACCGCCCTCGACTACACGTCCCCACAGACCACGGTACGTCGGGCTGTGGCGGCCGATGCACTCGCCATTAGCTAGATGTGAACGAATTCAAGACAGTGGGGAGTATATTCCGGCCTCGGTTCAATCCAGTACTTAAGCTTACCGATTACCATATTCTCGGCATGTGGTTAGTACGTTCAAAGACTTAACCACCACTACCACACACTGCGGCCTTAGCATTTTTCACTAAACAGACGGGGCCTCAATCATCATCATAAACATCGTACCACAGCCCCGTCCGTCGACCTTATGATTGCAGCATGTAGTAAACAATCAACTCCTGATTTCTCGCGAGTGACAGGAAATCACTCGACTTTTACCGAGTCCTATTAGCATAGCATTCTATCGAATCTTGCATCTAGTGTTCAGAGCATGGGTACCTAGGATCATGCAACTAAGTTTTCAATCAACTCCTATAAACTTAATGCACAAGTAAAGTAGAGTAATAAGTTGCATAAGTTTAGAAAAATAGGGTTCATGCTCCGGGGCTTGCCTTCTTGTGAACAGTTAGCTTGGGGCTCGTCCGAACTTGGGCTCGGGTCTTCGAGAGCTTCAGTTAGATTTACTTGAGCTTCACGCTGTTCACTCTCGGACGCGGGTACCAGCTCGTACGTTCCGTCGGCGAGAGTCATCGATTCTATATGAATGCACCAATATAAGTTATAGTGAGGGTATATGACTATTATGTTCACTCACGTCAAAGTTGTAGTTCACAAAATAGCGATTTGGTTGTGATGTTACTTAGTTGAGATTTCTGTGGGCAATTATTAAAGATTATAACTGAAACTATTAACTGCATTAAACAAGAAGGGGGTGTGTTATAATAGAAACTGAATTTTCCAAGCACACACATGGATTAATCACAACTTCTGGAGTAGGTAACTTCTGGTGATGAACTTTTGCTTTGGAGCATAAAGAGCGGCGACAAAAGCATTGCGAAAATTTCAGATTTAGACTTTGCCTACAACAGGGGGGTACATTTAAAGTCTATTAAACCATCCATTAAACTTATAGTAAGATTTAGCAAGCAACTGAAGAAATGCTTGTAACAAAAGTTGTAGATTTTTATCTCACGACTCCAGAACAGTGGAGTTTGTATTTTTCAGATTTTTCTACGATTTTAAAAGAATTTTACGAGTTCGCTGTGTTTGATTTTAAAGTTTGAACACAGGTTTACAGGTATGCCCCTGGAAACTTGCGTGCAGACTCTTTCAAAGATTTCAACCAAAGCAATTGGGTCCCTGGGCGGCGCTGGCATGGCGGCCGTCCAGATTCCGGCGAGGGGGCTCGTTGGCGGCGAGGGAAAAATGGTCGGGGAGATCTAGGGGCGGTGAGAGCTACCTTGGGTGGCCTTGGTCGGGGTTGGGAGTGGCCGGAGGTGGCTCGTCGGCGCGGAGCAGAGGGGCGGTGACGGGGCGGAACGTCGGCGGCGGTGCTCCGGCGAGAAGGGGACAACGCGGGCCGGTCGAGTAGCTTCGCGACGTTGAGGGGAATCCGTTTCAAAGCTTGTCTGGGACGGAGGAGCTTCGGTGTGGGCTATCCACGGAGCAACAAGGAGCGGCTCTTGGCGACGGTGGGTGGTGCAGTGAGCTGCGGTGGGGTGTTGTGGTGGTGGTGGAAGACTCAGCTCTGCCAAAGGGTGGCCGGAGAGGTGAGCTCCACGGTGAGCTGAGCGGGACGACGTTAATGGTGGCGGCGGCGGCGTTCTGGTGTTTGGGCGCGTGAAGGGGGAGGAAAAACTCAGCTCGGCCTTTTATAGGCAGCAGGGGCGGGAGGAGGGGTGGAACTTGACTGTGAGACGCGGGGGCGGCGGCACGACGAGGGCGCGCGACTGGCCACGGCGGGCGGTGAACAGAAGCCAGCGCGGCGTGCAGTAGGCGCGGGCAGGGGCTGGGCGCTGAGGATTTGGCGTGTGAAGCTGGAGATCACGCGGCGCGCGGGTTGGGCGAAGAGGTGCAGCAGCTGCCTTGCCGGGCGGCGAGCGCGGCGACTGGCGGAATGCTGCGGAGACACGGGCACGGTGCGGTTCGTCTATTGGGCATGGGGGCGGCGAGCAGGAACGCGGCGTGCGGGCGCGCGTGCGGGCGCGGCCATGCATTGGCTTGGCACCCAGCGTGGTCAGGCATCGCCAGCCAAGTGGCCTGCGGCGACTGCACGGCGGCGAGGGTCGGGCAAAGCAAGGGCCGCAGCGAAGCCGAGGGGGTCGGGCGAAGCAAAAAGGGTTGGCGAAACGAAAAGGGGTCGGGCGAATCAGAAAGGGGTCGGGCGAACGGCTGCGCGTCGGAGGGTCGGGCGAATGAAAGGGGTCGGGCGAAACGGAAGGGTTTGCAGCAAAGTAGAAGAAAAGGTAGGGGCTGGTTCGCAAAACCAAGTGTTTCTCAAACTTTTTGTGTTGCAACTCGAAAATCCTTCAACGCGAAAGTTGTTCCAAATGGAAGGTTCTATAAGTTTCATTTCAGGCCAAAGCTTGTTTGAAGTCTAGCTTAGGAGTTATTTTAGAAACTTATTTAGTTGAAATTTCTCTTAATTATTTATGCACCGCTTAGGGTAAAGAGACTTATTTCGAAATTTAAACACCTGGGGTGTTACAGCCTTCCCCCCTTAAAAAGAATCTCGCCCCGAGATTCGGACAATAGGCTTAAGGTGGAGGGGGTGTGTACCTTCGGTGGAGTTGAGAAAACCCGGGAAGTTCTGTTTTTGAAAACTTTCAGTTTCCCATGTGGCTTCTTCCTCAGTGTGATGATTCCATTGAATTTTGTACATTTTAATCACTTTCCTCCTAGTGCTTCTTTCTTTTTGATCCATGATTTTGATAGGGTACTCAACGTATGAGAGGTCGGGTTCTACCAAGATTTCTTGTTGTTTAATAACCTCGGTAGGGACTCGAACACACTTCTTGAGTTGAGATACGTGAAAGACATCGTGGATGGCTGCAAGCTGAGGGGGCAGTTGAATTCTATAGGCTACGGGTCCACAACTTTCGATGATTGCGTAGGGACCAACATAACGGGGAGATAGTTTTCCTTTGACTCCGAATCGTTGGACACCTTTGGTTGGTGAAACTCGAAGGTAGACGTGGTCACCAACTTCGAATTTCAGTGGCTTTCTTCTTCTGTCGAAATAGCTCTTTTGTCTGGATTGTGCGGCTCTGAGGTTTTCTTGTATTACTTTCACTTTTTCTTCTGCCTCGATTACCAAGTCTGGTCCAAATATTTTGCGTTCTCCAGTCTGTGACCAACTCAAAGGGGTTCGGCACCTTCGTCCGTATAAGGCCTCAAATGGTGCCATTTTCAAACTCACTTGATAGCTATTGTTATATGAGAACTCTACTAGGGATAGGCATTTGTCCCAACTCTTGTCGTAGTGAATGACGCAAGCTCTAAGCATGTCTTCGAGAATTTGGTTTACTCTTTCCGTTTGTCCGTCAGTTTGAGGATGATAAGCTGAGCTTCGAATCAATCTAGTACCAAGAGAAGCTTGCAATTGTTCCCAAAAACGTGCTACAAACTGAGTACCATGATCGGAAATAATCGTCCTCGGCACCCCATGTAAGCAAACAATGCGATCGAGATAAATCTCAGCATATTTCTTGGCGGTATAGGTGGTGTGTACCGGAAGAAAATGTGCCGTGTTTGTGAGCCTATCAACGATAACCCATATGGAATCGTGTTTCTGCGCGGTACTTGGCAATCCAACAATGAAATCCATACTTATGTCCTCCCATTTCCATGAGGGTATAGGCAACGGTTGAAGTATACCAGCTACTTTCAAGTGACTGGCTTTTACTCTCTGACATGTGTCGCAGTCTGAGACATATTTAGCGATTTCTCTTTTCATCCTAGTCCACCAGAAATTTTGTCTAAGGTCTTGATACATTTTGTTACTGCCGGGGTGAATGGAAAATTTGGAAAGGTGTGCCTCATCCAGAATTTTCTTACGGAGTTCATGATTCTTCGGAACGACTATGCGACTTTCGAACCATAGAATTCCCTTATGGTCCTGGCGAAAACATTTGTATTTCTCTTCTCCTAGAGAGAGTTTCTGTTTGATGATCTTAACTCCTTCACGTGCAGTTGTGCCATGATGATCTGGTCGTGAAGAGTGGGCTCGACTGAGATGTGATTCAAAGCGCCTTGGAAAATCATTTCCAAACTAAGCTTCCTTATTTCTAAACATAATGTCTCATTATAGTTTTCCAATGATAGGCAATGGCAATGGGCCTTGCGGCTGAGCGCATCCGCAACTACATTAGCCTTGCCGGGGTGATAGTGCACCTCAAGATCATAATCCTTGATTAATTCTAGCCATCTCCTCTGCCTCATATTCAGATCGGCTTGGGTGAAGATTGTTGACGCCAGATTTTGACACGTATTGAATCGGCGTCAGGAGGAGAAGATTGGCCGATGAAGCGGATCTGAAAGCTACAGTAAGGAATCGGCCGATCGGGGTAACAGTTGAAAATCGGCCGATTTGTGGCGCAGCCTATGCCAACAGGATAGGATTATTCCAGAAGATCCTAGTCAAAAGCTGGTCAACACGGCATCCTAAGTCGGCCGGAAAGCAATTGAAGAGGTCCTGATTGGATTAGGAAACGGCGGCGGAAGATTCTGCGGGAGTCCGTTTCCTTTTTAAAGTTATTATAGATATAGTAGTTTTCCTGTTTTAAATAAGGTTGTAACAAGTCGTAATCGACCAGGAGTCCTAGTTTCAGGGTATAAATAGGAGTCACTAGGGCTTTGCAAAAAAACAATCAAATCAATCAACAAAACACTTCTACTTTTTACCAGTACTTTACTTTTCAAGTCGGCGACTTCGCTAATATTTTCTTCTTCCATGAGTTCGTACGGATTGGCAGGGCTGCATCAACCTGGTCTCCGGCCAATTGGTAGGTTCCGTTTATCGAGTAATATCCGAGCTTTAACTACGGGCGCATCACTGTGGTTTCGTTTGGATTTATTCACAAGTTATCGATATTTACTAGAATTGCAAGTTTTACCTGTTATTCTAGTATTATCACCAGTTATCCAGCTTGAGATCAGGGTAATCGGCTTCGTCATTGTTCTCCTTCAACCCATCGCCATACAGCCGATTAGATCTGTTTCAAGTGTTGTTTCTATAGTAATTGTTTAGATTGCTCCAGCAGTTCTCTTTACAATTACTATATGATCATCGGCTGACCCATAGCCGATCATCTCTACAGCAAATCGGCCGATTTGCCGCCGACGCGCTCCTCAGGACAGATCGGAAATCGAGCCGATCGACGCGCTTGGAATTTGATACTCTATTTCCTTGTCAATCAACAGGTCAGATTGACTGGCACGCCGCGCGAACCGCACCAGGGCGATAACCCGAACAGGAGCTAAGCAGATTCTCCCGGGTCGTGTGTCCGACGCTGAAAACCCATCGGCCGATTCCTATCCGGCCGATTTTAGCGCCAACACACTTTTGGCACGCCCAGTGGGACCATCCAAGACCTGATATGTCGAACAACGCAGAAATCTCTGACAGCAACATCATTGGGGTCACAGAAGCTGATCTTAAGGACGACCAGAGGGAGGAATTGGCCAAACATCTAGAAGATTACAAGAAGATATACCTCCAGTCGTTCAGTCGTACCAGAAGCAGGGAAGCAGTTAGGAAGGCTCCTATTCCAGCACCTCGCCACATCACCATTGCTGAAGACTCGGGCAAGATGTCAGAGATGATTCAACAGTCCGTGTATCAAGCATTCATTGACCAATCCTCGGTGATGAGCAACACGGTGTACAACGCCGTCGTCAACTCTCTGGCCAGCGGAGCCGTTCAAGGTTATCAGGGACCGGCATATGCCCCTCCAACCACCCTGCCGGCCAGAAGCTTACCGTACACATCCCAATCGGCTTTTCAGCCGATATTGACGCAGCGCGAGGGATACAACTCTCCACCACTTCCGGCGTCTCCAAGATACAGCGGTGCACCATGTCTCCCATCGCGAGCGCCGCTTCAACCCGTTCAAATGGCTTCTGTGCAAACACTGCCTACGAGCTCAGTGCCTTGGGGGGCATCAGCCACGACGTATTTTCCCGAGCCAGCGAACGGGCATGGCACTTATCCGTTCCAGGTGCCGTACCAATCGGCCGCCCGGCCGACGGTCTCCCAGTACCAGCCGATTTTACCCGAAACCGGCAGGGGGGCAAGCACTGTGGAAGCATTCAGAGGCACGGTGCCAGCAACGACGTACGAAGAGGGTGCGGACGCGTTTCGCCAGCAGTTATCGGCCGCTCAGCAAACTTCGCCGATTCATCACCTGGCCGAACCAGCCCTTCAACACGTGCCCCCACCGCGAACAACTGTTCATCAGCAGCAGGTGCGGCAAAGATAGCAGAAGTAATCCAAGATCAGTTTGGGCTGAAGCCGAAAGTTCAAACTTATACTTACTAAACGCCGTATCCATCGGCCTATGACTCGTTGCCGTTCCCGCACCGTTACAAGGTTCCTGATTTCACTAAGTTCTCAGGGATGGATGACACATCCACTGTGGAGCACATCAACAGATTCATCATCTAGTGCGGAGAAGCTACCACACAAGACGCTCTGAGGGTACGGTTATTTTCATTATCTCTATCCGGATCGGCCTTCCAGTGGTTCACCACTTTACCGCCAAACTCTATCGTCACGTGGGCCGATCTAGAGAAACAATTCCACAAGTATTTCTATGCAGGGGTACACGAGATGAAGATTTCGGATTTAACCAGCCTCAGGCAAAGGAGCAATGAGCCGGTGACAGGGTATATACAGAGATTCAGAGAAATCAAAAACAAGTGCTACAACCTGGCTCTGACCGATGCACAGGTGGCCGATATCGCTTTCCAGGGCCTCTTACCGCAAATCAGAGAGAGATATGCCGCCCAAGAGTTTGAGAGCCTGAGTCAAATCATCCACCGATTGTCAGGGCAGGAGATCCGACCGCTTGAACAGCGGAGGAGCTTCCAGAAGAAGGTGGCGCACTTGGAGGGATCTGAATCTGACGCGGAGGAAGAAATCTTCCTGGCGGAGTGGGTAAAAGGGAAAAAACCAATATCCTGCCCCTTTGGCAAGAAGGAGCCAGAGACATTCGGCTTTGACACGTCAAAGGCCGATAAAGTTTTTGATCTGCTGCTTCAGGAGGGGCAAATCAAACTGTCGCAGCATCACACCATCCCTACGGCCGATCAACTTAAGAAGATGAAATACTGCAAGTGGCACAACGCTACCTCTCATGACACCAATGAATGTAAAGTCTTCCGCCAGCAGATACAATCGGCCATTGAACAGGGGCCGCTCAGATTTGAAACTCCAACCAAATCGGCAATGCCGATGAAGATAGACCAGCATCCCTTCCCGGCCAACACGGTCAACGCTGGAGAAGAACCAGGTCAAACCAAGGTGCTGACGTCAGAATCTGCGAGAAGAGGCGGCGCTGTCGATCCCAGGAGGCAGATCATGACGGAAGAAATCAGAAGGAACAGGCGAGGACCAGAACAACCACACAGGCCTGTCACCTCCCGATTTCTACTTAGTAAATATCGGCGGCAGCAAGAACAAGCACAACACCAGGAAGAGATGATACGCCGGCGCGAAGATCACTGGCAGTGTCCCTTCTTCATCCACTGCTGGGAGAACGATATCAGATTGCCATCTGCCGATAACTGTCCGGAGTGTAACGGATCAAACCACAACGATCGCCCGAGGCTACACTCTAGGAACAGAGGACCAGAGCCGATCAACAGAAATCGGCGCGCGAAGAACGGCGCGTTTCGGTGCATGATCGGCTGGGGGGCAGAGTTGACCAGTGCAACAGGTCAGAGGTCAAGATCGCCAGCAAGATGGACTGGGGGGCAGGATCAGCACACACGATCGGCTGGAAGAGATAGCCGATGATAGGGTGTCAGACGAAGACCCCCTAGGAAGGGGACCAGATTGGGAACACGTCAGATCATCGACCAAGCCAGTGAATCCCAGGTGGTGTCCCGATGGCCTATCCAGATCCCAAAAGTGGAGAATCCAACGCCTACGCCAGTTAGAGCATCAAGAGGAAGAGCAAAGACACGTGCTAGAAAGAAGGAATGTTAAATCTCGGGTTTGGCGCCCAAAGAAAAGCGATCAAGAAACGGATAGCCGAGAATCGGCAGCCGTGATTGATATGGTTTTCATATTGCCGATGGAGTTCATGGCGCCGAGCGATCGGGATAAAGTGACGAGGATAGAGGAAGAGCAAATGGCACAACTGGTATTAGAGCCGATGACGGCTATATTTGAGAAACCGGAAGAAGAAAAACGGCAGCATCTCAAAGCGCTGTTTCTCAAGGGCTATGTCAACGGGAGACCCGTCACCAGATTGCTGGTAGATGGAGGAGCGGCGGTTAACATCATGCCGTATGCCATGTTCCGCAAGCTGGGCAAGGGCGATTACAACCTCACCAAGACGGACATGATGCTGAAGGATTTCGAAGGCAACGTGTCGCCCGCCCGCGGGGCACTCTGCGTCGATCTCACCATCGGCAGTAAGACCCTTCCCACCACTTTCTTCGTTATTAATGGCAAAGGGTCCTATAATATGCTGCTTGGTCGCGACTGGATACATGCAAACTGCTGTGTCCCATCTACTATGCATCAATGCCTTGTGCAATGGATCGGCGACAGTACAGAGATAGTCGCAGCCGATTGTGTCTACAGCGTTGCAGCGGCCGATACGCAACAGTGGAGCTGCGAGCACGTCAAGTGTATATCTGGCAGGACTTGGGACACTGACTTCCTGAGAGTGTCCAATTTCGGTCTACAGCCGATCCAAGCAATCGGCTCTGAAGATTCAGAATAAATGGATCAGCTCATCCGAGAAGATGGGAAGCTGGGGCACGGGTTCACGTCGGCCGATCTGTTAGAGATGGTAGATTTGGGAGATAGCAGCAAACCGAGGCCGACGTACGTTAGTGCCAATTTGGATTCTGAGTACAAATGCAAATTAATAAGGTTATTGAAAGAGTTCAGGGATTGCTTTGCTTGGGAATACCACGAGATGCCAGGATTAGACCGGTCTATTGTTGAACACCGGTTACCTATAAAATCAGGATATCGGCCGTATCAGCAACCTGCACGGCGGTGTAATCCAAAGATCCTACCTGATATAAAGGCTGAGATTACAAAGTTGATTGAGGCAGGATTTATTCGGTAGTGCCACTACGCCGAATGGATTTCTAACATTGTGCCTGTATACAAGAAGAATGGAAAATTGCGTGTGTGCATCGATTTTAGGAACTTAAATCAGGCTACGCCAATGGATGGTTATCCGATGCCGACGGCCGATATCTTGGTAGATGCTGCCGCAGGCCACAAAGTCATAAGCTTCATGGATGGGAATGCCGGGTACAATCAGATATTAATGGCCGAAGAAGATATTTCGAAAACGGCTTTTAGGTGCCCAGGCCATCTTGGTTTGTTTGAATGGGTGGTTATGACTTTTGGCTTGAAAAACGCCGGTGCTACATATCAACGGGCCATGAATTACATTTTCCACAAACTCATTGGTTCATCAGTGGAAATTTATATAGATGACGTCGTGATCAAGTCAAAAGGTCACCAGGATCATCTGGCCGATTTACAGGAAGTGCTGGAGTGCACAAGGAAACATGGGCTGAAGATGAACCCAAACAAGTGTGCGTTTGGTGTATCGGCCAGACAATTCTTGGGATTTATGGTCCATGAGCGTGGGATAGAAGTCAGCCGCAAGACTATAGACGCCATCAATAGAGTAGTGGCCCCACAAAATAAAACTGAACTGCAGTCCCTCATCGGCAAGGTCAATTTCATTAGAAGATTCATATCCAATCTATCGGGACGTATTCAGGCTTTTACCCCTCTGTTGAAATTAAAGCCCGACCAAGAGTTCATATGGGGGGAAGAACAACACAAAGCACTGGAGAATATCAAGCAGTATCTGGTTTCACCTCCGGTGTTAGCCCCGCCACAGCCTGGTAAGCCGTTCAAGTTATATTTATCGGCTGATGAGCAGGCTATTGGATCGGCGTTGGTACAGGAGTTTGAAGGAAAAGAGCGAGTGGTGTACTACGTCAGCAGAAGACTTTTAGACGCCGAAACAAGATATTCTTCGGTGGAGCGATTATGCTTATGCTTGTACTTTTCATGTACTAAGCTCAGGCACTATTTGCTATCGGCAGAATGCATAGTCGTGTGCAAAGACGATGTGGTGAAGTATATGCTATCGTTGCCGATTTTGAAGGGGCGGATTGGGAAATGGATCCTGGCTTTGTCAGAATTCGATCTAAGGTACGAATCGGCCAAAGCCATCAAAGGTCAAGTGATGGCCGATTTCGTAGTCCAGCATTGTGGAACAGAAATTGCCACCGTTGAACCAGTTCCATGGACTCTATATTTTGATGGTTCTTCGTGTGGGGTCGGATCAGGAATCGGCATCGTTCTTGTATCGCCTCGGGGGGCAACTTATGATTTCTCTCTGCCGATAGAAGCTTCTGCAACCAATAACCAGGCGGAATATCGAGCTGTTCTGAAAGGCATCCAATTATTAAGGGAGGTCAGAGCTGATGCAGTTGAGATCTTTGGGGACTCCATGCTCATTGTGGATCAGTTAACAGGACGATATGAGTGCAAGGACGACATCTTGAGGATTTATTATGAGGATTGTCTTCAACTTTTGAAAGGATTCAAATCTGCAATAATTGAGCATATCCCAGAGATTATAATGAAGAAGCCAACAGACTGGCTCAACATGCTTCTGGGTATCGGCCGATTCAGGGAGCGATGGCGCTAGAACTTGCGGCCGATGACTGGCGGAAGGAGATCGCCGATTACTTGAAAAATCCATCCCAAAAGGTGGATCGGCGAACACGTTTTCAGGCTACAAAGTATGTGTTGCTTGAGGATGATTTATTTTATCGGACGATTGATGGGGTTCTTCTCAAATGCCTGGGAACAGAAGAGGCAAAGGTTCTGATGGGAGAAATCCATGAAGGCGTGTGTGGAGCTCATCAATCGGCTCACAAAATGAAATGGATGATCAGGAACAATGGATATTACTGGCCGACCATCCATGAAGATTGTTTCAAGTACTACAAAGGGTGCCAAGACTGTCAGAGGTTTGACAATGTGCAGCGTGCACCAGCATCGGCTATGAATCCAATAATTAAGCCGTGGCCGTTTAGAGGTTGGGGAATAGATCTCATCGGACAGATTCATTCTCCATCTAGCAAAGGGCATAAGTTCATATTGGTGGCTACAGATTATTTTACCAAGTGGGTGGAGGCAGTTCCTTTAAGGAACGTGACATCGGCCGATATGATTGAGTTTGTTAAAAGCCATATTATATATCGATTTGGTATTCCTCAAACCATCACAACTGATCAAGGGACAATGTTCACTTCTGGAGAATTCGGAGAGTTCGCCGCCGATATGGGGATTAAATTATTAAATTCCTCTCCATACTATGCTCAAGCCAATGGCCAAGCGGAGTCATCTAACAAGGGGATAATCAAGCTAATCAAGAGGAAGATAGAAGAGCAACCCAAGAAGTGGCATATGTCTTTGGCTGAATCTTTATGGGCGTACAGGATGGCTTGTCATGGGGCCACTAAAATATCCCCTTATCGTTTGGTTTATGGCCATGAAGCAGTCTTACCATGGGAGATAAGAACAGGGTCAAGACGCATATCGCTACAGGATCAGTTAACGGCCGATGATTATTCCTTTCTCATGAAAGATGAACTCGACGATTCGGCGGGCTTGCGGTTAAGAGCTCTGATCAGCATAGAGGAGAACAAGAAAAGGGTGGCCAGATGGTATGACAAGAAGGTCAAAGTCAAACAGTTCTCTCAGGGAGATCTGGTATGGAAGCTGGTGCTGCCGATTGGATCTAAGGATCCCAAATTCGGTAAGTGGTCACCCACTTGGGAAGGGCCGTATAGAATCGGCCGATGTGTTCCCGGAAATGCATACATTCTGGAGACGATAGAAGGGGAGGAATTCCCAAGAGCTCTGAATGGATGATATTTGAAAAGGTACTATCCAAGCATTTGGGTAGATGCATAACTTACAGCAAGATATATCAAGGTAACGTGGCCGATTCCTCATCGGTTTTCTGGTTACACATCTGGTGAAGGAAACATTGGGATTCATTATTGAATGGAAATCACGGATTACATGGCCGACATGGTATAAGTCGCCCTTGGAATAAAAATACTACTGATTACGCCTACGTTGGATTTCTTTTTCGACGCGACCTAGTCTTATCATAAGGGTGAGCCTTTCATCTTTCAGATCCTTTGCAGTGGCTCCAGTTTTAGCTTGGTCGCAGAGTTCTTTCAGCAGGCGGGCCTTCTCCTCTTCCAAATCTTTCATGGTGGCTTCAGTCTTAGCTTCAGCAAGTCGGTGTGAAGATGAAGAACTCTCGTCAGAGGATGGCATTTGTTCAAAGTAGACGAGATCCATATAGTCCAAGATTGATCGGACATTGGCAGGAACATGATCTTTGAGTTCTTCAGAATGAGCTTTTATCAGATCTATATCAGATTGCGATAATGGCTTGCCTGAATGCATGATTTCGATCGCTCTTTCCAAACTGGGGTTGAGATAGTTCGGCTGAAAGAAGGGATAAACAAATATGTTGGAACAAAGTAAGATATCTCAGAAAGGGATGGAGAGAAAATTGATACCTGATTAACGGAAGAGGAGGATCGAGAAGACATTTTAATGCTTGACCAAAGACGGCGAGGGGCGGGAGTCAGAAGGAAAGGAAAACGAGCCAGATGAGCATTTGTGGAAAACGTACGAAGAGGCGTATTTATAGAAAAGAAGAGACGAAGGGTTGGCGAGACGTGTGCCGTCGGAGTAAAGGCATCAGTAAATGTAAAGCTGTCGGGGGAGATGGTCAAAGTTTGAGTCTACACGCCAACATGATGTTCGTCCTGTTGCCAGATTCCATGTCATAGAGCTGATTCTAGAGAAAGGATCAGATGCAGAGGAAAAAGTAACGCAACTGATTCCGAGGTTTACTCCTGTCACAATGGGGAAGCTTAGGGAGAAGGATTAAAGAAAGAGTTTCGAATAAAAAGTTATATTTTACTCCGAAACTGGGGGGGCATGTGTTGACGCCAGATTGTGACACGTATTGAATCGGCGTCAGGAGGAGAAGATTGGCCGATGAAGCGGATCTGAAAGCTACAGTAAGGAATCGGCCGATCGGGGTAACAGTTGAAAATCGGCCGATTTGTGGCGCAGCCTATGCCAACAGGATAGGATTATTCCAGAAGATCCTAGTCAAAAGCTGGTCAACACAGCATGCTAAGTCGGCCGGAAAGCAATTGAAGAGGTCCTGATTGGATTAGGAAACGGCGGCGGAAGATTCTGCGGGAGTCCGTTTCCTTTTTAAAGTTATTATAGATATAGTAGGTTTCCTGTTTTAAATAAGGTTGTAACAAGTCGTAATCGACCAGGAGTCCTAGTTTCAGGGTATAAATAGGAGTCGCTAGGGCTTTGCAAAAAAACAATCAAATCAATCAACAAAACACTTCTACTTTGTACCAGTACTTTACTTTTCAAGTCGGCGACTTCGCCAATATTTTCTTCTTCCACGAGTTCGTACGGATTGGCAGGGCTGCATCAACCTGATCTCCGGCCAATTGGTAGGTTCCGTTTATCGAGTAATATCCGAGCTTTAACTACGGGCGCATCGCTGTGGTTTCGTTTGGATTTATTCACAAGTTATCGATATTTACTAGAATTGCAAGTTTTACCTGTTATTCTAGTATTATCACCAGTTATCCAGCTTGAGATCAGGGTAATCGGCTTCGTCATTGTTCTCCTTCAACCCATCGCCATACAGCCGATTAGATCTGTTTCAAGTGTTGTTTCTATAGTAATTGTTTAGATTGCTCCAGCAGTTCTCTTTACAATTACTATACGATCATCGGCTGACCCATAGCCGATCATCTCTACAGCAAATCGGCCGATTTGCCGCCGACGCGCTCCTCAGGACAGATCGGAAATCCAGCCGATCGACGCGCTTGGAATTTGATACTCTATTTCTTTGTCAATCAACAGGTCCGATTGACTGGCACGCCGCGCGAACCGCACCAGGGCGATAACCCGAACAGGAGCTAAGCAGATTCTCCCGGGTCGTGTGTCCGACGCTGAAAACCCATCGGCCGATTCCTATCCGGCCGATTTTAGCGCCAACAAAGATATATTTGAGACTCTTGTGATCGGTGTAGATATTACAACGAGTGCCCATGAGATAATGTCTCCAAATTTTTAGCGCATGAATAACTGCTGCTAACTCGAGATCATGGGTCGGATAATTCTGCTCATGGGGCCGAAGGGCTCGTGAAGCATAGGCGATGACTTGATCCTTTTGCAAAAGCACACAACCACGACCAGTGCCAGATGCGTCGCAGAAAACATCGAATGGCTTGGTGTTATCGGGTTGAGCTAACACAGGGGCTGTAGTCAGGCGTTCTCTGAGAGTGTGGAAAGCTTCTTCACATTTCTCATCCCACACAAAATTTACTCCCTTTTTCAATAGTTCAGTTATAGGCTCAGCAATCCTGGAAAAATCCGGAATGAAACGGCGATAGTAGCCGGCTAAACCAAGAAAACTGCGAATCTGATAAACCGAGGTGGGAGGTTTCCAATCCATCACTTCTTGTACCTTGCTGGGGTCAACGGCTATGCCTTTGCTGGAAACAGTGTGACCCAAGAACTTCACACTATCTAACCAGAATTCGCACTTAGAAAATTTAGCATAGAGCTGATGGTCTCTTAGACGCTGAAGAACAACGTGCAGGTGCTCAGCGTGCTCTTCCTCATTCTTGGAATAGATCAGGATGTCGTCAATGAAAACTACGACGAATTTGTCGAGTTCGGGCATGAAGACCGAATTCATGAGATACATGAAGTAGGCAGGGTTATTGGTGAGTCCGAAGGACATGACCAAGAATTCATATAGTCCATATCGTGTGGAAAAGGCGGTCTTCGGAATATCACATGGGCAAATCTTTATCTGATGATATCCCAATCAAAGATCAATCTTGGAGAAAACTCTAGCTCCAGATAATTGATCAAAGAGAACGTCGATGCGGGGAAGTGGGTATTTATTTTTAACAGTTACCGCATTGAGAGGTCGGTAGTCCACACATAATCTTAGACTGTCATCCTTTTTCTTTACAAAAAGGGCCGAACATCCCCAAGGTGATGCACTAGGGCGAATGAAGCCTTTGTCCAGTAGTTCTTGGAGTTGTGTTTTCAGTTCGGCCAATTCCTTAGGTGGCATCCTATAGGGTCTTTTGGAGATAGGTGCAGTGCCTGGCTGCAGTTCAATAACGAACTCAATGTCCCTATCTGGTGGCATTCCGGGTAAGTCATTCGGAAAGACATCGGCGTACTCGCATACCACTAGAATATTCTCTAGGTTGATCCCTTCCATCACGAAAGCACAAGAATTTGTGCACTCCCGTAATGGTAGGTAAAGGGTAGTGGCTCCGTGACTAGGTGAATTTATCTCAACGGCTCGGGAAGAAAGGTCCAGTGTGACTCCATGCATGGTCATCCAGTTCATTCCCAAAATAATATCCATGCCATCAAGGGGTAAAAGAACAAGGTCGGTGTTGATGACTTTACTTCCCAATTTTATCAGTACTAGCCTTATTATTTGGTTGGAAGCAATTTTTCCACCCGGTGTTGAGATCATATACGACCCTTTGGTGTGACAAACATTCAAGCCTACCTTTGCACCAAACTTTGCACTAATGAAACTATGTGATGCACCAGAATCAAACAATATGACTGCAGGCTTGTTATGGATAGAGAATGTACCCGTCATCACTGGTGCTCCTTCAGGAAGTTCTTCAAGGGTGGTGAAGTTGATCCGTCCTTGTTTGACCTGAAGGGTCTGCCTCTTGCCTTTGTTCTTATTGTTTTGGTTAGAATCCTGGCCCTGATTTGGCTATCTGGGTTGAGGGCATTCGCGAGCGAAATGACTGGAACTCCCGCATTTGAAACAACGATTGGTGATGCTCGGTCGAAGAAACTGCTGAGTAGCGGGCCTGGGTCCAGTTTGTTGAGGCATAGGGGGTCGTACAACACCTTGTTGCTGTGGGGGCCTCATAATCCAACGCCCTGGCTGAGGGGCTTTCGGTGGAGCTGTAGGCGCAGCATTTTGCACCAAGCGATACCTCGGTTGATGAGGACATCACTCCTACGGATATACACGAGGCTTCTTCGCTGGACATCCAAACCATTCAAGGTCCAATCACAAGAGCTCGCGCGCGACAATTAAATTTAGAGGTGAGCTCGCTCCTAAGTGTTTCTCTTAATAGTTTCGAGAATAGTTTGCTACCTAATGTTTATATTGTGATTAGAAACCAAGGAGAAGATAAGATGACACATGGAGAGGAGCATGGAGTCGTGGAGGGACAGCAAGGGACGTCCAAGCTACGTGGAGGCCCAATACAACTCAACTTCGAGTCCACCTCGGAGTCCAGGAGCAGTTTGAATTGAATTGGACGCCCAGGCCGCATCCGAAGTCCGATTTTGACAATCTACATATGGGTGGAAAGAAACTTTGATAGAGCTTCCAATGGCGTTGGTTTGAGGCCCAAATTCATTATGAGTCGTCGGGAATCGTCCGAGGAAGTTGGCGTCTAGAATCTGTCCCGGTGCTGCGTCACCGTATTTTGGCCTTTGGGCCGTGTATCGTCGTCGAGTCCTTTAGGGTTGCGTCAAGGTACTTGGACACGACCCTAAACCCTATATATCAGTAGCTGCCGCCCTCGTTAGGATTCGGGTTTTACTTAGATTATTCTGTCAAGAACAGTTTCGCCGTACTCGGCTTGTGAGACCCCAACTCGTGAGCTAATCATCCATCTGCAATTGGTTTGCAATCTTCCTTGTTCTTGCTTGTGTTCTTCGATTCGCAGGCAGGGATTAGCCTTCTTGGCGAGGTCGACCGTGTATTCGCCGGTCGATAACCTGAGGAGACGTGGTGCTACGATTGCGGGGTTTCGGGACGTGTTGCCGGAAGCCGGATCGATTCGTGTCGCGACTCCACCAAATTGAGAGTTATCAGAACCTTTCGGAAGATCGGGAACCCTCGTTCACATTAAGTGATATTCAGAGACAGGTTTACAGTTAGGTTCGCTCTTACCTTTGTTTTCGCCTTTGTCCTATAGTCCACAGAACAGCCGCAAAACAAAAAAATTTGTAGTTAGGTTTTTCCCGTCCTAGACCGTGTTTAGCCTTTTGCATAATTCTCTTTCAGAGTCCGCAGTGTTGAGTTTGTGTCCTATACTTGTCTTTTTGTGCTGGTTGAGTCCGTGTCTTTGGTTCAGTTTTGTGCATCCACTTTCCCCGGCTAACATCCCACAAAAAGTTTCCCACCGATTCGCATCCGTTTCACCAACGCCATCACAAAAACCTAATTCGGAGGGTCCTCCTTAAAATGGGCATAACTTTCGGCTCGGACCTCCGATTGAGGTGTTCTTTTTTTTCCTGGAAATATCTCGAAATTTTGCACATACGATTCACCGGCTTTGCCGGTCACGAAAAATTCAAAAAACTCAAAAAAAATTCAGAAGGTCCTTGATTCGAGCTCTGAAGTTCCATCTACAGTTTTTGGGAACAATCGTGATTTTCTCCAGATCACGTCTTACCTCTGATTGAGTTGATCCTTTGTGGTGTACCTATTTTTGTGCCCCTGGTTGTGAAAAAAATAGAAGAAAAATAAAAGCAAAAAAACAAAAAATTGATTTCTACTAGTGCTAAAAGACAAAACAGGGAAGCACATAGAGAGGGTACAATTGCTGTTTTATGTGCTGTGGCTGGTTCATTGCTGATTTTCTCTCATTGCTGATCATCCTTTTCATCTTACCTCCTTGTTTGTTGGCACTACTGACTAAGGACTCGGTTAGACCAGCACCTAAGGACAAGTACCTTTGGACATTTATTCAGCATTGCTATCTGCTAGTGAATTGTGTTCCACTTACATATTTTTGGCCTTCCTAGAACTCCACATACTACTTCTGTGCAGCACCGGTTCTTAACCCTTGCAATCGTGGCCTACGCCTTCCAGGTATCCTTTGCCTTGCTGGTAAGAACTTTGTAAGAGCTTGGTAAGGTGTTTTCTTTGCTGTGTAGATTGAATTGAGAGGCACCACCACACCTGCGTAGGAGATTTTTAGGGATAACCTTCACTGTTTGTTTGTTCCTGTTTTTTTTTTGTGTCTACAATGGCAGGCAACGATGGAGACACTCCCAAGGACTTAAACGAGTGTGTTAGCCAAGCTCAGCTGCATGCTTTCATGGAGGACACACGAAACGAGATACGCGAGGCAGTTACCAGGGCCGTCACCGAGAACATCAACGAACTCCGACTTGCTGACCTCGTTGGGGAGTTGAACGGACGGATAGCTACGCTAACTAACAGAGTTGCTGCGTTGGAAAACCGTCCACCACCTCAGCCAGCCGATCCTCAAGACGTGGTGTATGACGTCCATGGCAACATTGACGAGGCAGCTACACGAGAGGCCCGCATACGAGCGCGTGTTCGCGTGAACAACGCAGGAGGTAACCGTGCCCCCACTGATCCTTATGCTAAGATTAAATTTACTATACCGTCTTTTCCTGGACATTATGATGCTGAGGGATATCTTGATTGGGAGATGACGGTTGACCAAAAATTTAGTGCCCACCTAGTGCCTGAGCAACATAGAGTTCGACAAGCCACTAGTGAATTTAAAGATTTTGCTATCATTTGGTGGACTGGTTTAGTTGCTTCAGGTCTTGCACCTACTACTTGGGAACACCTCAAGGTTGCTATGCGTGATAGGTTTGTTCCTCCTTCTTATCATAGAGAACTGCATGCCAGTTTGATGCGTTTAGATCAGGGTACTAAATCTGTGCAGGACTACTATGGTGAGCTTCAGAAGGGTTTGATGCGTTGCGGGATAGTTGAGGGACCCGAGGATGCTCTTGTTCGTTTTTATTCGGGTATGAGACGCGAGATTCAGGACATAGTTGATTATAAGGATTTCGCTACTATCAACCAGTTGTTCCAGTTTGCTATGCTTGCAGAGAAGGAATTGCAGGGTCGTCAGCTACAGGACAGGACCAGCGCCCGGACGTCCTTTGCCTCACGCACACCGGCGCTTTCAGGGGTGCCCAAGCCTTCGAGTTTTCGAGCACCTCCACCAGCGGGCAAGAAAACAACGACGAGTGGTGTTTCGACTACACCAAACAAATCTTCTTCACGTGCTGCAGATTCAGGTAACGATGTTGTGCAGGCCCCGGCTCAGAGTTCTTCATCCGCTGCATCGACGGGACGCACCTCCGGCATTCAATGCTATCGCTGCCATGGGATTGGACACGTGAAGAAGGATTGCCCAAGTCAGCGGGCATATTTGGTGACAGAAGATGGAGGTTACATCAGCACCTCCGACATAGAAGATGATGATGAAGCGGTCGCTGCTGAGGACGTCGACAACCTGGTCATTCATGGTGGACAGACTGCGGGCTTCTTGAACATTATTGTTCAGCGTGTACTCAGCACGCAAATACAGCAGCCTGAGAGGTTGCAGCGATACAATTTGTTCCAGACCTTTTTCGTCATCAAGCAGCGACGTGCTCGTGTGATTATTGATGGAGGAAGCTGCAACAACTTGGTGAGTTCAGATCTGGTCAAGAAGCTTGGCTTGACCACACGACCACATCCACATCCATACTATGTTCAGTGGTTAAATGACTCCGGTAAAGCTAAGGTAACACAAACTTGCAGAGTTTCTTTTTCCATTGGTGCATATGCTGATTTTGTTGATTGCGATGTGGTACCTATGCAAGCTTGTTCACTTTTGTTGGGTCGTCCATGGGAACATGATAATGATGCTACACACCATGGTAGAAGTAATAATTATACCTTCATGCATAAAGGGAAGAAAATTACTTTGGTTCCTTTGACACCTGCTGAAATTGCACAAGCCGATCAAGAAAGAGCTGCTAGTTTGAGTAATGATAAATCTGAAAATCAGCAAGTTGCTAATTCTATGTTCCCACCTACAAAGGAGAAACACACTCATAAATCTGAGGCCGAGGGAATTAAATTAGGGGGTCAAGTTATGCTTGCAACAAAATGTGACCTCGCTAAAATTTCTGATGATGATATTTGCTATGCCTTGTTTTGCAAACGAACCTTATTTTCACTTCATGATATTGCTAGCTCTTTGCCTCCTGTGGTTACTAACATTTTGCAGGAGTACGCGGACGTTTTTCCAGCTGAGATACCTCCGGGGCTGCCACCTTTGAGGGGAATAGAACATCAAATTGATTTGATCCCCGGCGCCGCTCTGCCAAACCGTGCTGCCTATAGAACCAACCCCGAGGAGACTAAAGAAATTCAGCGACAAGTCCAAGACCTTGTGGACCGTGGGTATGTACGTGAGAGCCTTAGTCCTTGTGCTGTTCCTGTGCTTTTGGTTCCTAAGAAAGATGGTTCGTGGCGTATGTGTGTTGATTGTAGAGCCATTAATAATATTACTATTCGATATCGTCATCCTATTCCTAGGTTGGACGACATGCTTGATGAGTTGTGTGGTTCTATAATTTTCACAAAGATTGATTTGCGTAGTGGTTACCACCAAATAAGAATGAAGCTTGGAGATGAATGGAAAACTGCTTTTAAAACTAAATTTGGGTTGTATGAGTGGTTAGTGATGCCTTTTGGTTTAACCAATGCACCTAGTACCTTCATGCACTTGATGAATGAGGTTTTGAGGGCTTTTATTGGTCGATTTGTGGTGGTTTACTTTGATGACATATTGATTTACAGCAAGTCTTTGGATGAACATATGGATCACTTACGTGCTGTTTTTGATGCGTTGAGAGTAGCGCAATTGTTTGCTAACCTTGAGAAGTGCACCTTTTGCACCGATCGAGTTTCTTTCCTTGGCTATGTTGTTACTCCATAGGGCATTGAGGTGGATGAGACGAAAATTGAAGCCATTGAGAGTTGGCCGTTGCCCCAAAACATCACACAGGTGAGGACTTTTCTTGGTCTTGCAGGTTTCTACCGCCGCTTCGTCAAAGATTTCAGCACCATTGTTGCACCGCTGCATGAGTTGACGAGGAAGGGTGTGGTGTTTCGTTGGGGAAAAGCACAAGAGGAGTCATTTGTCACTTTGAAGGACAAGCTTACGCATGCGCCGTTGCTGCAACTTCCGCATTTTGGTAAGACTTTCGAACTCGCTTGTGATGCTAGTGGAGTTGGTATTGGTGGTGTTTTGATGCAGGATGGTAAACCCGTTGCATACTTTAGCGAAAAAATAAATGGCCCTGTTCTGAATTATTCTACGTATGATAAAGAATTGTATGCTCTTGTACGTTCTTTACAGACGTGGCGTCATTATTTGTGGCCTAAAGAATTTGTTATACACTCTGATCATGAAGCGCTTAAGTATCTTCGTTCTCAAAATAATCTGAACCGTAGACATGCTAAATGGGTTGAGTTCATTGAATCTTTTCCTTACATTATTAAGCATAAGAAAGGGAAGGATAATGTGATTGCTGATGCTTTGTCTAGACGATATACCTTACTGTCCCAACTTGATTGTCGGATTTTTGGGTTTGAATCAATTAAAGAACACTATGCGCTTGATCCTTATTTTACAGATGTGTTGCTTAATTGTAAAGAGGGACGTACATGGAACAAGTTTGTGGTCAATGATGGATTTGTGTTTAGAGCTAACCGCCTGTGCATTCCAGTTGGTTCCGTTCGTCTTTTGTTGATACAGGAAGCACATGGAGGAGGTTTGATGGGACATTTTGGCGCAAAGAAGACGGAGGATGTTTTGACCACACATTTCTTTTGGCCAAAGATGAGGACCGACGTGGAGAGGTTCGTTGCTCGCTGCACTACATGTCAGAAAGCTAAGTCTCGTTTGAATCCACATGGTTTGTACATGCCTCTTCCTGTTCCTTCTATTCCTTGGGCCGATATTTCTATGGACTTTGTTTTGGGATTGCCTAGGACTAAGAGGGGGAGGGATAGCATTTTTGTTGTGGTGGATCGATTTTCTAAGATGGCTCATTTTATACCATGTCATAAAAGTGATGATGTTGTTCATATTGCTAACCTCTTTTTCCACGAGATTGTACGCTTGCATGGTATGCCTTCTACTATTGTTTCAGATCGTGATGCGAAATTTTTGAGTCACTTTTGGCGTACTTTGTGGTACAAGTTGGGGACAAAATTATTATTTTCTACCACTTGTCATCCACAAACTGATGGACAAACAGAGGTGGTGAACCGTACCTTGGGCACCATGTTGAGGATTGTTTTGAAGAAGAATTTGAAGATGTGGGAAGAATGCTTGCCTCACGTGGAGTTTGCATACAATCGGGCAACACATTCTACAACAAAGGTAAGTCCTTTTCAGGTAGTGTATGGTTTCAACCTCCGTGCTCCTATTGATATCTTACCTTTACCTACTACTGAGAGAATTCATAGTGATGCTAAGAAACGTGCTGAATTTATATTGAAAATGCATGAAACAACTAAGCACAACATTGAAAAGATGACTGAAAAATATAGAGTTGCTGGTAGCAAAGGTAAAAGAGAGTTAAAACTTGAACAAGGTGATCTAGTGTGGTTACATTTGAGAAAAGAACGTTTTCCAGAATTGAGGAAGTCCAAGTTAATGCCTAGAGCTGATGGTCCTTTCAAAATAATTAAGAAAATTAATGATAATGCATACAAACTTGAGTTGCCTCCCGAGTTCGGGGTTAGTCCCACCTTTAACATTTCAGATTTGAAGCCTTACTTGGGAGAAGATGATACGCTTGAGTCGAGGACGACTCAAATTCAAGAGGGGGAGGATGATGAGGACATCACTCCTACGGATATACACGAGGCTTCTTCGCTGGACATCCAAACCATTGTACGTCCAATCACAAGAGCTCGCGCGTGACAATTAAATTTAGAGGTGAGCTCGCTCCTAAGTGTTTCTCTTAATAGTTTCGAGAATAGTTTGCTACCTAATGTTTATATTGTGATTAGAAACCAAGGAGAAGATAATATGACACATGGAGAGGAGCATGGAGTCGTGGAGGGACAGCAAGGGACGTCCAAGCTACGTGGAGGCCCAATACAACTCAACTTTGAGTCCACCTCGGAGTCCAGGAGCAGTTTGACTTGAATTGGACGCCCAGGCCGCATCCGAAGTCCGATTTCGACAATCTACATATGGGTGGAAAGACAATTTGATAGAGCTTCCAATGGCGTTGGTTGGAGGCCCAAATTCATTATGAGTCGTCAGGAATCGTCCGAGGAAGTTGGCGTCCAGAATCTGTCCCAGTGCTGCGTCACCGTATTTTGGCCTTTGGGCCGTGTATCGTCGTCGAGTCCTTTAGGGTTGCGTCCAGGTACTTGGACACGACCCTAAACCCTATATATCAGTAGCTGCCGCCCTCGTTAGGATTCGGGTTTTACTTAGATTATTCTGTCAAGAACAGTTTCGCCGTACTCGGCTTGTGAGACCCCAACTCGTGAGCTAATCATCCATCTGCAATTGGTTTGCAATCTTCCTTGTTCTTGCTTGTGTTCTTCGATTCGCAGGCAGGGATTAGCCTTCTTGGTGAGGTCGACCGTGTATTCGCCGGTCGATAACCTGAGGAGACGTGGTGCTACGATTGCGGGGTTTCGGGACGTGTTGCCGGAAGCCGGATCGATTCGTGTCGCGACTCCACCAAATCGAGAGTTATCAGAACCTTTCGGAAGATCGGGAACCCTCGTTCACATTATTGGTGGCTGAGCACCCGAGGGTCCAGCTGGCGCCTTCCTCTTCTTTTCGGCCCGATGAGCCTCAATACAATCCTCTTGAGTGATGGCCATGTTGACTAGCTCATTATATGTATCAGCTTTGACAAGATTTAGTCGTTCCTTGAGTTTAGTACTCAGACCTCTGCGGAAACGATCACGCTTCTTGGTATCTGTGTCTGCGTGATAGCCCGCATATTGGCACAGGTTGTTGAAGGCCTGAGCATACTGAAGTACAGTGCGGTTGCCCTGAGTGAGAGCTAAAAACTCATTTAGCTTTCTTTCCATGAGACCTTCGGGGATATGATGTGCCCGGAACGCAGTCTTGAATTCATCCCAGGTGACAATGTGATCAGCGGGGAGCATAGCAAAATAGTGGTCCCACAATAGACGAGCCGTACCGCGAAGCTGCTGCGCGGCAAAGCGGGCCTTGTTTGCGTCCGAGCATGGGGCCACAATTAGAGAAAACTTGGACTCGATTGTGCGAATCCAAGCGTCCGCATCCAAGGGTTCCTCCGTCTTGTGAAACAAGGGAGGCTGGGTCCCTAGGAAATCCGTGTAACCGGCGGCTTGGGATTGGTGAACATTGTGCCCACCCCGCTGTTGGTGCTGTCCTTGCACGAGCTGGCGAAGCAACTCGGTTTGACCGGCCATTACTTCAACCAAGCTGGGTGGTGGTGGCGGCTGTGGTTGTGATCCACTTGCGCTAGCACCAAAACCATCCGGGTTACCACAGGTTGCTCCAACCATCTGAAAAGGCGAATGTTCTTCATTAGCAACGTGATCCATATTGCTTCCATGACTCAAAAAGATTTAACGCGGAATAGTAGACTTCCAAAAGGTCATGGATGGAATCGTGGGCATAAAACTGTCTGCCATAAGAATTTTATAACTCCTGGTAGGTTCATCCAAAGTTTCTCATATTTTGGCAGTGGATAGGGAATTTAGAGATGTACAACTTTGGTATTCAGCCAAGAAGCTAAATCGATAGCTAGGATGGTCAAACGATTCACTCTTTGCTTCGCTGTTTTGGCTGTTTTTCAGCAGAACGAGTTATAGTATCTGGCCTATAACTCAAACTAGCGAGATCCAATAGTGTTGAAATTTTGTGAGAACCTAGATCACAAAATTTAGGACAAGTTTGGTATTCAACACTCAGCCCAGAAATGTAGAGAGACATGGGTAAAAATTCCGACAAGTTTCTGCAATCGCAGATTCAACTGCTTTCCAATATCACAATCAAACCAAGTTTTTAGCCATGGCCTACATGATTAGAGTGTCCAATGGTCAAGTTGTACCCACCACAAAAGAGGTACTCAACTCTTAGTTAGCCTATTACAACACTTGCCAAAAGTTAGGCTACACTATCGAGGAGTATATGCAAAAGTCCTCCTAGGTCATCGGCTAGAAATCGTCGAGGTTGTTGACGGACGACTCGCTGTGAGTAGGAGAGTGAGCTCCCATCGGAAGTGGCTGCAGTGCCTCACCCTCAAAGTCCATTCCTGAAATACCATCAATCTCCTGTGGCTCCTCCTCATCTTCCTCCATAGCCACCACGCCAGGAGGGGCATTCTGATCATGGTGCCACTGAATGTGCTCATTAGCATCCTCCAACTCAAGGTTCAGATCATGTAGCTGCTCCTCCAAGTGTGCTATCATGTCATCTCTCTCACCCATGAGAGTGTCGTGCTCCTGTACTTGGCCCTCAAGTTGGCCAATCCGGGTGTCTCTATCCTCGAGTTCCTCATTGAGTTCCTTAATCTGCTCATCCCTGATATCTGCCATCATGTGGTAGGCCTGTGCAAGATCAGTGAGCTGCACAAGCGCCTGACTCTGGAGAGTCTGAAGTCGATAGAGTGCATTCATGCACCGCACGGAGGTATCGATGGTCTCCTGGGCATGAAAGTCCACCAAGTACTGTGAGTGCTGCACCCTGTTGAGCCAAAAGGGGTCGTTGTCCTGGGCAGCAGGAAACAAACCAATAGGAGTGAGCGTGACAGCCTCGAGGCACTGCGCACAGAAAGTGGTGAGCGCCCCCATGTCAGCAAGCTCCCAAGTATCGGCCAAACGGCGACCAACAGCCTCAATCTCCAAGGCGGGCCACTCCAGGTGTAGCGGGTGCGGAAAGATGGTCACGTTGACACGACACTGGGTAACTCCATTCTCTGCAAATTCCAGTCCGGCGTAACGTGGGGGAATTGGATACCCCGCGGTGCGCAGAACATCCCACAAAATAGAGGGAAAGCCCTCCTAGTGGAGACACTGTGAGTGAACGCGTCCATCCTCATCCACCATCATGGCAACAGGCTCGGCCATCTGAACAAAAGATCAAATAGTGTGAGGTAGCGAAAAACTGTGAATAGTATAGCGAACAGGTTCTGGACCGTGCACTAAAATAGCCATAACTTCAACAGTTCTGGTCCAAAAATTCTCAACTTTTACCAGAGCATTCCTAAGGTATTTGTGAACAACTTTGCTAGTCAACTCCAGAGCTAGATAAGTCTCTAAGATGGTCTTTCTTTTCAGGTTTTACCTGACTGTCTTCCCAGAATTTCAGTGAACAGTGGGCCAACATTTCGCACCAGGGAAAAATCTGCCCAGCCAAGGTTTACCAAATTTTAACAGTGACTGTCTTCCCAGAATTTCAGTGAACAGTGGGCCAACATTTCGCACCAGGGAAAAATCTGCCCAGCCAAGGTTTACCAAATTTTAACAGTAACCGCCTGAGTATATTTGCAACAAGTTTTTAGTTGAACACTTTTGCAGAAAACTGCAGTAAGGGGGCATAACAATTTATGTGGCTGAAGTGCTCATTTTGGACGAAAACTGACACACCAAGGTTTTTGTTATTTTCCCATTACCCATATGTCCAGAATTTTTCATATTTAGACAGGAGGTAGAATACGGATTTTGGAACAAAACTTCCAACCTGAGTTTCTTCAGAAAGGGTCATTTTCTCAGCTTAAAAATTTCTCCTTTTCAGATAAGGCAGGAAGTGACCGGTTTGCTGGATAATCCTTATGCAAGACAATCGTGTGGGCGCATGAACCTTGCCACTCTCACGCATCGTATTTTTAATTTCAGATTTATATAGCCATGATGCATGCACGTCCTATTCGTCCTCACAAAATAAACAAATGCCAAATAGCTTTGGTCTTACGAAGTTAGTTTCGGTGGCATACACAATACGGCTCTCCCTATAATAGCTAGTCGAGAAAACTGCAGAAGATTGATATAGCATATATATATCGCAATCGCGGTTAGTGTACCTGCAGAAGATTGATCGCGGTTAGTGTACCTGCAGAAGATCGATATAGCATATATATATCCACTGAACCTTTCATGCCAGCACTCATGAAAGCGTCCGTATTCATTACCGTTCACTATAGAAACGGCATCCGTACAATTCCCGCCGTACAGACGACGTTAACATACGCTGTCGAAATAGCGTATTCACGGGGGTACCGTCTTGGGATGGGGGTATGAACAGCGATCGCCATACCCTGCGCCAAACCTTCTACTCCCAATATAATCAACTAAACGTTGGTATATTGGCAGCACCTCAAGTAAGCCACTGCTTGAGGGCAGCGTTCGGCTCGCATCACCGACAGGAAGGCCAAGCTCTCTCAGTTCGCTGAGGATTCTTACCTTCTTACCTTGGCGGTGAGTGCGTCGTTACGGAATTTAAGGGTCGGTTGTGCATAAAAGTAAGTTTTGACAGAAAGTAATGTGCTGGAAGTCAGTTGATATAGTTCATAGGTTAGACAGTCACCTAGTAACTTTCCCAATAATCCCTTAGGGCTTTACGAACTAGGCACCATCCTTAACGAACCAACGCATTTTCCAACACAATTTTTGTGGTCAAGTTTTAGGAAAACAACTTTTTAAGGCTTGTTGCATTCTCTGGCGTATGCATTTCGGCTCTGGTGCTAGCTGTGGCACCAGCTACGGCTCTGATACCAGCTATGGCAGAACCACCTGAATTAATCCGGTTCAAGTGCGCTAATCATTACCACATGGGAAATCAGGGCTAATTCGCACTTCAAACGGAATAATCCACTGGTCTGTCGGGTAATCTCCCGATACAACCACGGTTCTTGCGGATCGAAGCCACACATACATGTACTCACACGAAGGTGAGCCCAGAGTATACAACATTCCACATTTTTTTTTACACCACGGGGTTCATCATAAATTATCATTACAATAGAGTTCAAATTCGTAAAACAAGGCACTTCGGATTTCGAAATAAATGAGTTCTTCAGAGTTCAAGCAGCGGAAAAAGATAACGACAACTACTCGACGATAAAGGATGTCTCGACGAAGCCCGTACGAGGCATCACTCGGTATCACCACCGTTGGCTGGGGGCGTATCCCATTCCACCGACCAACCAGGAGGAAGGGTACAAGGCCAAGTCAAACTAGCAATCATGTCCTCGAAAGTTTCACCTGAAAACAAGCCACAAGCAAGGCTGAGTATACTAATACTCAGCAAGGCTTACCCGACTAAGGGGGTATACTTAGCCGACTCCTAGACATGCGAGGCTTTTGGCTTGAGGGGTTTGTTTTGCCGAAAAGCATATATAGTAGGTCCTTACTTTCAGATTTTAGCTCCAAGTTCTAGTTTTCTTTAACCATTCTAGGTAAGCAACTATCCAATATCATACATGGTGGAAGAATTATTTTTTTGCACCCAACAAGATTAGTCATTATCATTGTTCCTCTTCTTACTCTATGTGGTAAAAGGGTCAAGCAGTCTCAATAACCGCGAGAAACGGACGATTCAAATCGAATTTCTTAACCTTGCAAGGGAAACCTAAACACACGTCACGTGGTTACTCCCAGAGTCACACGTGCAACTTTTCCCTTCAATTCCCGCTTCACGGAATAGGCCCACCGCCCTCGACTACACGTCCCCACAGACCACGGTACGTCGGGCTGTGGCGGCCGATGCACTCGCCATTAACTAGATGTGAACGAATTCAAGACAGTGGGGAGTATATTCCGGCCTCGGTTCAATCCAGTACTTAAGCTTATCGATTACCATATTCTCGGCATGTGGTTAGTACGTTCAAAGACTTAACCACCACTACCACACACTGCGGCCTTAGCATTTTTCACTAAACAGACGGGGCCTCAATCATCATCATAAACATCGTACCACAGCCCCGTCCGTCGACCTTATGATTGCAGCATGTAGTAAACAATCAACTCCTGATTTCTCGCGAGTGACAGGAAATCACTTGACTTTTACCGAGTCCTATTAGCATAGCATTCTATCAAACCTTGCATCTAGTGTTCAGAGCATGGGTACCTAGGATCATGCAACTAAGTTTTCAATCAACTCCTATAAACTTAATGCACAAGTAAAGTAGAGTAATAAGTTGCATAAGTTTAGAAAAATAGGGTTCATGCTCCGGGGCTTGCCTTCTTGTGAACAGTTAGCTTGGGGCTCGTCCGAACTTGGGCTCGGGTCTTCGAGAGCTTCAGTTAGATTTACTTGAGCTTCACGCTGTTCACTCTCGGACGCGGGTACCAGCTCGTACGTTCCGTCGGCGAGAGTCGTCGATTCTATATGAATGCACCAATATAAGTTATAGTGAGGGTATATGACGATTATGTTCACTCACGTCAAAGTTGTAGTTCACAAAATAGCGATTTGGTTGTGATGTTACTTAGTTGAGATTTCTGTGGGCAATTATTAAAGATTATATCTGAAACTATTAACTGCATTAAACAAGAAGGGGGTGTGTTATAATAGAAACTGAATTTTCCAAGCACACACATGGATTAATCACAACTTCTGGAGTACGTAACTTCTGGTGATGAACTTTTGCTTTGGAGCATAAAGAGCAGCGACAAAAGCATTGCGAAAATTTCAGATTTAGACTTTGCCTACAACAGGGGGGTACATTTAAAGTCTATTAAACCTTCCATTAAACTTATAGTAAGATTTAGCAAGCAACTGAAGAAATGCTTGTAACAAAAGTTGTAGATTTTTATCTCACGACTCCAGAACAGTGGAGTTTGTATTTTTCAGATTTTTCTACGATTTTAAAAGAATTTTACGAGTTCGCTGTGTTTGATTTTAAAGTTTGAACACAGGTTTACAGGTATGCCCCTGGAAACTTGCGTGCAGACTCTTTCAAAGATTTCAACCAAAGCAATTGGGTCCCTGGGCGGCGCTAGCATGGCGGCCGTCCAGATTCCGGCGAGGGGGCTCGTTGGCGGCGAGGGAAAAATGGTCGGGGAGATCTAGGGGGGGTGAGAGCTACCTTGGGTGGCCTTGGTCGGGGTTGGGAGTGGCCGGAGGTGGCTCGTCGGCGTGGAGCAGAGGGGCGGTGACGGGGCGGAACGTTGGCGGCGGTGCTCCGGCGAGAAGGGGACAACGCGGGCCGGTCGAGTAGCTTCACGGCGTCGAGGGGAATCCGTTTCAAGGCTTGTCTGGGACGGAGGAGCTTCGGTGTGGGCTGTCCACGGAGCAACAAGGAGCGGCGGCGGCGCGGGCGGCACTGGCGGTGCTCCGGCGGCTCTGGGCGACGGTGGGTGGTGCAGTGAGCTGCGGTGGGGTGCTGTGGTGGTGGTGGAAGACTCAGCTCTGGCAAAAGGGTGGCCGGAGAGGTGAGCTCCATGGTGAGCTGAGCGGGACGACGTTAATGGTGGCGGCGGCGGTGTTCTGGTGTTTGGGCGCGTGAAGGGGGAGGAAAAACTCAGCTGGGCCTTTTATAGGCAGCAGGGGCGGGAGGAGGGGCGGAACTTGACTGTGAGACGCGGGGGCGGTGGCACGACGGGGGCGCGCGACTGGCCACGGCGGGCGGTGAACAGAAGCCAGCGCGGCGTGCGGCAGGCGCGGGCAGGGGACTGGGCGCTGAGGATTTGGCGTGTGAAGCTGGAGATCACGCGGCGCGCGGGTTGGGCGAAGAGGTGCAGCAGCTGCCTTGCCGGGCGGCGAGCGCGGCGACTGGCGGAATGCTGCGGAGACACGGGCACGGTGCGGTTCGTCTATTGGGCATGGGGGCGGCGAGCAGGGGCGCGGGTCGCCGGCTTGCGCGCGGCGTGCGCGGACTGGGGAGGAACGCGGCGTGCGGGCGTGCGTGCGGGCGCGGCCATGCATTGGCTTGGCACCCAGCGTGGTCAGGCATCGCTAGCCAAGTGGCCTGCGGCGACTGCGCGGCAGCGAGGGTCGGGCAAAGCAAGGGCCGCAGCGAAGCCGAGGGGGTCGGACGAAGCAAAAAGGGTCGGCGAAACGAAAAGGGGTCGGGCGAATCGGAAAGGGGTCGGGCGAACGGCTGCGCGTCGGAGGGTCGGGCGAATGAAAGGGGTCGGGCGAACGGCTGCGCGTCGGAGGGTCGGGCGAATGAAAGGGGTCGGGCGAAACGGAAGGGTTTGCAGCAAAGTAGAAGAAAAGGTAGGGGCTGGTTCGCAAAACCAAGTGTTTCTCAAACTTTTTGTGTTGCAACTCGAAAATCCTTCAACGCGAAAGTTGTTCCAAATGGAAGGTTCTATAAGTTTCATTTTAGGCCAAAGCTTGTTTGAGGTCTAGCTTAGGAGTTATTTTAGAAACTTATTTAGTTGAAATTTCTCTTAATTATTTATGCACCGCTTAGGGTAAAGAGACTTATTTCGAAATTTAAACACCTGGGGTGTTACATTCATCATCCAGTGCGGGAAAGCCGCCACGCAAGATGCTCTGAGGGTGCGTCTGTTTTCATCGTCTCTGTCAGATGGAGAAGGATCCGTCCGCTTGACCAGCGGAGGAATTTCCAGAAAAAGGTGGCATATATAGAAGGATCTGAATCAGATGGAGAAGAAGAAATTGGCCTGACAGAGTGGGTGAAAGGCAAAAAGCCAATATCATGCCCTTTCGGAAAGAAAGAACCAGAAACATTAGGCTTTGACACATCAAAAGCCGATAAGATTTTCGACTTATTACTCCAGGAAGGGCAAATCAAGCTGTCTCAGTATCATACCATCCCTTCGGCTGATCAGCTCAAGAAGATGAAGTACTGCAAGTGGCACAACGCCACGTCACATGACACAAACGAATGCAAGATCTTTCATCAGCAGATACAATCGGCCGTCGAGCAGGGGAGGCTCAAGTTTGAAATACCGGCTAAATCGGCAAAACCGATGAAAATAAACCAGCATCCTTTCCCGGCTAACATGGTTGACACGGGGAGAAATTCACTTCAAACCAAAATGTTGACGTCAGAATCGGCAAGAAGGAGCGGCGCCGTTGATCCCAGGAGGCAGGTCACAGCGGATGAGGTCAAAGGGAAAAGGCGGGCTGAAGACAAGAGCAAAGGATCAGAACCATCGCGCAGACCCGTCACATCCCGATTCTTGCTCAGCAAATATCAGCGGCAGCAGGAACGGTCAAGATATCACGACGAAATGATGCGCCGGCACGAGGATCACTGGCAATGTCCTTTCTTCATCCATTGCTGGGAGAACGACATCCGATTGCCGACAGCCGATAACTGTCCTGAGTGCAATAGATTAAGTTGCAACGATCGCCCATTTAAAAGATCACCCTCTAGGGATAGAGGATCAGAGCCGATCAGCAGAAATCGGCACGAACAAGAGGGACAACGCCTTTCAGTGCATTATCGGCTGGGGGGCAGAGTTGACCAGTATCACCAGTCAAAAGGCAGGGTCAACCAACAGGATGAACTGGGGCGCAGAATCAGCGTGCACGATCGGCTGGAAGAGATGGCTGATGACAGGGTGTCACACAAAAACCCCCTAGAAAGGGAATCAGATTGGGAACACGCCAGATCATCGGCCAAACCAGTAAACCCCAGGTGGTGTCCTGATGGCCTATCCAGATCCCAGAAACGGAGGATCCAACGCCTGCGCCAGTGGGAGCAACAAGAAGAAGAGCAGAGGCAGGTGCCGGAAAAGAGAAACGTCAAGTCTCGGGTTTGGCGCCCCAAGAAAAACAACAGCCAGGAAGCAGACAATCAAGAATCGGCAGCCGACATCAACATGGTGTTCATATTGCCGATGGAATTCATGGCGCCTGACGATCGAGACAAAGCGACAAGAGTGGAAGAGCAAATGGCGCAACTGGTGTTAGAACCGATGACGACCACTTTTAAGAAACCAGAAGAAGAAAAACGGCAACATCTTAAGGTGTTGTTTCTCAAAGGCTACGTTAACGGACGACCCGTTACCAGGCTGCTAGTAGATGGAAGCGCCGCAGTCAACATCATGCCGTACGCCATGTTCCGCAAGCTAGGCAAGAGCGAGGAAGATCTGACCAAGACGGACATGATGCTCAAGGACTTCGAAGGCAACATATCTCCCGCCCGTGGAGCGCTCTGCGTCGACCTCACCATCGGCAGTAAGACCCTTCCTACTACCTTTTTCATTATTAATGGTAAGGGGTCCTACAACATGCTGCTCGGTCGCGACTGGATACATGCAAATTGCTATGTTCCATCTACAATGCACCAATGCCTCGTGCAATGGGTTGGCGACACCACAGAGATAGTCACCGCCGATTCCGCCTACAGCGTCGCAGCAGCCGACACGCAACAGTGGAGCTGTGAACACGTCAGGTGTATATCTAGCAGGACTTGGGACACTGATTTCCTGAAGGTGTCTGATTTCGGTCTACAGCCGATCCAAGCAGTCGGCTCTGAAGATTCAGAATAGATGGATCAGCTGATCCGAGAAGACGGGAAGCTTGGGAATGGGTTTACGTTGGCCGATTCATTGGAAATGGTGGATTTGGGAGATAGTGGCAAGTCAAGGCCGACGTACATTAGTGCTAATTTGGATCCTGAGTATAAGTGTAAATTGATAAGTTTGTTAAAAGAATTCAAGGATTGCTTTGCTTGGGAATATCACGAGATGCCAGGTCTAGACCGGTTCATTGTTGAACACCGGCTACCTATAAAATCAGGATATCGGCCATATCAGCAACCTGCACGACGGTGCAACCCCAAGATTCTACCTGATATAAAGGCCGAGATCACAAAGTTAATTGAAGCAGGATTTATCCGGCAGTGCCGCTACGCCGAATGGATTTCTACTATTGTGCCCGTGTATAAGAAAAATGGAAAACTGCGCGTGTGCATCGACTTTAGGAACCTAAATCAGGCCACTCCGATGGACGGATATCCGATGCCGACGGCCGATATCTTGGTAGATGCTGCCGCAGGGCACAAAGTCATCAGTTTCATGGATGGCAATGCCGGGTACAATCAGATATTAATGGCCGAAGAAGATATCTCGAAAACGGCTTTCAGGTGTCCAGGTCACCTTGGTTTATTCGAGTGGGTTGTAATGACCTTTCGGTTAAAGAACGCCGGTGCTGTAACAACCCTGATAAATTACATTTGTAAAGCAATGTCATTAGCCCAACCCTATGCTTAACCAACTAATAAAAGGATTAGAACAAGTTAAGTTGAAATTCAAATTTAAATTGGGCACATATGAATACCTCTGAATTTTTAAATTAACTTTCAAACCACAATCCAAATGAGGTGTTGCCTGAAACCAAACTTGTAGAACTTTTTATTCTGAACAACTTTCATGTTCAAAAGTTTTTGAAATTCAAATCAGAAAGTGGAGAAAACATCCTGTTTGCAACCAGGCCCCTGGAAATTTTCAAATTCTCGCAAGTGGGCCCTTCTTCCCCCTCCTCTCTCTCCCCTCCCCGCCCGACATCCCGGCCAGGTGGCCGGCGATGCCTGACCGGCGCAAGCCGCCAGGCCAGTGGCCGCCGGCCCTCGCCCCCAAGCCCGGCTTTGCCCCCCCCCCCCCCCCCCCCACCGCCGCGCTGCCCACTCCGCGCTCGCCGCGCGCGCAATGCCAGCTCCGCCTCTGCTCGCCGCCCGCCGCGCCCAACGGCCGCGCCGCGCCGTGCCGCCCCGCCCGCCGCGACCCGCCCATCGCTGCGCTTGCCTTCCGCCCGAGCCGCTGCTGCAGCTGTCCCCCAATCCCGTGCCGCGCTATCTCCTCGCTCCCCACGCAAAATCCCCGGCCGCCAGTCACGCGCCTCCGCCCTCCGCACGCCGCGCCGGTGAACCGAGCCGCCCACCGCGACCAACCCCGCGCCATTGCCGTGCCTCCACCCCCGCGCGTCGCCCGGCACCCCTCCCTCCCTCCTGCCCCTATAAAAGTCGCCCCAGGCCGCCCACGCGAGCCACCAGCAGCCAGAGGACGCTCGCCGTCGCCATTGTCGCCGCCGAGCTCCACCCGCTCGTGGACAGCCTCCCACAGCCGCCCCCTGCCCAAATTGAACCTCCAGCCACCACCACATCATCCCACCGGAGCTCACCGACCCGCTCAACGCCGCCCAGGACCGCCGGAGCACCGCCGCCTGCGCTGTCGCCGCCGCCGCCGCCCCTGGTCACCGCGGACAGCTCGACCCCGACCCCCTCCGCCCAAGCCAAGTACCGGAGCAGCTTCCCCACGCGCCACTGAAGCTCCCCGTCCAGACCAGACCGCCCCAAGCCTGCCGGAGCACCGCCGTCGACGCGTACCGCCGCCCCTGCTCCAACGCCGGCGAGCTAATCCCGGTCGTCCCCCACCCGAACAAGACCCCCACGAGGTAGCCCTCGCACCCCTGATCCTTCCCCGGCCCTGACCCCTCGCCGCCGGCGAGCCCCTCGCCGGAATTTTGGCCGGCCACCATACCCGAGCCGCCCGAGGACCCAATTGCAGTAATTGAAATCTTTAGAAGGGTCTGCTCGTAAGATTCCAAGGACCCAGATGTAAGAGAAAGATTCAAACCTAGATTCAAAATCAGTGAACTTGTAAAATTCGTATAAAATCGTAGAAAATTCAGAAAAATACAAACTCAACTGTTCTGGAACCTTAAGGATAAACTCCACAGATTTTGTTACATGCATCTCCTCAGATTCTAGATAATTTATGCTCTAAATTAAATAGGCTGTTTAATGACCTTTATTCACAACCATTGTTGTAGACAAGTGCTGGTCCTAAAAATTTTACAGTAGGAGATTTACTTGTTATATAGGCCAATGTAAAAAGATCAGGCCCAAATTCCATCTCTATCTACACTTTTTATTAAACTTAGTTCATACCATGTTTGGATAGAATTAATTGTCCCTGTAGTTAGGTTGTGATTCACCTAATGAAACTTTTTCTGTACTGGTGTAATGGTACCTAGATGCCATAGAAAAATTTAAAGACTTTTTATCTTGCAGGAACCTATTTATTTGATTTATGTTCTGATAACATACATTAAATCAAGAAAATAGTATCTTAGCTTGGAAAATTCTCATATTTTTACTAGAAGATACTCAGTGGTAGAGGTTGCTGTGTAAAACGTTTCATGGACAAAAAACCTGTGTAGGGTCCTGTAAAAATAAATTCTTGAATAACCTAGGTGTGTAATGTCATATTTACTATGCTCTGAAAACTACATAATAAATCCTATAAAACTTACAGTAGCTCCTGCATGATTATATAAAAGCCCTGTAAAAATCTTAGTCTCAGTTTTTGCACCATTTGTTCTGTACAAAAAGAACAAGAATCTAGCAGCAAACATGTATTATATTTTTAATAATTAATCTGCTGCATGAAAATATCTGAAAATTTTACAGTAAGCTTATCTTTCCCTGATGTGCCTAGATCCACGGTTTCATGACTAGAAACTACTCGCTGTAGTAGTTACACTTAAATCATGTTTCCATGAGGAACATAAGTTCCCATGAACACCCACCCCACCTTACTTAACGAAGTTACTTACTGTACTAATCTACTCTATTAACGATTGCCCACGAATGATAAAGTAACTCACTTCACAACAAACTCATGGTTTACAAACTGCAACTTTATCGTGAAGGAAATCATGTCGTTTACTATCACCACTACTTATATTGGTGCATTCATATAGAATCGACGACTCTCGCCGACGGAACGTACGAGCTGGTACCCGCGTCCGAGAGTGAGTAGCGTGAAGCTCAAGTAAATCTAACTGAAGCTCTTGAAGACCCGAGCCCAAGTTCGGAAGAGCCCCAAGCTAACTGTTCACAAGAAGGCAAGCCCCGGAGCATGAACCCTATTTTCTAAACTTATGCAACTTATTACTCTACTTTACTTGTGCATTAAGTTTATAGGAGTTCCTTGAAAACTTAGTTGCATGATCCTAGGTACCCATGCTCTGAACACTAGATGCAAGGTTCGATAGAATGCTATGCTAATAGGACTCGGTAAAAGTCGAGTGATTTCCTGTCACTCGCGAGAAATTAGGAGTCGATTGTTTACTACATACTGCAATCATAAGGTTGACGGACGGGGCTATGGTACGATGTTATGTTGATGATTGAGGCCCCGTCTGTTTAGTGAAAAATGCTAAGGCCGCAGTGTGTGGTAGTGGTGGTTAAGTCTTTGAACGTACTAACCACATGCCGAGAATATGGTAATCGGTAAGCTTAAGTACTGGATTGAACCGAGGCCGGAATATACTCCCCACTGTCTTGAATTCGTTCACATCTAGCTAATGGCGGGTGCATCGGCCGCCACGGCCCGACGTACCGAGGTCTGTGGGGAGGTGTAGTCGAGGGCGGTGGGCCTGTTCCGTGAAGCGGGAATTGAAGGGAAAAGTTGGACGTGTGACTCTGTGAGTAACCACGTGACGTGTGTTTAGGTTTCCCTTGCAAGGTTAAGAAATTCGATTCGAATCGTCCATTTCTCACGGCAATTGAGACTGCTTAATCCCTTTTACCACACAGAGTAAGAAGAGGAACAATGATGATGAATAAACTTGTTGGATGAAATTTAATGCTTCACCATGAATGAAATTGGATAGCTGCTTATCTAGAATGGTTAACGAAACTAGAATCTTGAGCCAAAAGGTGAAAGTAAGGACCCACTCGTAGATGCTTTTCGGCAAAACAAACCCCTGAGCCAAAAGCCTCGCATGTCTAGGAGTCGGCTAAGTATACCCCACTAGTCGGGTAAGCCTTGCTGAGTATAGTATACTCAGCCTTGCTTGTGGCTCGTTTTCAGGTGAGACCTTCGAAGATATGATTGCTAGCTTGACTTGGCCTTGTACTCTTCCCCCTGGTTGGTCGGTGGAATGGGATACGCCCCCGACCAATGGAGATAATACCGAGTGATGTCTCATACGGGCTTCATCGAGACATCCTGTATCGTCGAGTAGCCTTCGTTATTTTATTTCCGCTGCAACTTAAACTCTGAAGAACTTATTGGTTATGATCACTGAAGTACTTGGTTACTAAACTCAAACTTGGGTTGTAATATTCACTTATGATAATTTTTGTAATATCTGCTGGAATGTGGTATTCTCTGGGCTCATCTTCGCATGAGCATTTGTATGTATGGCTTCGATCCGCTTTACCGTGGTTGTATCGGGAGGTTACCCGACAGACCAGTGGATTACTCCGTTTGAAGTGTAAGGTTAACCGAGATTGCCCTAATGGTGATGGTTAATACACTTGAGCCGGATTAATTCAGGTGGTTCTGCCACAGGTGCTACATATCAGCGGGCCATGAACTATATCTTTCACAAGCTTATTGGTACATCGGTGGAAATTTATATAGATGATGTCGTGGTCAAGTCAAAAGGTCATCAAGAGCATCTGGCCGATTTACAAGAAGTACTGGAGTGCACAAGGAAGCATGGGTTGAAAATGAACCCGAACAAGTGTGCATTTGGTGTATCGGCCGGGCAATTCTTAGGATTCATGGTCCATGAACGCGGGATAGAGGTCAACTGGAAGACCATAGACGCCATCAACAAAGTTGTGGCCCCACAGAATGAAACTGAGCTGCAATCCCTCATCGGCAAGGTCAACTTTATCAGAAGATTCATATCCAACCTGTCAGGGCGTATTCGAGATTTTACCCCTTTGTTGAAATTAAAGCCCGATCAGGAATTTGTATGGGGAGAAGAACAACGCAGAGCATTGGAAGATATTAAGCAATATCTGATTTCACCTCCGGTGTTAGTCCCTCCACAGCCTGGTAAGCCGTTCAAATTATATTTATCGGCTGATGAACAGGCTATTGGATCGGCGTTGGTACAGGAGTTCGAAGGGAAAGAACGGGTGGTATATTATGTCAGCAGAAGACTCCTGGACGCCGAAACAAGATATTCCCCGGTGGAGCGGCTGTGCTTGTGTTTATACTTCTCGTGTACCAAGCTCAGGCACTATTTGTTATCGGCAGAATGCATAGTTGTATGCAAAGATGATGTGGTGAGATATATGCTATCATTGCCGATTTTGAAAGGGCGGATTGGAAAATGGATCCTGGCTCTGTCAGAATTTGACTTAAGGTACGAATCGGCCAAAGCTGTCAAGGGTCAAGTCATGGCCGATTTCGTAGCTCAGCATTGTGGACTAGAAATTGCTGTCGTCAAACCGGTTCCATGGACTCTATACTTCGATGGTTCTTCGTGTGGGGCCGGATCAGGAATCGGCATCGTTCTTGTATCGCCTCGGGGGGCAAGTTATGATTTCTCTCTGCCGATAGAAGCATCCGCGACCAATAACCAGGCGGAATATCGAGCCGTCCTATAAGGTATTCAATTATTAAGGGAAGTCAAGGCTGATGCAGTCGAAATTTTTGGAGATTCCACGCTCATCGTAGATCAGTTAACGGGGCGATCTGAGTGCAAAGATGATATCTTGAGGATTTATTATGAGGATTGCCTCCAGCTTTTAAAGGAATTCAAGTCTGAAATAATTGAGCATATCCCCAGAAATTATAATGAAGAGGCCAACAGGCTGGCCCAACATGTGTCCGGATATCGGCCGATTCAGGGAGCTATGATTTTGGAGCTCATGGCCGATGACTGGCGAAGGGAAATCGCCGATTACTTGAAGGACCCCTCCCGGAAAGGGGATCGGCGAGTACGTTTTCAAGCCACAAAATATGTGTTACTTGAAGATTATTTATTTTACCGGACGATTGATGGAGTTCTTCTCAAATGCCTGGGAACAGAAGAAGCGAAGGTCCTGATGGGAGAAATCCATGAAGGCGTATGTGGAGCCCATCAATCGGCTCACAAAATGAAATGGATGATCAGAAACAATGGGTATTACTGGCCAACGATTCTTGAGGATTGTTTCAAATATTATAAAGGATGCCAAGACTGTCAGAAGTTTGGCAATGTACAGCGCGCGCCAGCATCGGCTATGAATCCAGTAATCAAGCCGTGGCCATTCAGAGGTTGGGGAATAGATCTCATCGGACAGATTCACCCTCCATCGAGTAAAGGGCATAAGTTCATATTAGTGGCCACCGATTATTTTACTAAGTGGGTGGAGGCAGTTCCTTTAAGGAATGTGACATCGGCCGATATGATTGAGTTCGTTAAGAACCATATTGTCTATCGATTCGGTATTCCTCAGACTATCACAACTGATCAGGGAACAATGTTCACCTCTGGAGAATTCGGAGAATTCGCTGCCGATATGGGGATTAAATTATTGAATTCTTCTCCGTACTATGCTCAAGCCAATGGCCAGGCAGAATCGTCCAATAAGGGGATAATCAAGTTGATCAAGAGAAAGATAGAAGAACAACCCAAAAAGTGGCACATGTCTTTGGCTGAATCTTTATGGGCTTATAGGATGGCTTGTCACGGAGCCACTAAGATATCTCCTTATCAGCTGGTTTATGGTCATGAGGCAGTCCTGCCTTGGGAATTATGGACGGGGTCAAGTCGTATATCGCTTCAAGATCAGTTGACGGCCGATGACTATTCCTTCCTCATGAAGGACGAGCTCGATGACTCGGCAGGTTTGCGGTTGAGGGCCCTGATTAGTATAGAAGAAAACAAGAAAAGGGTGGCTAGATGGTATGACAAAAAGGTTAAAGTTAAACAATTCTCCCAGGGAGATTTGGTATGGAAGTTGGTGTTGCCGATAGGGTCTAAGGATCCCAAGTTCGATAAATGGTCACCCACTTGGGAAGGGCCGTACAGAATCGGCCGATGTGCCCCTGGAAATGCATATATTCTGGAAACTATTGAAGGGGAAGAATTCCCCAGAGCTTTAAATGGACGATATCTGAAGAGGTACTATCCAAGCATTTGGGTAGATGCATAACTTGCAGTAAGATATATCAAGACAACATGGCCGACTTCTATCAGTTTTCGTCTGCATAGCCGATGCAGAAATGACATCGCCTGAAGAAAGAAACATTGTGATTCATTTTGACCAGTTCATTATTGGATGAAAATGACAGGGTACATGGCCGATACGATACAAGTCGCCCTTAGAATAAAAGTACCGATATATCTATTGATTACGCCTGCTCTGGATTTCTCTCTCGATCCGGCCCAGTTCTATCAGAAGGCGGGTCCTATTCTCTTTCGGATTCTCCACGGTGGCTCCAGTCTCAGCTTGATGGCAAAGTTCTATCAGGAGGCGGGTCTTCTTCTCCTCCAGACTCTCCATGGCTGCTTCAGTCTCGACTTGATGAGGGAGTGGAGGACTTTTTTCAGAGGGTAGTCGCTTACGGATCAAGCAGTGAGCATCTATAAAATCCCAATACTTCTGGACAACAGCAGGAACATGATCTTTGAGTTCTTCAGAATGAGCTCTTATCAGATTTTTGTCTGCCTGCGACAGTGGTTCGTCTGAATGCATAATTTCGATCGCTCGTTCCAGACTGGGGCTGAGACGTTTTGACTAAACAGAGATGAAAAGTTACCCAGCATCAGAGCGATTGAGATGTCTAGGGGAGAGGCAGAGGAGAGTTCGTACCTGATTGATAGAGGAAGAAGAAGAAGACGAAGAAGACATCTTGCTGTCCGGTTTTGGGGAATAAAGACTCGGTTGTTGGAGGGAGAGAAGATGGGTAATACATATACCTCTGGAAAAGATGTGAGGTCTCATACTTATGGAGGGAAGGAGGTAGGTAGATGGTGAGACACGTCCCATCAGAGTAAAAGTATTCATAAATGCAAAGCTGTCAAAAGAAGTGATCCAAGACCAAATCGGCGCATCAGCATTAAAGGAGTGTTAAATGTTTACATGATCCTTTACAACCCAAGGAGGGTATCTATAGTAGCAATAGCTCGTCGCCTAATCTGATCAGCCGAGTCTACTATTCTTTGGTCGTCGTCGGTCGATCCAGGTATTTCCGGCATGCGGCGATGAAGTCTTATCGCTTCACAGGCCAAGCTCTGTCTTTCTTGTTTCAGCCCGGCGATGACGGATGGGAGCTCTTGAAGCTTCTTTTCTTCAGCGGCTATGTCCTTGGTTACTTGCTCCATCTCTTTGGCCAGCTCTGCTCTCCTCCGTTTGAGGTGATCTATTGTGCCGACGATATCCGGGCGGGCACTCTCGAGGAAGTTGATCCGTTGGTGTACTTTTGAGCTCGGTGCTTGTAAGAATCAGCTTCCTCCCGGGTCTTTGCTAGCTGGGCACGATCGGCCATGTGACGCAGGGCCCTGGACACCGGAATCTGCATCCACTCTATGAACGCAGCAGGGTGCAGAGTTTCTATCGCTTCTTCCGGGATTCGGCCCTTGATGTCACTGAAAAGCTGCCGAATCGGCGAGGCATCTTCTACCAATCGGCCAATGTCATCTTGGAGAAGGACCCGCATACTCTCGAGCTTGGCACGGACATTGTCAGAAATTAATCTCGACGGAACTTGGCGCGAAGCGACTTCTTCACTTCAGGCAGAGAAACCGCAAAGGAAAAAAGGCTATTATTCGGGGTGTCTTGTTCCTGCGGGAGAATGAAGAGAAGGATTAGCAAGCAGTAAAGGGGAATCGGCCGATTCCGGTAATAAGTTTATTACCTCCTTGAAACGGATCTCTCTTGCTTGCGCCGATGGGAGCGCCTCCCTCGTCTTAGGGATCGGTACAATCAGCTCGTCAGAGGAAGAGGACTCGACAACTATTAATGCTCTACTTGGACCAGCTTCCTGAAAAGGTATGGAAAAACAGATCCTATGAGTATACTATGGGTAATTGAAATAAGATGATATGAGATATCTGCCATGCCTCTGTTGGTCTTCCGGCCGATGTTTGTTGTGGGGCTGCAGTCGACGTACCCAAATCGGCCTGCATCAGGATCAGTTAAGTCCTCTGAATGTCGAGAAATTGAGTTAAGAAATTATCTACCTTGATTGGAAGAGTTGCTGGAGCTTTGGCTTCCGCTTGGGATGTGGCCGATTGCTGTGGGGATTGCACCGGAGTGGCTTGTGCAGCCTGACAGAAGGAAAAAGTTAGTATTAGTGGAGCACTTAAAGATATATGAAATAAGCAAGATTACCTGAACAGCTTCCATTAGCAGTGATGCCGCAGCTGCTCCGACTTCTGCGGTGACTTGAGGATCGGCCATCTCGGTAGTCGGCAGAGATAGAGGAGTCAGAGTTTCAGCCGATTCTACCGCCGATTGGTCAGTCGGTCCGATGCGGGCACGTACTCGACGGCTTGTTGTCTTCAAGGTTGGCCTTTTCGGTGTTCGTTTCGATCGGCCAGTAGCGATGTCCTTGATGGTTGGAGCGTGAAGGCCGATGAGTGGATATGGCGTATATGGGTGATTATTCTCTATCGGCCTGCCGCTTTGGCTCCACATCAGAGGGACTTGGCTTTCAGACTAAGAAGATTAATATAAGTTAATGGTAAGATGGTAGTATGAAAAGAGACAGCATTGAAATCGGCTGGGAGAAAGGACCTACCGCTGCACTTGGGTCGATGTTTTCTGGGTCCAGAATGTTGCAATATGTTGATGGGGATTTGCAGAAGAGGTATTGCTTCCATTCTGCCCACCATAGTTTGAATTGCTGAACGGAAAAAGAGGCCACTGTCCAATTGTTTAGGTCAATGGTGCTAGAATCTGGCACTAAGTTGCACAACCGATTGTAGTTAAGACTCTTGGTCAGTTCATCTCTGAATTTTGCTTGACCGGCGAAGTAAACCCGAATCGGCAGTTGACCAAAGCCTAGTTGCCTTGCTGCAGCCGATGGATTATAGAACTCATATGTGGGAGAGTCCTTTCCCGAGAAGAAGTTGGCTGGCAAAATCCCTGGCTTAATCAGGGTATCCGTAAGTTCCCTATCAAAAGTATGAGTGGAGAAGTCGTAGCAGATGGGAAGTTCGAAAATCGGCTCCACTGTCCGATAGGGATGCCAGCTGACAGTCTCTTCACTGAAGCCATTGTAGAAGCATCTGAAGTATTCAGCCGTGCGGACAGCAGTGAATTGACAGCTAGGGAAGGCCGATGCCGCCTCTCCAAAGGATCTGCAGCGTCGTCGGACGGTTGGGTTTTCCTCTGACTCAATGTTGGGAAAAGTTTTGGTCTCTATTCGTTGCTGAGAGATCTTGCTCATATATAGGTTGAGCCAGAGAGTGATGAACCACCAAGGACCGCCAGGATTCCCAATCGGCTCCCCTTTTGACAGTTTAGTGCCGATTTGGTGCATCATGTGGTAGGCCGATCCCAACAGATGCTTTCCAAGGGGAACGGCCGATCCTAGTGACAGAGCTTCTGCCAAGGCTTGGGTGTTAGAAGAAGGGCCGAATGCTCTTCCACAGAAAAAATGTTTCTCCAGCCACATCATTAGGAATGCAGTATGCTCTCTCTCTAAAACTGTCCCAGTCCTCATATTTTTGCTGATGAACCCCTTCCATCCGTCGATTCCTTTGGTTTCTAGCCGATGTGATCGCTTAACCAGATAATCAAAGGGGGTATCAGAGGAGGAGATGTCAAGGCCGGTCAACAACAAGACATCGGCCAAAGTTGGAGTCATGGGTCCATGTCCAAAAAGGAACGCATTGAGTGCGTCGGACCAGAAGTAAGAAGCTGCTATGACCAAGGGCTCATTTTTCTCCATCTGGGACAGAGAGAGATCTATGCATTGGCCGATTTTCAGTTCTTCCCACTGAACTTTCCTAGACCTGGCTACTCTATGGTACCATTCTCTCCAGCCAGGGGTCTCATTCGGCCAGGACCTAAAAGCACCTGCCCACTGATCTAAATCCATAGGCAATTGTTTGAACGGGACTCTATGGGTCTCTAGGTTGATCAGGTCAGTTGGATCGGGATTCCCCATGGGGCCTAAGCAGATAAGATCGGGGGATTCTAAAAGAGGAATGGTAATCTGGTGCCCAAATGCCTAAAAAAGAGGAAAAAGAGGAAAAACTGAGAATGGATCCAAAAAATGCTGGAGCAGTAGAAAGGCAAAAGGGGAAAATTTCAAGTGATTACCTCCGGGATGAAGACCATCGTCGCCGATGGGGCTGCCAGTTGAGCCGCCGATTGGGCCGCCGCCGCTGAGGGGGTTGCCGACAGAGCCTCCGTGGTTGGAGAGGTTGCTGATGGTGACGCCATTGGGAAGTTGAAGCGGGTCGCAAGCGAGATTGCCGGAGGGAGCAGTTGGAGATCGAGAGGGCTCGGGAGCAAGATGAACAGTGGTTCGCTGGAGGAAAATACTAGGTTCGTGGGAAAAGTAGGCGGAGAATGCCAGTACTTAAGGATGATCCGAGAGAGAAAGGGTAAAGGCGGGATTTTTGCCGCGCCGTCTACACGAATTCCAGGGGAGCAGTCATTTCGCGCGCTCGGTCCGAGGGAATTGCAATCATTATGCGGAAGACCGCGAGATAGAAGGAGATTTTTACTGCGCCTGTTTCGGAGAAAAAGATTAAAGAAAAGAGTTTCAAAGTAAAAATTATGTTTTACTCCGAAACTGGGGGGCATGTGTTGATGCCAGATTTTAACACGTGTTGAATCGGCGTCAGGAGGAGAGGTTGGCCGATACGGTAGATCTAAAGGCTACAGTAAAGAATCGGCCGATTGAGGTAACAGTTGGAAATCGGCCGATTGGTGATATAGCTTGCGCCAACAGATTGGGGCCACAACAGAGGATCCCGGTCAAAAGTGGCCTGATGTTGGTCAACAGAGCGATGCTAATTCGGTCAAGAAGCAATTGGAAAAGTCCTGATTGGATTAGGAGACGGCGGCGGAAGATTCTGCGGGAGTCTGTTTCCTTTTTAAAGATATTATAGATATAGTAGTTTTCCTGTTTTAAATAAGGTTGTAACAAGTCGTAATCGACCAGGAGTCCTAGTTTTAGGGTATAAATAGGAGTCGTCAGGGCTTTGCAAAAGATCAACACATCAATCAACAAAACACTTGTACTTTTTACTAGTACTTTACTTTCAAGTCGGCGACTTTGCCATTACTTTTTTGTTTCACGAGTTCGTACGGATTGGTAGGGCTGCATCAACATGATCTCCGGCCAATTGGTAGGTTCTGCTTATCGAGTAACATCCGAGCTTTACCTACGGGCGCATCGCTGTGGTTTCGTTTGGATTTATTCACCAGTTATCGATATTTACTAGAATTATAGGATTTACCTGTTGTTCTAGTATTATCACCAGTTATCCAGCTTGAGATTAGAACTATCGGCTTTGTTATCGTTCTTCCTCGTTCATCGTCATATAGCTGATTAGATCTATTTTCAAGTGTTGCATCTGTAATAATTGTTTAGATCGCTCTAGCAGTTTTCTTTGCAATTATTACGTGATCATCGGCTGATCCATAGCCGATTATCTTCACAGCAAATCGGCCGATTCGCCGACGCGCTCTTCGGGACAGATCGGAACTCCAGCCGATCGGGGACGCCCGGAATTTAATAATTTTATTTCCTTGTCAATCAACAGGTCAGATTGACTGGCACGCCGCGCGAACCGCACCAGGGCAATAACCCGAACAGGAGCTAAGCAGATTCTTCCGGGTCGTGTGTCTAACGCTGAAGACCATCGGCCGATTCCTGGCCGATTTTAGCGCCAACAGTTACGTCCACATCTTCGTCGAGTGGATCAAGGAGGTAGTCGTCGTAGTCATCTAGCTGGACCCGCTCTAGGCCTTCACATTCCTCGCCAGCGTGAATCATGAACACTTCTCGATTGGAGGCGAAGCATTTGACACTCCGCACTACCTGACCCTCGTCTTCATCGTCGGAAGGAGGGAGTGGTCTGCCTTCTTGAAAAGGGAGTTCGCTGGGAGTGGTAATGATCGTGGTGGGCTTGATTTGAGAAACATGGAGGGTGTCATGCCCTTCCGATGCTCAAATCTGCCTGACCTATCTAATCCCCTTACCAGGCCCCAGGAGTTACATATTATAGGAGTCATATGAGCAGTCGAATCCGAGTGGTTGTTAGAAACAATAGCCCCCCGACGCGCGGTGGCTTCTCCTTCTCCGAGTGGTAGTAGATGATCTAAATCCTCTTCCAGTGCGGAGAGGGTCCTGAGTTGAACCGCCTCAGACCAAACTAGACATGGCTTGGGGGTTTCAAATTTGCCGATGGAGAGAGTGTGCGTTGCGCAAAAAGTAGGCGGCGAAGCGTAGCTTTGATCCGTGGGCGATTTGTCGACGTAGCCGACTAGTCAGAGCTGATTTCGACTAGTTGTTGACCGCACGGAGCTCGTCGCCGAGTAGTTTAAGACTCATCCTCGACTAGTTTCTAGTCGAGATGAGTAGTTGAAGTAGTCGTTGGCGCTGCCGATTTGTCGAAGCAGTCGTAACTGCGGCGCGAGTCGAGTAGTCGAGGTCGTCGCTACAGCGCGTTGATGTTGTGATGCGAGCTGAAGTTGAGGGAGTAGTCGAAATCTTCCGGACCCTTGGGGTTGATATGCCGAAGGGTGGATTCTGCCACAAGGCGAGAGTCGTATTCGAGTAACTCAGGCGAGAGTCGTATTCGAGTAACTCAGAGGGCTCAAGACCCTTCCAATACAAGAAACAGCCTTGCGGCGTAGACGTTATGGTTAAACCCAAGTGATTACCCGAAAAGGATTCAGGATTGTCATCTGACTCCGAGTGGTTGTTGAGAACAGGGGCCTCCTGACAAGCGGTGGCTCCCTTATTCTTGAGTCCTCCCAGGCTCCAACTTGTAGTTAAAGAGTACTCTTCATTGGAGTCTGAGTAATTGTCGAAAATGGGGGCCCCCCGACAGGCGGTGGCTCCCGCATCCTCGAGTTTGAGCAAAGGATCTAAGTCCTCCAAGTCAGAAAGGGACTCAGATTGTGTAGTCTCCTCAGATCGGTTTTAGTCCGATCCGACTAGTTCTAGTGTAGCACGAGTTGAAGTCGCATCGAAAACGGACATCCTCTCAATCTGCCGGGCTAGATTGGGAAGCAGCAACTCGTCGAGGTTGTCGATGAACTCGTCAAGGTCGTTGCGTCGAGTTGGTGTAAAGGCCTCCGGCTTCCTGGAGTCTACAAGGTGGCTGTTGAAGCCACCCAAGCTGTTGGCGACGCAGATCCAGGAGCCGAAGATGGAAGTTGTGCCCTCATCGAGCATGGTGATGGTGAAGCTGAGAGATGCCATCGAGTTCTCCGGTGGATGCTCGATGAACACCCCTACCTGGCGCGCTAGTTGTCGGTGTTTTAGCGCCACGCCCACCGAGGGATACCCCCGAGGTGGTGAGTTTGTAGGTAGGGTGTCGCCGAGATCAGGAACGCGAAGGTGTAAGAAACACAAAGTTAAGACAGGTTCGGACCGTCGAGAGCGTAATACCCTATGTCTTGTGTGGTTTGTATTGCCTTAGGTGGTGATCGGGTGATCTCCTGTTTGGAGGGGGTCCCTGTCCGCCCTATATAGTCTGGGGGGACAGGGTTACATGGAAGTCCTAGTCGAATACAAGCCCAGGAGTCTTATCCGAGTACTTTTCGGGTAGTTTTCTACCTTCTCCAACTAGTTTTACTACTGTATGAGTAGTCCTACTACGCTACGAGTAGTTACAATAGATATAGGGCGTGGGCCATGTCCCATCCCTTATCCTAGGAAAAGTACGCAATGTGCACAGTCCCGTGGGCAATACAAACCACACAAGACGTAGGCTATTAAGCTCTCGGCGGTCCAAACCTGTCTAAACTCTGTGTTCCTTGCACCTTCACGTTCCTGATCTCGGTGACACCCTACCTACAAACTCACCACCTCAAAGGTATCCCTCGGTGGGCGTGGCAGTAAAACACTGACAACTGGCACGCCAGGTAGGGGTGTTCTTCGAGCATCCACCGGAGAACTCGATGGCATCTCTCAGCTTCACCAGCACCATACTCGACGAGGGCACAACTTTCATCTTTGGCTCCTGGATCTGCGTCGCCAACGGCTTGGATGGCTTCAACAGCCACCTAGTGGACTCCAGGAAGCCGGAGCCCTCTACACCAACTTGAAGCAGCGACCTCAACGAGTTCATCGACAACCCCGACGAGTCGCTGCTCCCCGATCTAGTCCGACAGATCAAAAACATGTCCGTTTTCGACGCGACTTCAACTCGTGCTGCACCAGAACTACTCGGATCGGATTCAAACCGATCTGAGAAAGCTACGCAATCCAAGTCCCTCTCCGACTTGGAGGAGGACTTGGATCGTCTTCTCAAGATTCGAGATGAGGGAGCCACCGCTTGTCGGGGGGGCCCCATTTTTGACAACCACTCAGACTCAAACGAAGAATACCCGCTAACTACAAGTTGGAGTCGAGGAGGACTCGAGGACGAGGGAGCCATCGCTCGTCGGGAGGCCCTAGTTCTCATCAACCACTCGCAACCGGATGATCACCCTGAATCATTTTTAGCTAATCATCCGGGTTTAACCATAACATATACGCCGCAAGGCCGTTTCTTGTACTCGAAGGGTCTAGAGCCCTCTGAGTTACTCGAATACGACTCCCGCCTTGGGGAAGAATCCACCCTTCGGCGTATCAACCCCAGGGAGCCAAAAGAACTCGACTACTTCGCTCAACTTAAACTCACGTCACAACACCGACGCGCTGCAGCGACGACCTCGACTACTCAACTCGCGCCACAGTTATGACTGCTTCGACAAACCGGCAGCGCCAACAGCAACTTCAACAACTCGTGTCGACTAGAAACTAGTCGGGAACGAGTCTCAAACTACCGTGCGACTAGCTCCGCACAATCATCAACTAGTCGGAATCAGCTCCGACTAGTCGGGTTTGTCGACAAATTGCCCACGGATCAAAGCTACACTTCGCCACCTACTTTTTACGCAACGCACACTCTCTCCATCGGTAAACTTGAAACCCCCAAACCATGTCCAGATTGGTTTGAGGCAGTTCAACCCAGGACCCTCCCCGCATTGGAAGAGGATTTTGATCATCTACCACCACTCGGAGAAGGAGAAGCCACCGCGCGTTGGGGGGATATTGTTTCTGACAACTACTCGAATTCAACTACTCATGTGACCCGGGGTCTGGTAAGGGGATCAGATTGGTCAAGCAGGTTTGGGCATCGGAAGGGCATGAAACCCTCCAGGTCTCTCAAATCAAGTCCACCATGATTCATTGCCACATCCAACGAACTCTTTTCAACAAGGCAGACCCCTCCTCCCTTCCGATGACGAAGATGAGGGCCATGTGGCGCGGAGTGCCAAACGCTTCACGCCCAATCGAGAACTTTTCATGATTTACGCTGACCAGGACTATTAAGGCCTCGAGCGGGTCCAGCTAGATGACTACGATGACTACCTCCTTGATCCTCTCGACGAAGATGTGGACGTAACAGTGGATAGTGAATCCTCAGACAACATCAAGGTAGAATATGCAGACGACATCCAGAAGGAACACCATAGGCTCATCAATGCGAAGCGCGCCCAACGCAGGCACCGCGCGGTTGAGACGAACTAGCAGGGGAACGGCAACCTCCACAACTCCTCCATGGGTGACCTTCGTGCTATCATCAACGCTAGCCGGGACACCCGCAATGTCATCATTGTCATGCGGCAGGAGCGCGAAGAAGTGGAAGCCTACAGCCCCATCCACTATCAACTCCATCTCGACTACATAGAGACAACTCGGAAGCGCAAGCTAGAAGCTGGGCAACAATCCACCCGTAGAAGGAAGACTCTCAGTTCGATGGAACGATTCAAGGAAGCCCTCCACGGGCAATGCCCGTGGCACCCGAAGAGCAAGCATTCCGCGTTTAAATGTCAAACCCTTCGGAGGGCCCTGGGAGCTCCGCCACAACTCCGAAGAAAGGCGACCGGACTACACGAATAATGATTTATACATAAATTAAGTACCCAATTCAAGGAGATTTTCTGAGGGTCTTTTAGGTGTTTCGTTTGTTTAAACCATTGTTTTGGGACTATATCTCGAAACAAGGGGTTCCGTACACCTAAAAGCACCCCTTTTTACCACTTAATCAGGATCGCCATTTCTGTTTATTACTCGGGTTAATCATGAATCCCTCGCTAAACTCAGGGAACCCTATCATAGCCGAGCCCTGCGACTGCCGAAAGTGATCACCCTGTTTGGCAGTGACTAGTGGAAACCGTTAATTAGCCAATTAAAGCACCAACATGATTATCTATCAAACACTTCCAGTAACGCTCAGATTACTAGTCCACGACTAGTTTTCTATGTTACCGAATGGGCCTTGACCCCAAACTTCCAGTAACACCTCATTTACTAGTTTTTGACTAGTATTACGCATAGATTACTAAAGGGGCCTTGCTCCCAAACTTCCAGTAACGCTCAGATTACTAGTTCCCGACTAGTTTTCTATGTCACTGAAGGGGCCTTAACCCCAAACTTCCAGTAACACTCCATTTACTAGTTTTGGACTAGTATTACGCGTAGTTTACTAAAGGGGCCTTGCACCGGTACAACCTTGCCAACGGTCTCACCGGAAATCAATTTTTTCGACCAGAAGCAGCCTGAAGCAACCGTACCACTCGCCATGGATGACAACCGTGCAATCGATGACTTGATCCACAATCTGGAACGCCTCGAACCGAATCGTCTCGGTCTGAGGTCTTGTACCACAAGTTCTTTTCTTAGTCGGAGAAGGATTTGGACCATCTACCACAAGTCAGAGAAGGATTTGGATTGTCTACCACAAGCCGGAGGAGGATTTGGATTGTCTACCACAAGTCGGAGGAGGATTTGGATCGTCTACCACAAGTCGGAGGAGGATTTGGATCGTCTACCACAAGTCGGAGGAGGATTTGGATCGTCTACCACAAGTCGGAGGAGGATTTGGATCGTCTACCACAAGTCGGATGAGGTTTTCGATCGTCTACTATAAGTCGAAGGAGGGACAGCCATCATCTATCAAAGAGCTCGCGTCTCCGCTCACTACTCGACTTCATCAACGACGGCATACCCTTTTCAAACGGCCACCAAAGCCTGATGGCGCCTCCAACTTGGTCGGGCGGGCCCGGCATCGGAAAGGGCACGGAGTCCTCCAAGCTACCCGGCTTAGCCCACCTTTCTACGCCTCCAACTTGGTCGGGCGAGCCCGGGTATCGGAAGTGCACGGAGTAATCCAAGCTACCTAGTTCAGCCCACCTTTTTGCGCCTCCAACTTGGTCAGGCGAGCCTGGGTATTGGAAGGGCTTGGAGTCCTCCAAGCTACCCGGTTCAGCCCACTTTTTTGCACCATCAATCCCGAAAAACTATCAGGCCTAGAACCGTTCCAGGAAGGCAGGACCCTCGGTTCCTTGACGACTACTTCGCGCTCACGAGGGCACCCGGTGACCCGCCGACGACTACTTCAACTTTAAAACTAGCATGGGTGGGACTCACTCCACGAGTGACTAGTCGGGTTTCATCAACAAACCATTGCGGCTCCATCAACTAACAATAAGGCTTCATCGGCAATCACCCACGAATCAAGATAGACAACTATCCACGCTCGTCTAGTTTCTACGCTCTAGGGCTGGGCGCAACAAGGCGGTTGCCCACATGAAGACTGAGACCCGATTCAAGGAGGTTTTATGAAGATCTTTAGGGAACTTATTTAACCATTGTCTTGAGCTTTATCTTGACACAAGTGGTTTTTTCCAAAGAATTCGTTCAACCACTCGGTCAGTGTCAGACTCGGGCACACGGGACTGTCCACATGGCACACTTCTCCTAAGATACGGGATGGGACATGGCCCACGCCCTACATCTGTTGTAACTACTCGTAATGTATTAGGATTACTCGTACAGTAGTTGAACTAGTCGGACACGGTAGAAAACTACCCGAGAAGTACTCGGGTAGGACACCTGGGCTTGTACCTGACTAGGACTTCCATGTAAACCTATCCCCCCAGACTATATAAGGGCGGACAGGGACCCCCTCGGGGACAATCATCATCAAAAGCAATACGAACCACACATGACGTAGGGTATTACGCTCTCAGCGGCCCAAACCTATCTAAAACCTTGCGCTCCTTTGCACCTTCGAGTTCCTAATCTCGGCGACACCCTACCTACAAACTCACCATCTCGGGGTGTATCCCTCGGTGGGCGTGGCTGTAAAACACCGACAGCTGGCGCGCCAAGTAGGGGTGTTCATCGAGCATCCACCAGAGAATTCGATGGCATCCTTCAACTTCACCAGCGCTGTGCTCAACGAGGGCACAACCTTCATCTTCGGCTCCTAGATCTGCGTCGCCAACGGTTTGGGTGGCTTTATCAACCACCTAGCCAACTCCAAGGAGCTGGAGGTCTCTTCATCCACTCCAAGTAGCGATCTCGAGAGTTCATCGACAACCTCGACGATATGTTGCTTCCCGATCTGGCCCAGCAGATCAAAAAGATGTCCGTTTTCAAAGAGACTTCCACTCGTGACGCACCAGATCTATTCGGGTCGGATTCAAACCGATCTGAAAAGACCTCACAATCTAAATCCCTCTCCAACTTGGAGGAGGATTTGGATCTGCTGCTAAAGATCAAGGACGTGGGCGCCATCGCTTGTCAGGAGGGGCGTTTTTGACTCCTACTCGGACTCCAACATAGAGTACTCCCCGTGCAGTACTACACCTTCAAGCTGGTTCCAAAACAAACTCGGAGACGAGGGAGTCACCGCTTGTCGGGCGGCCCTCGCCCTTGAAAACCAATCGCAACCCGACGGCCACACCGAAACATTTTTGGCCAGCCTTCTAGGTTTAACCATCACATCAATGCTGCAAGGATGTTTCGTGTACTGGAAGGGCTTTGAGCCCTCCGAACTACTCGATTACGAATATCGCCTTGTGGCCTTCATGTAGAACCCTCTCTCCCATTGCGAAAGAAGGAAAAAGTAGCACAGAGCTACTCGAGTACAGCCTTAGGGCTAACCACTCACCGGATCGTGAAGTCTACATGGCCTCCCTTTGCAACGCGGAGTACGATGAGTTTGACCCCCAGTACGACAACGAACAACTCGCGGACATCTCAGCCGACGAGCCTACAGCTGATGCTCCCCAAGATGAAGACGAGGAGCACCGAAGGATCCGGCGGGTAAAGAATGCCAAGCACGCTCAACGCAGGCACAACGCGCAGAATCGCGCCTGCGAACCAAGGGATCTTAACAACGCTTTTGCAGTAGTCACGGATCGTGAGTACCGTACGCCGATTTGCGCCATTGCAGAAGCAGTACTCTTAGCTCAACAACTTGTTGGCGCTAAAATTGGCCGGATAGGAATCGGCCGACGGGTCTTCAGCGTCGGACACACGACCCGGGAGAATCTGCTTAGCTCCTGTTCGGGTTATCGCCCTGGTGCGGTTCGCGCGGCGTGCCAGTCAATCTGACCTGTTGATTGACAAGGAAATAGAGTATTAAATTCCAGGCGCGTCGATCGGCTGGGGTTCCGATCTGTCCTCAGGAGCGCGTCGGTGGCGAATCGGCCGATTTGCTGTAGAGATGATCGGCTATGGATCAGCCGATGATCGTATAGTAATCGTAAAGAAAACTGCTGGAGCGATCTAAACGACTACTGCAAGGACAACACTTGAAATAGATCTAATCGGCTGTATGATGATAAATCGAAGGAGAACAATGACGAAGCCGATTACTCTGATCTCAAGCTGGATAACTGGTGATAATACTAGAATAACAGGTAAAACTTGCAATTCTAGTAAATATCGATAACTGGTGAATAAATCCAAACGAAACCACAGCGATGCGCCCGTAGTTAAAGCTCGGATATTACACGGTAAGCGGAACCTACCAATTGGCCGGAGATCAAGTTGATGCAGCCCTGCCAATCCGTACGAACTCGTGGAAGAAGAAAATATTGGCGAAGTCGCCGACTTGAAAGTAAATTGCTGGAAAAGTAGAAGTATTGTTGTTGATTGATGTATTGATTCATTTGCAAGACCCTAACGACTCCTATTTATACCCTAAAGCTAGGACTCCTGGTTGATCATGACTTGTTACAACCTTATTTAAAAAACAGGAAAACTACTATATCTATAAGAACTTTTAAAGGAAACGGACTCCCGCAGAATCTTCCGCTGCCGTTCCCTAATCCAATCAGGATTCCCTTCAATTGCTCCTTGACCGACTTGGCGTGCCCTGTTGACCAGCTTTTGACCAGGATCTTCTGGAATAATCCCATCCTGTTGGCATAGGCTGCGCCACCAATCGACCGATTTCCAATTGTTACTTCAATCGGCCGATTCCTTTCTGTAGCTTTCAGATCTGCCGCATCGGCCAATCTTCTCCTCCTGACGCCGATTCAACATGTGTCAAAATCTGGCGTCAACACATGCCCCCCAGTTTCGGAGTAAAATATAACTTTTCCTTCGAAACTCTTTTCTTTAATCCTCTCCTCCGAAACGGGCGCAGTAAAAATCTCCTTCCGTTCCGCGGCACAATGATTGCAATCTCCTCGAACCGGGTGCGCGAAACGACCGCTCCCCTGGAACTCGTGTAGACGGCGCGGTAAAAATACCATCTTTGCCCTTGCTCTCCTGATCTCTCTTATGTACTGGCTTTCTCCGCCTCTCCTTCTCCACGAATCCAGCATTCTCTCCGTCACATCACTGTTCATCTTCCTCTAAGCTCCTTCGATTCCCAAGTGCTCCCCTTTTCCGGCGATCTCATCCGCGGCCTACTCTGACCCCCAATGGCGTCTCCATCGGCGACCACCCCATCTACAGAGGCTCCATCGGCTGCTCTTTTGGCGGCGGCGGCCCAATCGGCGGCTTCCCCAGCGGCGTCATCGGCGATGATGGCTTCCATCCCAGAGGTAAATGCTCGAAATTTTCCCCTCTTTGCCTTTCCACCGCTTCAGTTTTTTCCGGACCCTTTCTTAGCTTCTTCCCTTTTTCCCTTTTTTAGGCACTTAGGCACAGAATCACCATTCCCCTCTCAGAATCCCCTGACCTTATCTGTCTGGGCCCTATGGGGAGCCCTGATCCAACGGATCTGATCAGTTTAGAAACTCATAGGATCCCCTTTAAGCAGTCATCCATGGATCTAGATCATTGGGTGGGCACTTTCAGATCCTGGCCGAATGAAACACCCGGGTGGAGAGAATGGTACCAGAGGGTAGCCGGGTCTTGGAAAGTTCAATGGGAAGAACTCAAAATCGGCCAATGCATAGACTTATCCCTGTCTCAGATGGAAAGGAACGAACCTTTGGTTATGGCAGCTTCTTACTTCTGGTCCGATGCACTTAACGCATTCCTTTTTGGACACGGACCCATGACCCCGACCTTGGCCGATGTCCTGCTGCTGACCGGCCTAGATGTTTCCTCCGCCGATACCCTCTTCAATTATCTGTTCAAACCATCTCATCGGCTGGAGACCAAAGGAATCGGCGGGTGGAAGGATACATCAGTAAAAACATGAAGACAGGGACAGTCTCACAGAGGGAGCACACTGCCTTCTTGATGATGTGGCTGGAGAAACATTTCTTTTGTGGCAGAGCGGTCGGCCCCTCTTCCAACACCCAAGCTTTGGCAGAGTCTCTTGCACAAGGATCGGCCATCCCCCTCGGTAAACATTTGCTAGGATCGGCGTACCATCTGATGCACCAAATCGGCGTCAAGTTGTCGAAGGGGGAGCCGATAGGGAACCCAGGCGGTCCTTGGTGGTTCATCACCCTCTGGCTCAATTTACACATGAGCAAGGTCTCTCAGCAGCGGATAGAGACAAAGACTTTTTTCCCAACATCGAGTCAGAGGAGAATCCATCGGTCCGTCGCCGCTGCAGATCTGTTGGAGAAGCGGTATCGGCCTTTCCCGGCTGCCAATTTACTGCCACCCGTACAGCTGAATATTTCAGATGTTTCTACAATGGCCTTAGTGAAGACTTGATCATCTGGCATCCATATCAGATCGCAGAGCCGATTTTCGAATTGCCCGTATGCTTTGATTTCTCCACTCATACATTTGACAGAGAATTAATGGACGTCTTGATCAAGCCAGGAATTCTGCCGGCTAACTTCTTCTCAGGAAAGGATTCACCCACCTATGAGTTCTACTGTCCATCGGCTGCGGCAAGGCAACTGGGTTTTGGCCAACTGCCGATTCGAGTCTATTTCGCCGGCCAGGCAAAACTCAGAGATGGATTAACTTCAAGTCTTGACTACAGCCGGTTGTGCGATCTAGTACCCGACTCCAGCACTATTGACTTGAACGACTGGTCAGTTGCCTCTTTCGCCACCCAGCAGTATAAATTATGGTGGGCAGAATGGAAGCAGCATCTTTTCTGTAAATCTCCATCATCTTACTGCAACATTCTGGACCCAGAGCACATCGACCCAAACGCAGCGGTATGTCCTTTTTTCCTTAGCCGATTCCAGTGTCGCATTATCATCTTGTTGTTAACTTATGTTTATCCCTTCAGTCTGAAAGCCATGTTCCCCCGATGCGGAGCCGAAGCGGCCGGCCGATTGACAGCCATCACCAATACACGCCGTATCCACTCATTGGCTTCCATGCTCCATCTGTCAGAGATATCTCCACCGGCCGATCAAGACGAGCACCCAAAAGACCAACATCCAAGATAACCAGCCGTCGGATGCGAGCTCGCATTGGATCGGCTAGCCAGATGGCAGCAGTATCGGCCGAGACTCCCCGTGTTGGATCGGCCGATCAAGTGGAGGTGATACTCGCCGAGGCCTCAGGTCCTTTACCCCTACCAGTTGTCGAGACGGCCGATCCCCAAGTCACCGCCGAAGCCGGGGCCGCTGCAGCATCACTATTAGTAGAAGCTGTCCAGGTAACCTTATTTATCTCATATATTCCTCAAATCTTCTACTGACATCAATTCTATTCCTTTGCCAGGCTGCACAAGTTGTCCCACCGCAGTCCCCGCAACTATCGGCCACGTCTCAAGTGGGGACTGAAATTACAGCAGCTCCGGTTGCCGAGGTACGCGATCTCTTACCTTGCATCCTTAATATTCAGAAAACTTAACCAATTTTGATGCAGGTCGACTTGGGTACGCCGATTATAACTCCACAACAGGTATCGGCCGGGAGACCCACAGAGGCATGGCAAATTTCCATTATCATCTCATTTCATTTTCCCATAGTATTTTCACGGGAATTTACGTCTTTCTCAGGAAGCTGGCCCAAGCGGAGCACTGATAATGATCGAATCTTCTTCTTCCGGCGAACCAAGTGCACCAGTCCCTGAAACAAGGGAAACACTTCCACCGGCGCAGGCAAGAGAGATTCGTTTCAAAGAGGTAACAATCTTACCATCAGAATCGGCCGATCTCCTTTCACCGCTTGCTTACCCTTTACTTTGTCCCCTTATAGGAGCAAGATACCCCCAATAATAGCATCTTTTCCTTTGCCGTCTCCTTGGCCGATGAAGAAGAAATCGCCTCACACGCAGTTCCATCGAGCTCTACCTCCGACGATGTCTGCTCCAAGCTCGAAAGCATTCGTACTTTCCTCCAAGGTGACATCGGCCGATTGGTGGAAGATGCATCGCCGATCTGACGACTTTTCAATGAGGTCAAAGATCACATCCCGGATGAAGTGTCGGAAGACTTGGGGTATGCTGCTTATATAGAGGGTATGCAGATTCCGGTTTCCAGGGCGCTGCAACGTATGGCCGATCGTGCTCAGATGGCCAAAACTCAGGAGGAGGTTGACTCGTACAAGCATCGGACTCAGGAAGTACATCACAGAATCAACTTCCTCGAGAACTGCCGTCCGGACATCGTCGGCGCAATAGATCGGCTGAAACGGAGGAGAGCAGAACTAGCCAAGGAGATGGAACAGATAACCAAAGAGATAGCCGCTGAAGAGAAGAAGCTCCAAGAACTCCCAACCATGATCAGCGAGCTGAAGCAAGAAAGACAACATCTGGCCCGTGAAACAATAAGGCTCCGTCGCCGCGTGTCAGAAGTACCAAGATCGGCCGAAAATGATCAGAGAATAGTAGAATCGGCCGATCAAATTAGACGACGAGCGATTGTAGCCATAGATGCTTTCCTTGGGCTGTAAAAAATATGTTAAACATTATTGCTCCTTTGATGCCACTGCGCTGATTTGGTTTTGAACTGCTTTTTCAGTCTGCCTCGCATTTATGTACGCATTTACTCCAATAGGACGTGTCTCACCATCCATCTACCTCGTCTTCATTTATACGCAGACCGTTCACCATCTCTAGAGGCACACGCATCACTTATCTCTTCTTCTTCTTTTACTGTCCCAACTGAACGGCAAGATGTCTTGTTCGTCCTCTTCATCCTCTTCCTCTGTCAACCAGGTATGAACTCCCCCTCTACCTTTTTCTTAAGCATTTCAAATCTCTCCGATACTGGGTAACCCCCTTTATCTCTGTTTAGCCAAACCGTCTCAGCTCTGATCTAGAATGAGCGATAGAAATCATGCATTCAGGAGAGCCATTAACACAGGCAGACAGAAATCTGATAAGAACTCATGCTGAGGAACTCAGAGATCATGTCCCTGCCGCCGTCCAGGAATATTCGGACCTCATAAGTGCTCATCTTTTGGTCCGCAATCGACCATCTTCCAACAAAAATTCTTCACTTCCTTGTAAAGCTACAACTAAAGTCGCCATGGAAGATCTGGAAGAGGAGAAGGCCCGCCTGCTGAAAGAACTCTGCAACCAAGCTGAAACTGGAGCCACTGCAGAGGACTTGTGTTGGCGCTAAAATCGGCCGGATAGGAATCGGCCGATGGGTTTTCAGCGTCGGACACACGACCCGGGAGAATCTGCTTAGCTCTTGTTCGGGTTATCGCCCTGGTGCGGTTCGCGCGGCGTGCCAGTCAATCTGACCTGTTGATTGACAAGGAAATAGAGTATCAAATTCCAAGCGCGTCGATTGGCTGGATTTCCGATCTGTCCTGAGGAGCGTGTCGGCGGCAAATCGGCCGATTTGCTGTAGAGATGATCGGCTATGGGTCAGCCGATGATCGTATAGTAATTGTAAAGAGAACTGCTGGAGCAATCTAAACAATTAATATAGAAACAACTCTTGAAACAGATCTAATCGGCTGTATGGCGATGGGTTGAAGGAGAACAATGACGAAGCCTATTACCCTGATCTCAAGCTGGATAACTGGTGATAATACTAGAATAACAGGTAAAACTTGCAATTCTAGTAAATATCGATAACTTGTGAATAAATCCAAACGAAACCACAGCGATGCGCCCGTAGTTAAAGCTCGGATATTACTCGATAAACGGAACCTACCAATTGGCCGGAGATCAGGTTGATGCAGCCCTGCCAATTCGTACGAACTCGTGGAAGAAGAAAATATTGGCGAAGTCGCCGACTTGAAAAGTAAAGTACTGGTAAAAAGTAGAAGTGTTTTGTTGATTGATTTGATTGTTTTTTGCAAAGCCCTAGCGACTCCTATTTATACTCTGAAACTAGGACTCCTGGTCGATTACGACTTGTTACAACCTTATTTAAAACAGGAAAACTACTATATCTATAATAACTTTAAAAAGGAAGCGGACTCCCGCAGAATCTTCCGCCGCCGTTTCCTAATCCAATCAGGACCTCTTCAATTGCTTTCCGGTCGACTTAGCATGCCGTGTTGACCAGCTTTTGACTAGGATCTTCTGGAATAATCCTATCCTGTTGGCATAGGCTGCGCCATCAATCGGCCGATTTTCAACTGTTACCCCGATCGGCCGATTCCTTACTGTAGCTTTCAGGTCCGCTTCATCGGCCAACCTTCTCCTCCTGACGCCGATTCAATACGTGTCAAAATCTGGCGTCAACACATGCCCCCCAGTTTCGGAGTAAAATATAACTTTTCCTTCGAAACTCTTTTCTTTAACCCTCTTCTCCGAAACGGGCGCAGTAAAAATCTCCTTCCGTTCCGCGGCACAATGATTGCAATTTCCTCGAACCGAGCGCGCGAAACGACCGCTCCCCTGGAACTCGTGTAGACGGTGCGGTAAAAATACCATCTTTGCCCTTGCCCCCTGTATCTTTCTTAAGTACTGGTTTTCTCCGCCTCTCCTCCTCCACGAATCCAGCATCCTTCCTGCCGCACTACTGTTCATCTTCCTCCAAGTCCTTTTGGTCTCCAAGCGTTCCCCCCTCTCCGGCGACCTCATCCGTAGCCTGCTCCGACTCCCAATGGCGTCTCCGTCGGCGACCACCCCTTCTACAGAGGCTCCATCGGCTGCTCCTTTGGCGGCGGCGGCCCAATCGGCGGCTTCTCCAGCAGCGTCATCGGCGACGATGGCTTCCATTCCAGAGGTAAATGCCCGAAATTTTTTTTTCTTTTTGCCTTGCTGCTTCAGTATTTTCCGGTCCCTTTCTTAATTTCTTCCCTTTTCTCCCTTTCCTTTTAGGCCCTTAGACACAGGATCACCATTCCTCTCTCAGAATCTCCTGACCTCATCTAATTAGGCCCTATGGGGAATCCTGATCCAACGGATCTAATCAGTTTAGAGACTCACAGAATCCCCTTTAAACAGTCCCCCATGGATTTAGATCACTGGGTAGGCGCATTCAGATCCTGGCCGAACGAAACACCCGGGTGGAGAGAATGGTACCAGAGGGTAGTCGGGTCTTGGAAAGTCCAGCGGGAAGAACTTAAAATCGGCCAGTGCATAGATTTGTCCCTGTCTCAGATGGAAAAGAACGAACCTTTGGTTATGGCAGCCTCTTACTTCTGGTCCGATGCACTTAACGCATTCCTTTTTGGACACGGACCCATGACCCCGACCTTGGCCGATGTCCTGCTGCTGACCGGCCTAGATGTTTCCTCCGCCGATACCCCCTTCAATTATCTTTTCAAGCCATCTCATCGGCTAGACACCAAAGGAATCGGCGGGTGGAAAGGATACATCAGCAAAAACATGAAGACAGGAACAGTCTTACAGAGGGAGCACACCGCCTTCTTGATGATGTGGCCGGAGAAGCACTTCTTCTGTGGCAGAGCGGTTGGCCCCTCTTCCAACACCCAAGCTTTAGCAGAGTCTCTCGCACAAGGATCGGCCGTTCCCCTCGGCAAACATTTGCTGGGATCGGCATACCATATGATGCATCAAATCGGCGCCAAGCTGTCGAAAGGAGAACCGATAGGGAATCCAGGCGGTCCTTGGTGGTTCATCACCCTCTTGCTCAATCTACACATGAGCAAGGTCTCTCAGCAGGGGATAGAGACAAAGACTTTTCCCAACATTGAGTCAGAGGAGAATCCATCGGTCCGTCGCCGCTGCAGATCTGTTGGAGAGGCGGTGTCGGCCTTTCCCGGCTGCCAGTTCACCGCTACCCGCGTAGCTGAATATTTCAGATGCTTCTATAATGGACTTAGCGAGGAGATGATCACCTGGTACCCATATCAAACCGCGGAGCCAATTTTTGAGTTGCCTGTATGCTTTGACTTCTCCACCCTCACATTTGACAGAGAGTTGATGGATGTCTTGATTAAGCCGGGAATTCTGCCGGCTAACTTCTTCTCGAGAAAGGACTCACCCACTTATGAGTTCTACTGCCCGTCAGCTGCAGCAAGGCAACTAGGTTTTGGCCAATTGCCGATTCAAGTCTATTTCGCCGGCCAAGCAAAATTCAGAGACGGATTAACTTCAAGTCTTGACTACAGCCGATTATGCGATTTAGTACCCGACTCCAGCACTATTGACTTGAACGGCTGGTCAGTCGCCTCTTTTGCCACCCAACAGTATAAATTATGGTGGGCAGAATGGAAGCAGCATCTTATCTGTAAATCCCCATCAATTTACTGTAATCTTCTGGACCCAGAGAACATCGACCCAAATGCTGCGGTATGTCCTTTTCTTCTCAGCCGATTTCAATGTTGCATTATCATCTCGCTGTTAACTTGTGTTTACCTCTTCAGTCTGAAAGCCATGCTCCCCCAACACGGAGCCGAAGCGGCCGGCCGATCGATAGCCATCATCAATACACAGTGTACCCACTCATCGGCTTCCATGCTCCATCTATCAGAGATATTTCCACCGGTCGATCAAGACGAGCGCCCAAAAGACCAACACCGAAGATATCCAGCCGTCGGATGCGGGCTCGCATTGAATCGGCCGGTCAGACAACAATAGCATCGGCTGAAGTGTCCCGTATCGGATCGGCTAGCCAGATGGCAGCAATATCGGCCGAGACTCCCCGTGTTGGATCGGCCGATCAGATAGGAGTGATACGCGCCGAGACCCCAGATCCTTCACCTCCACCAGTGGTCGAGACGGTCGATCCCCAAGTCACCGCCGAAGCCGGGGCTGCTGTAGCATTGCTCTTAGTAGAAGCTGTCCAGGTAACTTTATTTATCTCATGTATTCCCCAAATCTTCTGCTGACATCAATTTCATCCCTTTGCCAGGCTGCACAGGTTGTCCCACCACAATCTCCACGACTGTCGGCCACGTCTCAAGTAGGGACTGAGACTACAGCAGCTCCTGTTGCCGAGGTATATGATCTCTTACCCTGCATCCTTAATATTCAGGAAACTTAACCAATTTTGATGCAGACCGACTTGGGTATGCCGATTGTAACTCCACAGCAGGAATCGGCCGGAGAACCCGCAGAGGCCTGGCAAATTCTCATTACCATCTTATCTCATTTTCCCATAGTATTCTCACGAGCGTTTATATCTTCCTCAGGAAGCTGGCCCAAGCGGAGCACCAATAATGATCGAATCCTCTCCTTCTGGTGAACCCAGTGCACCAATCCCTAAAACAAGGGAAATACTTCCACCGGCGTAGGCAAGAGAGATTCGTTTCAAAGAGGTAATAATCTTACCATCAGAATCGGCCGATTTCCTTTCACTACTTGCTTACCCTTTGCTTCGTTCCCTTACAGGAGCAAGACTCTCCCAACAATAGTATCTTTTCTTTCGCTGTCTCCTTGGCCGATGAAGAAGAAATCACCTCACACGCGGTTCCACCGAGTTTTGCCTCCGACGATGTCCGCTCTAAGCTCGAGAGCATCCGTATTCTCCTCCAAGGTGACATCGGCCGACTGGTGAAAGATGCATCGCCGATCCAACAACTTTTCAATGAGGTCGTAGATCACAACCCAGAAGAAGTGTCGGAAGACTTGGGGTATGCTGCCTATATAGAGGGCATGCGGATTCCGGTCTCGCGGGCGCTGCAACGTATGGCCGATCACGCTCAGATGGCCAAAACTCAGGAGGAGGTTGACTCGTACAAGCACCAGGCCCAGGAAGTACATCACAAAATCAACTTCCTCGAGAACTGCCGTCCGGACATCGTTGGCACAATAGATCGGCTGAAACGGAGGAGAGCAGAACTAGCCAAGGAGATGGAACAGATAACCAAAGAGATAGCCGCTGAAGAGAAAAAGCTCCAAGAACTCCCAACCATGATCAGCGAGCTGAAGCAAAAAAGACAACATCTGGCCCGTGAAGCAATAAGACTCCGTCGCTGTGTGTCAGAAGTGTCAGGATCGGCCGAAAGTGATCAGAGGGTAGTAGAATCGGCCGATCAAATTAGACGACGAGCGATTGTAGCCATAGATACTTTCCTTGGGCTGTAAACAATATGTTAAACATTATTGTTCCTTAATGCCATCGCGCCGATCTGGTTTTGAACTGTTTCATGTGATCCGTAATTTCCACTTAATCATGAATCCCAATATTCCTTTCGCCAGACGTGTAGCCAGAAGACCGATGAGGAATCGGTCATGTTAACTTGACATATTTTCTTTTTGTACTCAGAATTCGAATCGACACCAACGTACGTCGGCCTTGATTCGCTGCTATCTCTCAAATCTCCCATCTCTAGTGAATCGGCCGACGTGAACCCATGCCCCAGCTCCTCATCCTTTCGAACGAGCTGAATCTTCAGAGCCGACTGCTTGGATCGGCTGTAGACCGAAATCGGACACTTTCAGGAAGTCCGTGTCCCAAGTCCTGCCAGATATACACCTGACGTGTTCGCAGCTCCACTGCTGTGTGTCGGCCGCCGCAACGCTGTAGACGGAATCGGCAGCGACTATCTCTGTACTGTCGCCGACCCATTGCACAAGGCATTGATGCATAGTAGATGGGACACAGCAGTTTGCATGTATCCAGTCGCGACCAAGCAGCATATTATAGGACCCTTTGCCATTAATGACGAAGAAAGTAGTGGGGAGGGTCTTACTGCCGATGGTGAGGTCGACGCAGAATGCCCCGCGGGCAGGCGACACGTTGCCTTCAAAATCTTTCAGCATCATGTCCGTCTTGGTGAGGTCGTCGTCGCCCTTGCCCAGCTTGCGGAACATGGCATACGGCATGATGTTGACTGCCGCACCTCCATCTACCAGTAATTTGGTGACGGATCTTCCGTTGACATACCCTTTGAGAAACAGCGCCTTAAGATGCTGTCGTTTTTCCTCTTCTGGTTTCTCAAACGTAGCCGTCATCAGCTCTAATACCAGTTGTGCCATTTGCTCTTCCTCTGTATTTGTCACTTTGTCCCGATCGCTTGGCGCCATGAACTCCATCGGAAGTATGAAAACCACATCAATCTCGGCTGCCGATTCTTGGTTATCCGTTTCTTGATCATTTTTCTTTGGGCGCCAAACCCGAGATTTAACATTCCTTTTTTCTGGCACGTGTCTTTGCTCTTCCTCTTGATGCTCTAACTGGCGTAGGCGTTGGATTCTCCGCTTTTGGGATCTGGATAGGCCATCGGGACACCACGTGGGATTCACTGGCTTGGTCGATGATCTGACGTGTTCCCAATCTGGTCCCCTTCCTAGGGGGTCTTCGTCTGACACCCTATCATCGGCTATCTCTTCCAGCCGATTGTGCGCGCTGACCGATCTTGCTTTTTGACCTGCCGTACTGGTCAACTCTGCCCCCCAGCCGATCATGCACCGAAACGCGCCGTTCTTCGCGCCGATTTCTGTTGATCGGCTCTAATCCTCTGTCCCTAGAGTGCGGCTTCGGTCGATCGTTGCGGTTTGATCCGTTGCACTCCGGACAGTTATCGGCAGATGGCAATCTGATATCGTTCTCCCAGCAGTGGATGAAGAAGGGACACTGCCAGTGATCTTTACGCCGGCGTATTGTCTCTTCCTGGTGTTGTGCTTGTTCTTGCTGCCGCCAATATTTACTGAGTAGAAATCGGGAGGTGACAGGCCTGTGTGGTCGTTCTGGTCCTCGCCTGTTCCTTCTGATTTCTTCCGTCGTGATTTGCCTCCCGGAATCGACAACGCCGCCTCTTCTCGCCGATTCTGACGTCAGCACCTTGGTTTGACCTGGTTCTTCTCCAGCGTTGACCGTGTTGGCCGGGAAGGGATGCTGGTCTATCTTCATCGGCATTGCCGATTTGGTTGGAGTTTCAAATCTGAGCCGCCCCTGTTCAATGGCCGATTGTATCTGTTGGCGGAAGACTTTACATTCATTAGTGTCATGAGAAGTAGCGTTGTGCCACTTGCAGTATTTCATCTTCTTAAGTTGATCGGCCGTAGGGATGGTGTGATGTTGTGACAGCTTAATCTGCCCCTCCTGAAGCAGTAGATCAAAAATTTTATCGGCTTTTGACGTGTCAAAGCCGAATGTCTCTGGCTCCTTCTTGTCAAAGGGGCAGGATATTGGTTTTTTCCCTTTTACCCATTCTGCCAGGCCGATTTCTTCCTCCGCGTCAGATTCAGATCCCTCCAAGTACTCCACCTTCTTCTGGAAGCTCCTCCGCTGTTCAAGGGGTCGGATCTCCTGCCCTGACAATCGGTGGACGATTTGACTCAGGCTCTCAAACTCTTGGGCGGCATATCTCTCTCTGATTTGCGGTAAGAGGCCTTGGAAAGCGATATCGGCCAACTGTGCATCGGTCAGGGCCAGACTGTAGCACTTGTTCTTGATTTCCCTGAACCTCTGTATGTACCCTATCACCGGTTCATCGCTCCTCTGCCTGAGGCTGGTTAAGTCCGAAATCTTCATCTCGTGTACCCCTGCATAGAAGTACTTGTGGAATTGTTTCTCCAGATCGGCCCATGTGACGATAGAATTTGGCGGTAAAGTGGTGAACCACTGGAAGGCCGATCCGGATAGAGATGAAGAAAATAACCGTACCCTCAGAGCGTCTTGTGTGGCAGCTTCTCCGCACTGGATGATGAATCTGTTGATATGCTCCACAGTGGATGTGTCATCCGTCCCTGAGAACTTGGTGAAATCAGGAACCTTGTAACGGTGCGGGAATGGCAACGAGTCATAGGCCGATGGATACGGCGTTTTGTAAGTATAAGTTTGAACTTTCGGCTTCAGCCCAAACTGATCTTGGATTACTTCTGCTATCTTTGCCGTCCAGTCCACCTGCTGCTGATGAACGGTTGTTCGAGGCGCGGGCATATGCTGAAGGGCTGGTTCGGCCAGGTGATGAATCGGCGAAGTTTGCTGAGCGGCCGATAACTGCTGGCGAAACGCGTCCGCACCCTCTTCGTATGTCGTTGCTGGCACCGTGCCTCTGAATGCTTCCACAGTGCTTGCCCCCCTGCCGATTTCTGGTAAAATCGGCTGGTACTGGGAGACCGTCGGCCGGGCGGCCGATTGGTACGGCACCTGAAACGGATAAGTGCCATGCCCGTTCACTGGCTTGGGGAAATACGCCGTGGCTGATGCCCCCCAAGGCACTAAGCTCGTGGGCAGTGTCTGCACAGAAGCCATTTGAACGGGTTGAAGCGGCGCTCGCGATGGGAGACATGGTGCACCGCTGTATCGTGGAGACGCCGGAAGTGGTGGACCCTCGTGCTGCGTCAATATCGGCTGAGAAGCCGATTGGGATGTGTACGGTAAGCTTCTGGCCGGCAGGGTGGTTGGAGGGGCATATTGTGGCAGAACCACCTGAATTAATCCGGCTCAAGTGTATTAACCATCACCATCAAGGCAATCTCGGTTAACCTTACACTTCAAACGGAGTAATCCACTGGTCTGTCGGGTATAACCTCCCGATACAACCACGGTAGGGCGGATCGAATGCCATACATACAAATGCTCATGCGACGATGAGCCCAGAGAATACCACATTCCAGCAAATATTACAAAATTAACATAAGTGAATATTACAGACCAAGTTTGAGTTTAGAAACCAAGTACTTCAGTGATCATAACTAAGAAGTTTTTCAGAGTTTAAGTTGCAGCGGAAAATAAAACAACGAAATCTACTTCGACGATAAGGATGTCCCGATGAAGCCCGTACGAGACATCACTCGGTATTATCTCCATTGGACGGGGACGCATCCCATTCCACCGACCAACCAGGGGGAAGAGTACAAGGCCAAGTCAAACTAGCAATCAAATCTTCGAAGGTTTCACCTGAAAACAAGCCACAAGCAAGGCTGAGTATACTAATACTCAGCAAGGCTTACCCGACTAGTGGGGCATACTTAGCCGACTCCTAGACATGCGAGGCTTTTGGCTTGAGGGGTTTGTTTTGCCAAAAAGCACATATAGTAGGTCCTTACTTTCAGATTTTAGCTCCAAGTTCTAGCTTTCTTTAATCATTCTAGGTAAGCAACTATCCAATATCATACATGGTGAAGCATTAAATTTTCATCCAACCAGTTTATTCATCATCATTGTTCCTCTTTTTACTCTGTGGGTAAAAGTGGTTAAGCAGTCTCAATAGCCGTGAGAAACGGACGATTCGAATCGAATTTCTTAACCTTGCAAGGGAAACCTAAACACACGTCACGTGGTTACTCCCAGAGTCACACGTGCAACTTTTCCCTTCAATTCCCGCTTCACGGAACAGGCCCACCGCCCTCGACTACACCTCCCCACAGACCACGGTACGTCGGGCTGTGGCGGCCGATGCACCCGCCATTAGCTAGATGTGAACGAATTCAAGACAGTGGGGAGTATGTTCCGGCCTCGGTTCAATCCGGTACTTAAGCTTACCGATTACCATATTCTCGGCATGTGGTTAGTACGTTCAAAGACTTAACCATCACTTACCACACACTGCGGCCTTAGCATTTTTCACTAGACAGACGGGCCTCAATCGTTAACATAAACATCGTACCATAGCTCGTTCGTCGTCCTTATGATTGCAGCGTGTAGTAAACAATCAACTGCTAATTTCTCGCGAGTGACAGGAAATCACTCGACTTTTACCGAGTCCTATTAGCATAGCATTCTATCGAACCTTGCATCTAGTGTTCAGAGCATGGGTACCTAGGATCATGCAACTAAGTTTTCATCCAACTCCTATAAACTTAATGCACAAGTAAAGTAGAGTAATAAGTTGCATAAGTTTAGAAAATAGGGTTCATGCTCCGGGGCTTGCCTTCTTGTGAACAGTTAGCTTGGGGCTCTTCCGAACTTGGGCTCGGGTCTTCAAGAGCTTCAGTTAGATTCACTTGAGCTTCACGCTGCTCACTCTCGGACGCGGGCACCAACTCGTACGTTCCGTCGGCGAGAGTAGTCGTTTCTACATGAATGCACAAGTTTAAGTAGTGGTGATGGTAAACGACATTATTTCCTTCACGATAAATTTGCAGTTCATAAGACATAAGTTTTGCTGTGAAGTTATTTACTTTAGCATTTCCTGGGCAATCGTTAATAGAGTTTATCTTAATCTATTTAACTTCATTAAAGAAGAAGGGGTTGTGTTATATTAAAAACTTAGTTTCTTTTTAAACACAAACATGAGTTGAACACAATTACTAATCTAGTTAGCTTCTGGTAATAAAATTTTTATTCAAAGTACATTATGCAGAGATAAGGTCACTGTAAAAATTTCAGACATTTTTGTGTAGCATGTTAAATATGAAAAATGTAATACACAGCCACTGCTAGCATCTAGTTATTTTTATACAGAACAAACCATGCAAGTATTGATGCTAAAACTTTTACAGGATGTTGCTATAACCATTTTTGTGTTACTGTAAATTTTTCAGATTTTATTGTACATGATATAGAGCATAATAAATGGGACAAGCTACACTCATGTTATTAAAGATTATTTTCTACAGGGTGTCATAGAGGGTTTCTATGTATGAAACTTTTTGTACAGCTTGTGCTACTCTAATGTGTTTCATAGTAAAACGATGAACATTTTCTAAGCGCTTTACTAATTATTTTGAATTAGTGGAGTTTTCCTACCACAAATTCATATGAACAGGTTACATATAGTAAAAAATGTTTCTAAATTTTTCTATGGCCTTTAGGTATTACTACAACAACACAGAAAAAGTTTCATGACATTAAACATCACAGAACAGCAGGAAAAATTAGTTCTAACACTTTATGGCATAAAACAAGGTTGGACAAAAGGTGTATCTAGAGATGGCTTTTGGTCCTGATCTTTTTACACAGTCCTAAACATCAAGCAAGTAACTCATTGCCCAAAATTTAGGGTCAGCAATGATCTACAACAGTGGGTACAAGAGAAGTCCATTAAACCTTCCATTTAATCTAGAGCAAAATATATTGAGAATCTGAGAAACTTTATGTAACAAAAGTTGTAGAGTTTCTTCTAAGGATTCCAGAATAGTTGAGTTTTAATTTTTCTGAATTTTCTACGAGTTTATACGAATTTTACAAGTTCACTGATTTGGTTAAAACTTTCTTTACAGAGGGGTCCCAGAAAACTAGCAGAAAACCCCCTGGGAAGATTTGGGCGTTTGCAATGTAGTCCCTGGTCGTAAAATCACGGCGGGGTCATCCTGTCCGGCCAAATTCCGGCGAGCTGGGTCGCCGGCGGCGAGGGCAAGGTGGGGGAGCACGGAGAGGGAACCAGGGCGCACCTATTGGTGGTCTTGGAGTGGCTCGGGGTGGCCGGTGGCGGGCTGGCCGCGGAGAGCAGGGGCGGCGGCGGTGGGGTGGCGCGGACGGCGGCGCTCCGGCGATGAGGGCAGCGGGGCTCGGGCTGGGAAGCTTCAGCGCAGTGAGGAGGATCCGTTTCAGCGCTTGTCTTGGGTCGAGGAGGGGCGGAGGAGGGAGTTACACGGCGGCGGCGTGGGGCGGAGCTCGGTTCTGCTTTGCTCTGTTCTGCGGGGAAGAAAGGGGAACAGGGAGAGGAGGGAGGGGCGCTGTGCCGGCTTTATAGCTGGTGGAGCTCATGGGGCGGGCGTGGCACGGCCGGGGCGCTGGGTGGAGGGGGCGGCGAGGCTGGGCGCCATTGGGGGCGGCCGGCGGTGACCAGTGGCCAGAGGCGCGCCATGCGCGTGGCGTGCGTGCGCTGGGCGCGCACCAGGGCGCGACGTCGCGTGCGGGCGACGCGGGCGTGCTACTGGCGAGCTGGGGCGGCACGACGGGGCACTGGGTGGAGGGGGCGGCAGCCAGAGAGTGGGAGGCAGTGCGGTGCTGCAGGGAGCAGCGGGTTGGGCAGGGGCATGCCGTGCGGGAGGGAGAAGAAAGCGCGGCCGCGGTTGGGCGAGCGGGGGCGGGCAGCAGGCAGGGCGCCGGGGGTTGGCTCGGCGCCTGGTGTCGCGCAGGCGTCGAGGGCCAGGTGGCCGGCGGCGGTCGGGCGAGCTGGGCGGTGCAGCAGAGGAGGGGTAAGGGCCTAACTGCGAGAATTCGAAAATATCCAGGGGGCTGGTTGCAAACAGGACGTTTTCTCCACTTTCTAATTTGAATTTCAAAAAATCTTTTGAACATGAAATTTGTTCAGAATAAAAAGTTCTACAAGTTTCTACGATTTTATACGAATTTTACAAGTTCACTGATTTGGTTAAAATTTTCTTTACAGAGGGGTCCCAGAAAACTAGCAGAAAACCCCCTGGGAAGATTTGGGCGTTTGCAATGTAGTCCCTGGTCGCAAAATCACGGCGGGGTCATCCTGTCCGGCCAAATTCCGGCGAGCTGGGTCGCCGGCGGCGAGGGCAAGGTGGGGGAGCACGGAGAGGGAACCAGGGCGCACCTATTGGTGGTCTTGGAGTGGCTCGGGGTGGCCGGTGGCGGGCTGGCCGCGGAGAGCAGGGGCGGCGGCGGTGGGGTGGCGCGGACGGCGGTGCTCCGACGATGAGGGCAGCGGGGCTCGGGCTGGGAAGCTTCAGCGCACTGAGGAGGATCCGTTTCAGCGCTTGTCTCGGGTCGAGGAGGGGCGGAGGAGGGAGTTCCACGGCGGCGGCGTGGGGCGGAGCTCGGCTCTGCTTTGCTCTGTTCTGCGGGGAAGAAAGGGGAACAGGGAGAGGAGGGAGGGGCGCTGTGCCGGCTTTATAGCTGGTGGAGCTCATGGGGCGGGCGTGGCACGGCCGGGGCGCTGGGTGGAGGGGGCGGCGAGGCTGGGCGCCATTGGGGGCGGCCGGCGGTGACCAGTGGCCAGAGGCGCGCCATGCGCGTGGCGTGCGTGCGCTGGGCGCGCACCGGGGCGCGACGTCGCGTGCGGGCGACGCGGGCGTGCTACTGGCGAGCTGGGGCGGCACGACGGGGCACTGGGTGGAGGGGGCGGCAGCCAGAGACTGGGAGGCACTGCGGTGCTGCAGGGAGCAGCGGGTTGGGCAGGGGCATGCCGTGCGGGAGGGAGAAGAAAGCGCGGCCGCGGTTGGGCGAGCGGGGGCGGGCAGCAGGCAGGGCGCCGGGGGTTGGCTCGGCGCCTGGTGCCGCGCAGGCGTCGAGGGCCAGGTGGCCGGCGGCGGTCGGGCGAGCTGGGCGGTGCAGCAGAGGAGGGGTAAGGGCCTAACTGCGAGAATTCGAAAATTTCCAGGGGGCTGGTTGCAAACAGGACGTTTTCTCCACTTTCTAATTTGAATTTCAAAATCCTTTGAACATGAAAGTTGTTCAGAATAAAAAGTTCTACAAGTTTCGTTTCAGGCCAAAGTTTATTTGAGCTTTAGTTCTAATGTTATTTTAAAAACTTAATGAAAACTCTATTCGGAGGGCGCGTCATTTTATTTCAAAATTTCATTTTCTTCCCTAGGCTTCAACTAAACTTTTATTGGTCATGCTAATACTGGTGTGCTCATTTAATTTCATAGCCATATTTGCTTTGATGTGAAAGTGATCTAATTTGATTCATTAAAGTACATGCATTTATGCACATACAAACTTTTAAAGGTAAAAGCAGAACCAAACTTAATCCATTCCTTTTATTTTCTTAGTTATTGATGTATTTTATTATGCCAATAAGACTCGTTTAACAATTAAAACACCTGAGGTGTTACAGCCTTCCCCCCTTAAAAGGAATCTCGCCCCGAGATTCGGACAATAAGCTTAGTGTGGGCAGTGTGTGTACATACCTGTGGTTGAGATAAGAAAACCAGGGAAATTTTGGTTTAGGTAGCTCTCGGTTTCCCAGGTGGCTTCTTCTTCAGTGTGATGATTCCATTGAACTTTATACATTTTAATCACTTTCCTCCTGGTCTCTCTTTCTTTTCGATCCAAAATTTTAACCGGGTGTTCGACATACGAGAGGTCGGGTTCTAACAATATTTCTTGCTGTTCCACAATCTCGGTAGGGACTCGAATACACTTCTTGAGTTGAGATACGTGGAAGACATCATGGGTGGCCGTGAGCTGAGGGGGCAGTTGTAATTTGTAGGCTACGGGTCCGCAGCTCTCAATGATTTCGTAGGGACCAATATAACGGGGAGCTAGTTTGCCTTTGATTCCGAATCTTTGCACTCCCTTGGTGGGCGAAACTCGAAGATAGACATGATCGCCAACTTCGAATTTTAGGGGCTTTCTCCTTTTGTCAGAATAGCTCTTTTGTCGGGCTTGTGCGACTTTAAGATTTGCTTGTATTACCTTTACTTTCTCCTCTGCCTCGATTACCAGGTCGGGTCCAATTATTTTACGTTCTCCGGTTTGTGACCAGCTCAAAGGAGTTCGACACCTTCGTCCGTACAGGGCCTCAAATGGTGCCATTTTCAAACTCGTTTGATAGCTGTTGTTGTACGAGAACTCTGCTAGGGCTAGGCATTTGTCCCAATTCTTGTCATAGTGAATGACGCAAGCTCTCAGCATGTCTTCAAGAATTTGGTTTACTCTTTCCGTTTGTCCGTCAGTCTGAGGATGGTATGCTGAGCTGCGAATCAGTTTAGTGCCAAGAGACGTTTGCAGTTGTTCCCAAAAGCGGGCTACAAACTGAGTACCACGATCAGAAATAATTGTCTTAGGTATTCCATGTAGGCAAACAATACGATCGAGGTAAATCTCGGCATATTTCTTGGCGGTATAGGTGGTGTGTACCGGAAGGAAATGTGCCGTCTTTGTGAGTCTATCTACGATAACCCATATGGAATCATGTTTCTGGGAAGTGTTTGGTAGTCCAACGATGAAGTCCATACTTATGTCTTCCCATTTCCAGGATGGTATAGGTAACGGTTGAAGTGTACCGGCTACCTTCAAGTGGCTAGCTTTTACTCTCTGGCACGTGTCACATTCCGAGACATACGTAGCAATTTCTCTTTTCATTCTAGTCCACCAGAAGTTTTGCCTTAGGTCTTGATACATTTTGCTACTGCCGGGGTGGATAGAGAATTTGGAAAGGTGCGCCTCATCAAGAATTTGCTTGCGGAGTTCACGATTCTTCGGAACGACTATACGACTTTCGAACCATAGAACTCCCTTATGGTCCTGGCGGAAACATTTGTACTTCTCCTCACCTAGAGAGAGTTTTTGTTTGATGATCTTAATTCCTTTATCATGTAGTTGTGCCATGACGATTTGGTCGTGAAGAGTGGGCTCAACTGAGATGTGATCTAGAGTGCCTTGGGAAACCATTTCCATGTTAAGCTTCCTCATTTCTGCACACAATGTCTCATGGTAGGACTCCATGGATAAGCAATGGCAATGGGACTTGCGGCTTAGTGCATCCGCGACTACATTAGCCTTGCCGGGGTGATAGTGCACTTCAAGGTCATAATCCTTGATTAATTCTAGCCATCTCCGTTGTCTCATATTTAGATCGGCTTGTGTGAAGATATACTTGAGACTCTTATGATCCGTGTAGATATTGCACTGTGTACCCATGAGATAGTGCCTCCATATCTTCAGAGCGTGAATGACGGCTGCAAGCTCAAGATCATGAGTGGGATAATTCTGTTCGTGGGGCCGAAGGGCTCGTGAGGCATATGCAATCACTCGATTCTCTTGCATAAGCACACATCCTAGACCAGTACCCGATGCGTCACAATACACATCGAACGACTTGGTATTATCGGGTTGAGCTAGCACAGGTGCAGTAGTCAGATGCTCTCTGAGAGTGTGGAAAGCTTCCTCACATTCCTCATTCCATACAAACTTTACTTCCTTCTTTAACAGTTCAGTCATGGGCTTAGCAATTCGAGAGAAATCCGGGATGAAGCGACGGTAGTAACCGGCTAAGCCGAGGAAACTGCGAATCTGATGAACAGAGGTAGGGGGTTTCCAATCCATCACCTCTTGTACCTTGCTGGGGTCAACAGCTATGCCTTCGTTGGAGATCGTGTGACCTAGGAACTTTACAGTATCCAACCAGAATTCACACTTAGAAAACTTAGCATAGAGCTGATGGTCTCTGAGTCGCTGAAGAACAATGCGAAGGTGCTTGGCATGCTCTTCCTCATCCTTGGAATAGATAAGGATGTCGTCGATGAACACTACGACGAATTTGTCAAGTTCGGGCATGAATACCGAATTCATGAGATACATGAAGTAGGCAGGGGCATTGGTGAGTCCAAAGGACATGACCAAGAATTCATATAGTCCATATCGTGTGGAGAAGGCAGTCTTAGGAATATCGCACGGGCGAATCTTGATCTGATGATATCCCGAACGAAGATCAATCTTTGAGAAGACTCTGGCTCCAGCTAATTGATCGAAGAGTACATCGATATGAGGAAGTGGGTATTTATTTTTAACAGTTACCGCATTGAGAGGTCGGTAGTCCACACATAATCTTAAACTGTCATCCTTCTTCTTTACGAATAGGGCTGGACATCCCCAAGGTGACGCGCTAGGGCGAATGAAACCTTTGTCCAGTAGTTCTTGGAGTTGAATTTTCAGTTCTGCCAATTCTTTAGGGGGCATCCTATATGGTCTTTTGGATATAGGTGCAGTGCCTGGCTGTAGTTCAATAACGAACTCAATGTCCCTATCTGGTGGCATTCCGGGTAAGTCATCCGGAAAGACATCGGCATACTCGCATACCACTGGAATATTCTCTAGGTTGGTCCCTTCCATCACGAAAGCGCAAGAATTTGTGCACTCCTGTAACGGTAGGTAAAGGGTAGTGGCTCCGTGACTAGGTGAATTTATCTCAACGGCTCGGGAAGAAAGGTCCAGTGTGACTCCATGCCTAGTCATCCAGTTCATTCCCAAAATAATATCCATGCCGTCAAGGGGTAAAAGTACGAGATCTGTGTTGATGACTTTACTTCCCAATTTTATCGGTACCAGCCTTATTATTTGGTTGGAAGCAATTTTTCCACCCGGTGTTGATATCATATACGACCCTTTGGTGTGCCAAACATTCAAGCCTACTTTTGCACCAAACTTTGCACTAATGAAACTATGCGATGCACCAGAATCAAACAATATGACTGCAGGCTTGTTATGGATGGAGAATGTACCCGTCATTACAGGTGCTCCTTTAGGAAGTTCTGCAAGGGTGATGAAGTTGATCCGTCCTTGTTTGACCTGGAGGGTCTGCTTCTTGCCTTTGTTCTCATTGTTCTGGTTAGAGTCCTGGCCCTGATTTGGCAGCCTGGGTTGAGGGCATTCGCGAGCGAAATGACCGGAACTCCCGCATTTGAAACAACGATTCGCGGGGCTGGGTCGAAGAGGCTGTTGCAGAGTGGGCTGGGGTCCAGTTTGTTGAGGCATAGGGGGTCGTACAACACCTTGTTGCGGGGGCCTAATAATCCAACGTCCTGGCTGAGGGGCCTTCGGTGGAGCTGTAGGCGCAGCATTTCGCACCAAGCGATACCTCGGTGGCTGAGCACCCGAGGGTCCAGCTAGCGCCTTTCTCTTCTTTTCAGCACGATGAGCCTCAATACAGTCCTCTTGAGTGATGGCCATGTTGACTAGCTCATTATATGTATCGGCTTTGACAAGATTCAATCGTTCCTTGAGTTTAGTACTCAGACCTCTACGGAAACGATCACGCTTCTTGGCATCTGTATCTGCGTGATAGCCCGCGTATTGGCACAGGTTGTTGAAGGCCTGAGCATACTGAAGTACAGTGCGGTTATCCAGAGTGAGATTTAAAAACTCATTTAGCTTCCTTTCTATGAGACCTTTGGGAATATGGTGTGCCCGGAACGCAGTCTTGAATTCATCCCAGGTGACAATGTGATCAGCGGGGAGCATAGCAAAATAGTGGTCCCACCATAGACGAGCCGTACCGCGAAGCTGTTGCGCGGCAAAGCGAGCTTTGTTGGCCTCTGAGCATGGGGCCACAAGTAGTGTGAACTTGGATTCGATGGTGCGAATCCAAGCGTCGGCGTCCAAGGGTTCCTCTGTCTTATGGAACAAGGGAGGCTGGGTCCCAAAAAAATCCGTATATCCTGCAGCTTGGGGGTGGGGGACATTTTGCCCACCCCGCTGGTTGTGTTGCTGTCCTTGCACCAGCTGACGAAGCAACTCGGTTTGAGCGGCCATTACTTCAACCAAGCTGGGTGGTGGCGGCGGCTGTGGTTGTGATCCACTTGCGCTAGCACCAAAACCATCCGGGTTACCACGGGTTGCTCCAACCATCTGAAAAGGCGAATGTTCTTCATTAGCAACGTGATCCATATTGTTTCCATGACTCCAAAAAGATCTAACGCGGAATAGTAGACTTCCAAAAGGTCCTGGATGGAATCGCGGGCATAAAAACTGTCTGCCATAAGAATCTTATAACTCCTGGTAGGTTCATCCAAAGTTCCTCATATTTTGGCATTGGATAGGGAATTTAGGGATGTACAACTTTGATATTCAGCCAAGATGCTAAATTGACGGATAAGATGGTCAAACGATTCACTCTTTGCTTTGCTGGTTGGCTGTTTTTCAGCAGAACGAGTTATAGTATCTGGCCTATAACTTCAACAGTTCTGGTCCAAAAATTCTCAACTTTTACCAGAGCATTCCTAAGGTATTTGTGCACCACTTTTCTATTCAACACTTTGGCTGGATTAGGCTCTAAGATGGTTGTTCCCTTAAGGTCTTACTTCTCAGTCTACCCAGAATTTTCAGGAAACAGAGGGCTAATGTTTCATGCACCAGGGAAAATCTACCCAGCCAAAATTTACCAAATTTTAATAGCAGCTACTTGGGTAAATTTGGAACAAGTTTTGTGTTGTACTCTTTTGCAGAAAACTGCAGGAAGGGGTCCTAAAAATTTAAGAGGCAGAAGTGCTTATTCGGGACAGATTTCTGACATTCCAAGGTTTCTGTATTTTCTTACTATCCATAAGTTCAGAATTTTTGATTTTTGAACAGGGGATAGAACACAAAATTTGGAACAATTCTTTCAACATGAACTTTACCGGAAAAGGTCATTTTCTTTGATCAATAAATCTCTCTTTTCGGTCATGGCAGATTTGTGACAGATTCGCTAGATAGTCCTTATGCAAACCACGCTTAGATACGCAAGAACCTCACCACTCTCATACAACGCATTTTTCCATTTCAGATATATATGGTCATGATGCATGCACGTCCTATTCGTCCTCACAAAGTAAAATAATTGCCAAATACTTTTGGTCTTACGAAGATAGTTTCGGTGGCATACATGATACGCCTCTCACTATAATAGCTAGTCGAGATTTTCTAAGCGTTCTTTAACTTATCGTAATTGCGGTTAGTGTACCTGCAGAAGATTGATATAGCATATATATTTCATGAACCTTTCATGCTAGCACTCATGAAAGCGTCCGTATTCATTACCGTTTACTTATAGAAACGATATCTGTACAATTTCCGCCGTACAGACGACGTTAACATACGCTATCGAGATAGCGTATTCACGGGGGTACCGTCATGAGACGGGGGTATGAACAGCGATCGCCATACCCTGCGCCAAACCTTCTACTCCCAATATGTTCAACAAACAGTTGGCATATTGGCAGCACCTCAAGTAAGCCACTGCTTGAGGGCAGCGTTCGGTTCGCATCACCGACAGGAAGGCCAAGCTCTCTCAGTTGGCTGAGGATCCTTACCTTCTTACCTTAGCGATGGGTGCGTCGTTACAGAATTTAAGGTCGGTTGTGCATGAAAGTAAGTTTTGACAGAAAGTAATGTGCTTGAAGTCAGTTGATAATATTTCATAAGTTAGATAGCCACCTAGTACCAACGTACCAACGAATTTCGCAACACATCCTTCTAGTCAAGTTTTAGTAAAACAAGTTTTTAAGGCTTGTCGCATTCTCTGGCGTATGCATTTCGGCTCTGGTGCCAGCTGTTGCCAGCTGTGGCACCAGCTACGGCTCTGATACCAGCTGTGGCAGAACCACCTGAATTAATCCGGCTCAAGTGTATTAACCATCACCATCAAGGCAATCTCGGTTAACCTTACACTTCAAACGGAGTAATCCACTGGTCTGTCGGGTATAACCTCCCGATACAACCACGGTAGGGCGGATCGAATGCCATACATACAAATGCTCATGCGACGATGAGCCCAGAGAATACCACATTCCAGCAAATATTACAAAATTAACATAAGTGAATATTACAGACCAAGTTTGAGTTTAGAAACCAAGTACTTCAGTGATCATAACTAAGAAGTTTTTCAGAGTTTAAGTTGCAGCGGAAAATAAAACAACGAAATCTACTTCGACGATAAGGATGTCCCGATGAAGCCCGTACGAGACATCACTCGGTATTATCTCCATTGGACGGGGACGCATCCCATTCCACCGACCAACCAGGGGGAAGAGTACAAGGCCAAGTCAAACTAGCAATCAAATCTTCGAAGGTTTCACCTGAACACAAGCCACAAGCAAGGCTGAGTATACTAATACTCAGCAAGGCTTACCCGACTAGTGGGGCATACTTAGCCGACTCCTAGACATGCGAGGCTTTTGGCTTGAGGGGTTTGTTTTGCCAAAAAGCACATATAGTAGGTCCTTACTTTCAGATTTTAGCTCCAAGTTCTAGCTTTCTTTAATCATTCTAGGTAAGCAACTATCCAATATCATACATGGTGAAGCATTAAATTTTCATCCAACCAGTTTATTCATCATCATTGTTCCTCTTCTAACTCTGTGGGTAAAAGTGGTTAAGCAGTCTCAATAGCCGTGAGAAACGGACGATTCGAATCGAATTTCTTAACCTTGCAAGGGAAACCTAAACACACGTCACGTGGTTACTCCCAGAGTCACACGTGCAACTTTTCCCTTCAATTCCCGCTTCACGGAACAGGCCCACCGCCCTCGACTACACCTCCCCACAGACCACGGTACGTCGGGCTGTGGCGGCCGATGCACCCGCCATTAGCTAGATGTGAACGAATTCAAGACAGTGGGGAGTATGTTCCGGCCTCGGTTCAATCCGGTACTTAAGCTTACCGATTACCATATTCTCGGCATGTGGTTAGTACGTTCAAAGACTTAACCATCACTTACCACACACTGCGGCCTTAGCATTTTTCACTAGACAGACGGGCCTCAATCGTTAACATAAACATCGTACCATAGCCCGTTCGTCGTCCTTATGATTGCAGCGTGTAGTAAACAATCAACTGCTAATTTCTCGCGAGTGACAGGAAATCACTCGACTTTTACCGAGTCCTATTAGCATAGCATTCTATCGAACCTTGCATCTAGTGTTCAGAGCATGGGTACCTAGGATCATGCAACTAAGTTTTCATCCAACTCCTATAAACTTAATGCACAAGTAAAGTAGAGTAATAAGTTGCATAAGTTTAGAAAATAGGGTTCATGCTCCGGGGCTTGCCTTCTTGTGAACAGTTAGCTTGGGGCTCTTCCGAACTTGGGCTCGGGTCTTCAAGAGCTTCAGTTAGATTCACTTGAGCTTCACGCTGCTCACTCTCGGACGCGGGCACCAACTCGTACGTTCCGTCGGCGAGAGTAGTCGTTTCTACATGAATGCACAAGTTTAAGTAGTGGTGATGGTAAACGACATTATTTCCTTCACGATAAAGTTGCAGTTCATAAGACATAAGTTTTGCTGTGAAGTTATTTACTTTAGCATTTCCTGGGCAATCGTTAATAGAGTTTATCTTAATCTATTTAACTTCATTAAAGAAGAAGGGGTTGTGTTATATTAAAAACTTAGTTTCTTTTTAAACACAAACATGAGTTGAACACAATTACTAATCTAGTTAGCTTCTGGTAATAAAATTTTTATTCAAAGTACATTATGCAGAGATAAGGTCACTGTAAAAATTTCAGACATTTTTGTGTAGCATGTTAAATATGAAAAATGTAATACACAGCCACTGCTAGCATCTAGTTATTTTTATACAGAACAAACCATGCAAGTATTGATGCTAAAACTTTTACAGGATGTTGCTATAACCATTTTTGTGTTACTGTAAATTTTTCAGATTTTATTGTACATGATATAGAGCATAATAAATGGGACAAGCTACACTCATGTTATTAAAGATTATTTTCTACAGGGTGTCATAGAGGGTTTCTATGTATGAAACTTTTTGTACAGCTTGTGCTACTCTAATGTGTTTCATAGTAAAACGATGAACATTTTCTAAGCGCTTTACTAATTATTTTGAATTAGTGGAGTTTTCCTACCACAAATTCATATGAACAGGTTACATATAGTAAAAAATGTTTCTAAATTTTTCTATGGCCTCTAGGTATTACTACAACAACACAAAAAAAGTTTCATGACATTAAACATCACAGAACAGCAGGAAAAATTAGTTCTAACACTTTATGGCATAAAACAAGGTTGGACAAAAGGTGTATCTAGAGATGGCTTTTGGTCCTGATCTTTTTACACAGTCCTAAACATCAAGCAAGTAACTCATTGCCCAAAATTTAGGGTCAGCAATGATCTACAACAGTGGGTACAAGAGAAGTCCATTAAACCTTCCATTTAATCTAGAGCAAAATATATTGAGAATCTGAGAAACTTTATGTAACAAAGGTTGTAGAGTTTCTTCTAAGGATTCCAGAACAGTTGAGTTTTAATTTTTCTGAATTTTCTACGATTTTATACGAATTTTACAAGTTCACTGATTTGGTTAAAACTTTCTTTACAGAGGGGTCCCAGAAAACTAGCAGAAAACCCCCTGGGAAGATTTGGGCGTTTGCAATGTAGTCCCTGGTCGTAAAATCACGGTGGGGTCATCCTGTCCGGCCAAATTCCGGCGAGCTGGGTCGCCGGCGGCGAGGGCAAGGTGGGGGAGCACGGAGAGGGAACCAGGGCGCACCTATTGGTGGTCTTGGAGTGGCTCGGGGTGGCCGGTGGCGGGCTGGCCGCGGAGAGCAGGGGCGGCGGCGGTGGGGTGGCGCGGACGGCGGCGCTCCGGCGATGAGGGCAGCGGGGCTCGGGCTGGGAAGCTTCAGCGCAGTGAGGAGGATCCGTTTCAGCGCTTGTCTTGGGTCGAGGAGGGGCGGAGGAGGGAGTTACACTGCGGCGGCGTGGGGCGGAGCTCGGTTCTGCTTTGCTCTGTTCTGCGGGGAAGAAAGGGGAACAGGGAGAGGAGGGAGGGGCGCTGTGCCGGCTTTATAGCTGGTGGAGCTCATGGGGCGGGCGTGGCACGGCCGGGGCGCTGGGTGGAGGGGGCGGCGAGGCTGGGCGCCATTGGGGGCGGCCGGCGGTGACCAGTGGCCAGAGGCGCGCCATGCGCGTGGCGTGCGTGCGCTGGGCGCGCACCAGGGCACGACGTCGCGTGCGGGCGACGCGGGCGTGCTACTGGCGAGCTGGGGCGGCACGACGGGGCACTGGGTGGAGGGGGCGGCAGCCAGAGAGTGGGAGGCAGTGCGGTGCTGCAGGGAGCAGCGGGTTGGGCAGGGGCATGCCGTGCGGGAGGGAGAAGAAAGCGCGGCCGCGGTTGGGCGAGCGGGGGCGGGCAGCAGGAAGGGCGCCGGGGGTTGGCTCGGCGCCTGGTGTCGCGCAGGCGTCGAGGGCCAGGTGGCCGGCGGCGGTCGGGCGAGCTGGGCGGTGCAGCAGAGGAGGGGTAAGGGCCTAACTGCGAGAATTCGAGAATTTCCAGGGGGCTGGTTGCAAACAGGACGTTTTCTCCACTTTCTAATTTGAATTTCAAAATCTTTTGAACATGAAATTTGTTCAGAATAAAAAGTTCTACAAGTTTCGTTTCAGGCCAAAGTTTATTTGAGCTTTAGTTCTAATGTTATTTTAAAAACTTAAAGAAAACTCTATTCGGAGGGCGCGTCATTTTATTTCAAAATTTCATTTTCTTCCCTAGGCTTCAACTAAACTTTTATTGGTCATGCTAATACTGGTGTGCTCATTGAATTTCATAGCCATATTTGCTTTGATGTGAAAGTGATCTAATTTGATTCATTAAAGTACATGCATTTATGCACATACAAACTTTTAAAGGTAAAAGCAGAACCAAACTTAATCCATTCCTTTTATTTTCTTAGTTAGTGATGCATTTTATTATGCCAATAAGGCTCGTTTAACAATTAAAACACCTCATGTGTTACACATATGCCGGTCCCTGATAACCTTGAACGGCTCCGGTGGCCAGAGAGTTGACGACGGCGTTGTACACCGTGTTGCTCATCACCGAGGATTGGTCAATGAATGCTTGATACACGGACTGTTGAATCATCTCTGACATCTTGCCTGAGTCCTCAGCAATGGTGATGTGGCGAGGTGCTGGAATAGGAGCCTTCCTAACTGCTTCCCCGCTTCTGGTACGACTGAACGACTGGAGGTATATCTTCTTGTAATCTTCTAGATGTTTGGCCAATTCCTCCCTCTGGTCGTCCTTGAGATCAGCTTCTATGACCCCAATGATGTTGCTGTCAGAGATTTCTGCGTTGTTCGACATATCAGGTCTTGGATGGTCCCACTGGGCGTGCCAAAAGTGTGTTGGCGCTAAAATCGGCCGGATAGGAATCGGCCGATGGGTTTTCAGCGTCGGACACACAACCCGGGAGAATCTGCTTAGCACCTGTTCGGGTTATCGCCCTGGTGCGGTTCGCGCGGCGTGCCAGTCAATCTGACCTGTTGATTGACAAGGAAATAGAGTATCAAATTCCAAGCGTGTCGATCGGCTGGATTTCCGATCTGTCCTGAGGAGCGCGTTGACGGCAAATCGGCCGATTTGCTGTAGAGATGATCGGCTATGGGTCAGCCGATGATCGTATAGTAATTGTAAAGAGAACTACTGGAGCAATCTAAACAATTACTATAGAAACAACACTTGAAACAGATCTAATCGGCTGTATGGCGATGGGTTGAAGGAGAACAATGACGAAGCCGATTACCCTGATCTCAAGCTGGATAACTGGTGATAATACTAGAATAACAGGTAAAACTTACAATTCTAGTAAATATCGATAACTTGTGAATAAATCCAAATGAAACCACAGCGATGCACCCGTAGTTAAAGCTCGGATATTACTCGATAAACGGAACCTACCAATTGGCCGGAGACCAGGTTGATGCAGCCCTGCCAATCCGTACGAACTCATGGAAGAAGAAAATATTAGCGAAGTCGCCGACTTGAAAAGTAAAGTACTGGTAAAAAGTAGAAGTGTTTTGTTGATTGATTTGATTGTTTTTTTGCAAAGCCCTAGTGACTCCTATTTATAACCTGAAACTAGGACTCCTGGTCGATTACGACTTGTTACAACCTTATTTAAAACAGGAAAACTACTATATCTATAATAACTTTAAAAAGGAAACGGACTCCCGCAGAATCTTCCGCCGCCGTTTCCTAATCCAATCAGGACCTCTTCAATTGCTTTCCGGCCGACTTAGCATGCCGTGTTGACCAGCTTTTGACTAGGATCTTCTGGAATAATCCTATCCTGTTGGCATAGGCTGCGCCATCAATCGGCCGATTTTCAACTGTTACCCCGATCGGCCGATTCCTTACTGTAGCTTTCAGGTCCGCTTCATCGGCCAACCTTCTCCTCCTGACGCCGATTCAATACGTGTCAAAATCTGGCGTCAACAACTTTAAAGAGAAAAGGCTCACCCTCATGATAAAACTAGGTCGCATCGAAAGAGAAATCCAGCGTAGGCGTAATCAGTAGACACACCAGTATTTTTATTCTAAGGGTGACTTATACCATATCGGCCATGTAATCTGTAATTTTCATTCAATAACGAATCCCAATATTTCCTTCACCAGATGTGTAGCTAGAAAACCGATGAGAAATCGGCCATGTTACCTTGACATATTTTGCTGTAAGTTATGCGTCTACCCAAATGCTTGGATAGTACCTCTTCAGATATCGTCCATTTAAAGCTCTTGGGAATTCCTCCCCTTCGACTGTCTCCAGAATATATGCATTTCCAGGGGCACATCGGCCGATTCTATACGGCCCTTCCCAAGTGGGTGACCATTTACCGAATTTGGAATCTTTAGACCCTATCGGCAGCACCAACTTCCATACCAAATCCCCTTGAGAGAACTGCTTAACCTTGACCTTCTTGTCATACCATCTCTAATAAATCGGCCGACGTAAACCCATGCCCAAGCTTCCCATCCTCTCGGACGAGCTGATCCATTTATTCTGAATCTTCAGAGCCGACTGCTTGGATTGGTTGTAGGCCGAAATCGGACACTTTCAGGAAGTCAGTGTCCCAAGTCCTGCCAGATATACACTTGACGTGCTCGCAGCTCCACTGTTGCGCGTCGGCCACTGCAACGCTGTAGACGGAATCGGCAGCGACTATCTCTGTACTGTCGCCGACCCATTGTACAAGGCATTGATGCATTGTAGAAGGGACACAGCAGTTTGCGTGTATCCAGTCGCGACCAAGCAGCATATTATAGGACCCCTTGCCATTAATAACGAAGAAAGTGGTAGGGAGGGTCTTACTGCCGATGGTGAGGTCGACGCAGAGCGCTCCGCGGGCGGGTGACACGTTGCCTTCGAAATCCTTCAGCATCATGTCCGTCTTGGTGAGGTCATCATCGCCCTTGCCCAGCTTGCGGAACATGGCATACGGCATTTTGTTAACTGCCGCGCCTCCATCTACCAGTAATCTGGTGACGGGTCTCCCGTTGACATAGCCCTTGAGAAACAGCGCTTTGAGATGCTGCTGTTTTTCTTCTTCTGGTTTCTCAAACGTAGCCGTCATCGGCTCTAACACTAGTTGTGCCATTTGTTCCTCCTCTGTTCTTGTCATTCTACCCCGATCGTTGGGCGCCATTAACTCCATCGGCAGTATGAATACCATATCAATTTCGGCTGCCGATTCTTGGTTGCTCGTTTCTTGATCGTTTTTTCTTTGGGCGCCAAACTCGAGATTTCACATTCCTTCTCTCTGGCACCTGTCTTTGTTCTTCTTCTTGATGTTCCCACTGGCGTAGGCGTTGGATCCTTCGCTTTTGGGATCTGGATAGGCCATCGGGACACCACCTGGGATTCACTGATTTGGCCGATGATCTGGCGTATTCCCAATCTGGTTCCCTTCCTAGGGGATCTTCGTCTGACACCCTATCACCGGCCATCTCTTCCAGCCTATCGTGCACGCTGATCCTGCACCCCAGTCCATCTTGCTGGCCGATCTTTCTTTTTGACCTGTTGCACTGGTCAACTCTGCCCCCCAGCCGATCATGCACCGAAACGCGCCGTTCTTCGCGCCGATTTCTGTTGATCGGCTCTGATCCTCTAATCCTAGAGTGTGGCTTCGGGCGATCGTTGCAGCTCAATCCGTTACACTCCGGACAGTTGTCGGCAGATGGCAATCTGATATCGTTCTCCCAGCAGTGGATGAAGAACGGACATTGCCAGTGATCTTCATGCCGGCGTATCGTCTCTTCCTGGTATCTTGCCTGTTCTTGCCGCTGCCGATATTTACTGAGTAAGAATTGGGAGGTGACGGGTTTGCGTGGTCGTTCTGGCCCTCGCCTCTTTCTTCTGATTTCTTCCGTCGTGATCTGCCTCCTGGGGTCGACAGCGCCGCCTCTTCTCGCCGATTCTGACGTCAGCACCTTGGTTTGACTTGAGTCTCCTCCAGCATTAACCGTGTTGGCCGGGAAGGGATGCTGATCTATCTTCATCGGATTTGCCGATTTGGCTGGAGTTTCAAATTTAAGCCGCCCCTGTTCAATGGCCGATTGTATCTGCTGGCGGAAGACTTTACATTCATTTGTGTCATGAGAATTAGCGTTCTGCCACTTGCAGTATTTCATCTTCTTGAGTTGATCGGCCGTGGGGATGGTGTGATGTTGAGATAACTTAATCTGCCCTTCCTGAAGTAGTAGATCAAAAATTTTATCAGCCTTTGACGTGTCAAAGCCGAATGTCTCTGGCTCCTTCTTGCCAAAGGGGCAAGATATTGGTTTTTTTTCCTTTTACCCATTCTGCCAGGCCGATCTCTTCTTCCGCATCGGATTCAGATCCCTCCAAGTATGCCACCTTTTTTTGGAAGTTCCTCCGCTGTTCGAACGGTCGGACCTCCTGCCCTGATAATCGGTGGACGATTTGGCTCAGGCTCTCAAACTCTTGGGCAGCATATCTCTCTTTAATTTGTGGCAAGAGGCCTTGGAAAGCGATATCGGCCAACTGCGCATCGGTCGGAGCCAGACTGTAGCATTTGTTCCTGATTTCTCTGAACCTCTGTATATACCCTGTCACTGGTTCGTCGCTCCTCTGCCTGAGGCTGGTCAAATCCGAGATCTTCATCTCGTGTACTCCTGCATAGAAGTACTTGTGGAATTGTTTCTCCAGATCGGCCCACGTGACGATAGAATTTGGCGGTAAAGTGGTGAACCACTGGAAGGCCGATCCGGACAGAGATGATGAAAACAAACGCACCCTCAGAGCATCTTGCGTGGCAGCTTCTCCGCACTGGATGATGAACCGGTTGATATGCTCCACAGTGGATGTGTCGTCCGTCCCAGAGAACTTGGTGAAATCAGGAACTTTGTAGCGGTGTGGGAACGGCAGCGAGTCATAGGCCGATGGATATGGCGTCTTATAAGTTTGAACTTTCGGCTTCAGTCCAAACTGATCCTGGATTACTTCTGCTATTCTTGTCGTCCAGTCCACCTGCTGCTGATGAACAGTTGTTCGTGGCGCAGGCATATGCTAAAGGGCTGGTATGGCCGGGTGATGAATCGGCGAATTTTGCTGAGCGGCCGATAGTTGATGGCGAAACGAGTCCGCACCCCCTTCGTACGTCACTGCTGGCGCCGTGCCTCTGAATGCTTCCACAGTGTTTGCCCCCCTGCCGATTTCTGGTAAAATCGGCTGATACTGAGAAACCGTCGGCCGGGCGGCCGGTTGGTATGGCACCTGAACCGAATAAGTGCCATGCCCGTTCGCTGGCTCGGGAAAATACGTTGTGGCTGACGTCCCCCAAGGCGCTGAGCTTGTAGGTAGTGTTTGCACAGAAGCCATCTGAACGGGTTGAAGCGGCGCTAGCGACGGGAGATATGGTGCACCGCTGTATCTTGGAGACGCCGGAGGTGGTGGAGAGCTGTACCCCTCGCGTTGCGTCAATATCGGCTGAGGAGCCGATTGGGATGTGTATGGTAGGCTTCTGGCTGGCAGAGTAGTTGGGGGGGCATATGCCGGTCCCTGATAGCCTTGAACGGCTCCGCTGGCCAGAGAGTTAATGACGGCGTTATACACCATGTTGCTCATCACCGAGGATTGGTCGATGAATGCTTGATACACGGACTGTTGAATCATCTCTGACATCTTGCCCGAGTCTTCAGCAATGGTGATGTGGCGAGGCGCTAGAATAGGAGCCTTCTTGACTGCCTCCCCGCTTCTGGTACGACTGAACGACTGGAGGTACATCTTCTTGTAGTCTTCTAGATGTTTGGCCAATTCTTCCCTGTGGTCGTCCTTGAGATCAGCTTCTGTGACCTCAATGATGTTGTTGTCGGATATTTCTGCGTTTTTCGACATAACAGATCTTGGATGGTCCCACCGGGCGTGCCAAAAGTGTATTGGCGCTAAAATCGGCCGGATAGGAATCGGCCGACGGGTCTTCAGCGTCGGACACACGACCCGGGAGAATCTGCTTAGCTCCTGTTCGGGTTATCGCCCTGGTGCGGTTCGCGCGGCGTGCCAGTCAATCTGACCTGTTGATTGACAAAGAAATAGAGTATTAAATTCCAGGCGCGTCGATCGGCTGGGGTTCCGATCTGTCCTGAGGAGCGCGTCGGCGGCGAATCGGCCGATTTGCTGTAGAGATGATCGGCTATGGATCAACCGATGATCGTATAGTAATCGTAAAGAAAACTGCTGGAGCGATCTAAACGACTACTGCAAGGACAACACTTGAAATAGATCTAATCGGCTGTATGATGATAAATCGAAGGAGAACAATGACGAAGCCGATTACTCTGATCTCAAGCTGGATAACTGGTGATAATACTAGAATGACAGGTAAAACTTGCAATTCTAGTAAATATCGATAACTGGTGAATAAATCCAAACGAAACCACAGCGATGCGCCCGTAGTAAAAGCTCGGATATTACTCAGTAAGCGGAACCTACCAATTGGCCGGAGATCAAGTTGATGCAGCCCTGCCAATCCGTACGAACTCGTGGAAGAAGAAAATATTGGCGAAGTCGCCGACTTGAAAGTAAATTGCTGGAAAAGTAGAAGTATTGTTGTTGATTGATGTATTGATTCATTTGCAAGACCCTGACGACTCCTATTTATACCCTAAAGCTAGGACTCCTGGTCGATCATGACTTGTTACAACCTTATTTAAAAAATAGGAAAACTACTATATCTATAAGAACTTTTAAAGGAAACGGACTCCCGCAGAATCTTCCGCCGCCGTTCCCTAATCCAATCAGGATTCCCTTCAATTGCTCCTTGACCGACTTGGCGTGCCCTGTTGACCAGCTTTTGACCAGGATCTTCTGGAATAATCCCATCCTGTTGGCATAGGCTGCGCCACCAATCGGCCGATTTCCAATTGTTACTTCAATCGGCCGATTCCTTTCTGTAGCTTTCAGATCTGCCGCATCGGCCAATCTTCTCCTCCTGACGCCGATTCAACACGTGTCAAAATCTAGCGTCAACACAACTCTCACCAGATCCTTAGATATAAAGGCTGCAGTACTTGACCCAGCGCGCGCTCGTGCAACTCGATGGGCAACATCCAGTGTCTTCCACTCGGAATCAGCCCTCAAGGTCTGAGCGCCATGGTGATACCGCGCTGGTCAGTCGCACCCCTGGAGGAGATCCCGGGAGCCGGAGGAACGACAACCGCCAGCGCAACGAGGGCCACCCGTCCACGCGTGGCAACAATGAACAAGAAGTACAACAACCCACTCGCAACTAGCGTGGGGCAAGGCATCACGGCCAAGATCCACTCGAGGCCAACCTTCACGACGCCCCCACGGTCAACCTCAGGTAGAAGACAAATGAAGGCCGCGACGCGCGGCTTGTTATTGAAGCGAGGAGAAGGGACCGTATCGGCAGGCACGATGACAGCGACCGCTTTCCCGCCTTGACCACCAGCATCACCGACAAGTCCTATCCAAAGGACTTCAAACCAGTCGGAATCCCCAACTACGACGGTAAGCAGGACACACGCTAGTGGATTCGATGCTACTCCGTTGCTATTGAAGTTTTAGGGGGAACCAACTCCACCAAAGCTCTCTACTTCCCGGTGGCTCTGGAGTCCGCGCCCCTCACGTGGCTTGAAAGTCTCAAGCCAAACTCCATCGACTCGTGGGAGGACGTCAAGCGGGCCTTCATCGACAACTTCCACTGATCCATGATCAGGGCGGGCACTCGCCACCACCTGTCCCAGGTGAAGCAAGAGATGAACGAGACCCTAGGTCCTACACACGGCGTTTCTCCGAGGCGCGTGCCACCATCACCAACATCACCGATGAGAACGTCATTCGTTGGTTCCAAAATGGCCTCTTCTAGAAGAACATGTACCACGACTTTGGGCGCAACCGCCTGTCTACTGCCGTGGAGCTCCGTGACATGATGGCACGGTGGGCTGACCAGGAGGACGAGGAAAACGACTGTTTCCCCAAGCGCAACCACGACAAGCAGGGCAATGGCAACGACCACTTCAACAAAAGCCAGCGGAACCACTCAGGGAATACCCGAAAGCGCAAGCCAGACCATGAAGTTGTGACTGTCGAGCGCAACCCGCATGGCAAGAAGTCAGGGAACAATGACTCGGAATATGAGAAAGTCATGCACAAACAATGCCCGATACTCCCGAAGTCGCGGCACACGCTCTTCGAGTGCGTCACCATCCACAGATCACTTAATGCACCACCCCTCCCTCAATCAGGAAAGTGAAGAGACAAGGAGGATGACGAAGGAGGTGACAAGTCGGGGGCTCAAGACTTCCAGGATCCGAAGAACGTCGTCAACGTCATCTTCGGTGGAGATGGCGGATTCCCCTCCAAGCGTGCGCAGAAGTTGACCCCTCGCGAAATACTCTCTGTGGAGCTGGCCACGACAAGGCCTCTGAGATACAGCGAGGTTCCGATCTCCTTCTCCAGGGACGATCAGTGGACCAGCTTCTCCGAGCCGGGAAAATTCCCGCTTGTCTTAGACCCTATCGTGGCGGGCTCACAGCTCACCCGAGTACTCATTGACGGCAGGAGCGGCCTCAACCTGCTTTTCGCGAGTACTCTCAAGAAGATGGGACTGGACATTTCCAAGATGCTCACTCCCAGCAAAGCTCCTTTCTATGGCATTGTCCCGGGTAACGCGGCTACACCACTCGAGTTAGTGGTCCTCCGAGTCACCTTTGGGATGAAAGACAACTACCGCACCGAGTATATCAAGTTCGAGGTGGCGGATTTCAACTCGCCATACCATGCCATCCTTGGCAGACCGGTACTAGACAAATTCATGGTCGTGCCCCACTACATCTACCTGCTACTCAAAATGCCAGGCAAGACAGGCGTACTCACACTCAATGGCGACCTGAAGAAGTCGTACAACTGCGACTAGGAGGCGAGCGAGTACGCGTGCCAGAGCTGTCTGCAGAAGTACTCGCGGCCTAGCCAGTCGAGCGGCCTAGCCAGTCGAGGGTTAAACCCAACCCCAACAACGTCGGCATCAAGGCCATCCAGCTGCAAGACGGCGACCCATCCAAGACTGCTTTGATCGGGGACGGCTTAGGTGACAAATAGGAAAGTGCGCTCATCAACTTCCTTAGGGCTAACCGGGACATATTCGCGTGGAAACCAACGGATATGCCAGGGGTGCCCAAGGAGTTGATTGAGCATTTCCTAAAAGTCGACCCTAAAGCCACTCCAAAGAAGCAACGACTAAGATGCTTCGCCCCCCACAAGAGGGAGGCCATCAAGAAAGAGCTAGCAAAATTACTCGCGGCTGGTTTTATTAAAGAAGTGTACCACCCCGAGTGGTTAGTTAACCCTGTACTTGTCTTGAAAAAGAATAATAATGAATGGAGGATGTGTGTGGATTATACTGATCTCAATAAACACTGCCCGAAGGACCCCTTCACGCTCCCACGCATCGACCAAGTCATCGACTCTACGGCTGGTTGCGTCTTGCTCTCCTTCCTTGACTATTACACGGGCTACCATTAGATAGCTCTCAAAGAGGAAGATCAGATCAAAACGGCGATCATCACCCCCTTTGGAGCATACGCATACACTACGATGTCATTCGGGTTGAAGAACGCACGAGCCACCTACCAACGGGCCATCCAACTGTGCCTCACGGACCAGCTGCACCGCAACGTTGAAGCTTACGTGGATGATGTGGTCATCAAGACCAGATCCCACGACGAGTTCATCTCTGATCTTGAGGAAACTTTCAACCGCTTGCGACAGTTTCGATGGGAGCTTAACCTGACAAAGTGCGTCTTTGGCGTGCCTCAAGGCAAACTACTCGGGCTCATTGTAAGTCATCGTGGGATTGAAGCAAATCCGGAGAAGATCAATGCCATCACAGCCATGGACGCTCCAAGACCGATCAAGGACGTCCAGAAGCTCACAGGCTGCACGGCAGCTTTGAATCGATTCATCTCCCGACTCGGAGAAAGGGGACTACCCTTCTTCAAATTGCTCAAGCTTCGCGACAAGTTCAAGTGGACCGAGGAGGCAGACCAGGCGCTGCAGGATCTCAAGCACCATTTGCAATTGCCCCCTATCCTGATGGCTCCCCAACCAGGCGAGAACCTGCTTCTCTACATCGCCGCGACTACTCACGTCGTCAGCACGACAATCGTGGTGGAATGCTAGGAGGAAGGCCATGCCTTCGGGGTGCAACGACCAGTTTATTTCATCAGCGAAGTCCTCTACGAATCAGCAAGGCGTTTCGATCTGGATTGTACTGGACGACTGCTTTTACAGATGCCGAAGCACTCGTTCGCCGGTGCACCAACTGCCAATTCTTTGGCAAACAGCCCCATGTTCCCGCTCATAACCTCATCACTATGCCACCTTCATGGCCATTTGCATGCTGTGGCCTGGACATGATAGGGCCCTTAACAACTGCGCCAGGAGGTTTCACACACGTGTTGGTGGCCATCGACAAGTTTACCAAGTGGATCGAGTACAAGCCAATCGCAACGCTCACTGCAGATCGAGTGGTTACTTTCATCTGCGACATCTTACACCGCTTTGGCTTCCCCAACACCATCATCACAGATTCGGGATCCAATTTCCACTCGCATCAGTTCTGGGATTTCTGTGAACGCAGCTCCATTGAAGTCAAATATGTTTCGGTGGCTCATCCGCGGGCCAATGGCCAGGTTGAGCGTGCCAACAGCTTGATTCTTGATGGATTGAAGAAAAGACTCTATGACAAGAACAGCAAAAAGGGTGGCAAGTGGATCAATGAGATCTCACCAGTAGTCTGGGGCCTTCGCACACAACCAAACAAAGCCATAGGCCAGTCACCTTTCTTTCTCATATACAGGTCTGAAGCTATATTACCAGCTGACGTGATGTGAAAGTCTCCACGACTGGAGATGTCTGAAGAAGGCGAGGCTGACACTGCAAGACATCTCGAGCTTGACTCAGCTGAGGAAATCCGATGCAATGTATTGTTGTAGTCGGCCTGCTACTTACAAGGAGTTCATCGTTACCACGACAGGAACATTCAACGACGCTTTTTCAACGTTGGAGATATGGTTCTTCGACGAATCTAGGATGATACCAGGCTACACAAGCTTAACTCACGATGGGAAGGACCTTTCATTGTGCACAAGGATACAGGCCCTGGATCTTATCGCTTAAAGCACCCCGATGGCCAGGAGGTACCAAATTCTTGGAATATTGAGCATCTACATCGTTTTCATCCTTGATCAACTGGGGACATCTTTTATTGATGCCTGGAGATGGATACTTCCAGTACAACTCTGTTTTACCTGTTTACGACTGGTATTACGCGCAAGTTTGCTGAAGGGGCCTCGCTCCCATATTTCCAGTACCTAATTACTAATTTCCGACTAGTCTCTTGGGTTACAGAAGGGGCTTTGTGCTCATACTTCCAGTACAACTCCGTTTTACTGGTTTGCGACTGGTACTACGTGCAAGTTTGCTGAAGGGGCCTCGCTCCCTTATTTCAAATAACATATTACTTGTTTTTGACTTGTACACTATGTTATTGAAGGGGCCTCGCTCCAATGACAAGAAGTTTACTACTTTACGACTAGCTCTGCACATGTTCGACTACTTTGACTACTTGTTTTGACTACAAATCCTAGTTGGGATCAACTCCAACTGGATGCCTTCATCGACTGTTCAAGCACCAGCGGCTACTTGCTCAATTCCTGGACTCGGGAGCTAGCGCCACCATTCTGCTACGACTACTTTATGCTTATCATCTGGCTCTTGGCTCGGGGGCTTGATGGGACAAGGCACTCAGCATGCCTCAAGGGACAGCCCTCATGCTTACATGCTGGATGTTGTACACCTACCCGACAATACCCGATCCAAGAGGCTTTTTAAGAGTTATCTTGGGTAGATATTTGTCAACCATTATTTCTGGGATTTTATTCCGAAATAAGGGGTTTGTTCAATTTATTACCCAGAGGACTTATTTAGTCATTGGCTCAGGGCACAAAAGTTGATTTGAGAGGTAATTTTGGGTGTTTTTTGGGATGTTATTTGTTTAACCATTTTTTCAGGGAACTCATCCCGAAAAAAGATGTTTTCAAATTTACTACACCAAATTTGCCCATGTTCACAATCAATTCTTTGCCGTCATATATTGCATGCCACGATTCTTTGGATCCTTTATTCCAAAACTTGGGGATTTGGATTCAAGGCTCGGGGGCTGCGGGACATGTGTCATTAGCGACTTATTTCTCAAATCTGCTGGAAGATAAGGATAGAAGACTCAAGGTTAAATTGACCCTTAGTCTGATTCTACGAGTCAACCTAAGGCTCGGGGGCTACTCCATATGAAGTGCGAGTTTAATCACACCCCATATAAAGAAGACTGGACAACTACTCGGGGCATGAGCACCTCACAGCCTCGACGCGGCCAAGGAAGTACTTGGAGGACACCTTCAAGATGGAGTTCGGGAGGACTTGAAGACGCCTTCAGAAGTACTCGGACGCCTGCAGTACTCGGCTATGAAGAGCTCGGGGGCTTGTCAGACCCGGGCACACGGGACTATCCACGTGGCACACTTCTCCTAAGATACGGGATGGGACATGGCCCACGTCCTACATCTATTGTAACTACTCGTAATGCATTAGGATTACTCGTACAGTAGTTGAACTAGTCGGACACGGTAGGAAACTACCCGAGAAGTACTCGGGTAGGACTCCTAGGCTTGTACCTGACTAGGACTTCCATGTAAACCTGTCCCCCCAAACTATATAAGGGCGGGCAGGGACCCCCTCGGGGACAATCATAATCAAAGGCAATACAAATCACACAAAACGTAGGGTATTACGCACTCAGCGACACCTTCGAGTTCCTTATCTCGGCGACACCCTACCTACAAACTCACCACCTCGGGGGTATCCCTCGGTGGGCGTGGTGGTAAAACACCGATAGTCACGGAATCAAGAAGTCTACCCATAACAGGGCTTGTTTGTTCATCCATATTTCAGCGCCATACAAACTGTCTTGGCCCGCCCAAGGAATTTCTTCGGGCTAACCGAGACATCTTCGCATGGCAACATACGACTTGTTTTGGCCCGCCCAAGGAGTTCCTTCGGGCTAACTGAGACATCTTCGCTTGGCAACATATGACTTGTTATGGCCCGCCCAAGGAGTTCCTTCGGGCTAGCCGAGTCATCTTTTCACACTGACTACTTTCATAACAACGCATGTGCAGGATTGCGTTGTCACTTCCTTTGGGCCAACCGAGACATCTTCGCATGGCAACAAACGGCTTGTCTTGGCCCGCCCAAGGAACTGATCAAGATCAAGTGCAGGACCTCGTTGGCACCTCCTTTGGGCCAACCGAGACATCTTTGCAAGGCACCATACGACTTGTCTTGACCCGCCCAAGGAACATATCACCACACGTAAAGGACCTCGTCATCAATCCCTTCGAGCCAATTGTGACATTTTCGCAATTCAACATGTGAATTCTCATGGTCCGCCCAAGGATACGACTGAAGATACCAGGAAGATTTATTTCTCCCTCACTAATTGACTTCCAGTCACCTTCACATACTTCCAGTACAACTCCGTTCTACAAGTTTACGACCGGTATTACACGCAAGTTTGCTGAAGGGGCCTCGCTCCCATACTTCCAGTAACAGATAACTAGTCTCCGACTAGTATGCTATGTTACTGAAGGGGCCTTGCTCCCATACTTCCAGTACAACTCTGTTTACTGTTTTACGACTGGTATTACGTGCAAGTTTGCTGAAGGGGCCTCACTCCCATACTTCTAGTAATAGATTACTAGTTTCCGACTAGTATGCTATGTTACTGAAGGGGCATCGCTCCCATACTTCCAGTTCAACTCCGTTCTACTGGTTTACGACCAGTATTATGCGCAAGTTTGCTGAAGGGGCCTCAGTCCCATACTTCCAGTAACAAATTACTAGTTTCCAACTAGTATGCTATGTTACTGAAGGGGCATCGCTCCCATACTTCCAGTACAAGTCCGTTCTACTGGTTTACGACCAGTATTACGCGCAAGTTTGCTGAAGGGGCCTCGCTCCCATACTTTCAGTAACATATTACTAGTTTTCGACTAGTATGCTATGTTACTGAAGGGGCATCGCTCCCATACTTCCAGTGCAACTCTGTTCTCCTGATTTACGACCAGTATTACGCGCAAGTTTGCTGAAGGGGCCTCGCTCCCATACTTCCAGTAACAGATTACTAGTTTCCGAATAGTATGCTTTGTTAATGAAGGGGCATCGCTCCCATACTTCCAGTAACAGATTACTAGTTTTCGACTAGTATGCTATGTTACTGAAGGGGCCTTGGTCCCATACTTCCAGCACAACTCCGTTTACTGGTTCACAACTGGTACTACGTGCAAGTTTACTGAAGGGGCCTTGCTCCCATACTTCCAGTAACAAACTACTAGTTCCCGACTAGTACTCTATGTAATTGAAGGGGCCTCGCTCCCATACTTCCAGTACAACTCCGTTCTATTAGTTCATGACTGGTACTACGTGCAAGTTTACTCAAGGGGCCTCGCTCCCAAATTTCCAATAACATTCAGACTACTAGTTTCCGACTAGTACTCGATGTTACTGAATGGGCCTTGCTCCCATACTTCCAGTACTACTCCATTTACTAGATCACGACTAGTTATACATGGAGTTTACTACAAAGGGCATTCCTCCCAACACGGTTTCATGTATATCAATTACAACATACTTTTATGTTTACCTTGCAGGGGACCTGATCTGGACCGTGCTGCTGGGCAAGTCGGATTCACCTCCGACTAGTCTGATTAAATTGACCCTAAGTCTGATTCTACGAGTCAATCTAAGGCTCGGGGGCTACTCCATATGGAGTGCGAATTTAATCGCACCCCATATAAAAGAAGACTTGACAACTACTCGGGGCATGAGCACCTCACAGGCTCGATGCAACCAAGGAAGTACTCGGAAGACACCTTCAAGATGGAGTTCGGGAGGACTTGAAGACGCCTTCAGAAGTACTCGAAAGCCTGCAGTACTCGACTACGAAGAGCTCGGGGGCTTGTCAGACCCGGGCCCATGGGACTGTGCACATAGTGTATATTTCCTAGGATAAGGGATCCCTACATCTGTTGTAACTACTCATAGCATAGTAGGACTACTCATACAGTAGTAAAACTAGTCGGAGATGATAGGAAACTATCCAAAAAGTACTCAGGTAAGACTCTTGGGCTTGTATCCGACTAGGACTTCCATGTAACTCAGTCCCCCAGACAGGGACCCCCTCCAAACAGGAGATCACCCGATCATCACCTAAGGCAATAAAAACCACACAGGACGTAGGGTATTACGCTCTCGGTGGCCCGAACCTGTCTAAACTTTGTGTTCCTTGCACCTTTGAGTTCCAGATCTCGGTGACACCCTACCTACAAACTCACCACCTCGGGGGTATCCCTCGGTGGGTGTGGCGGTGAAACAACGACAGCGTGACAAGGCACTCAGCATGCCTTTGGCGACTTGTGTTGCTCTCATGCTCGGGGGCTAGGCGCAAGAAGGCACTCAGCGTGTTTGTGACGGCTCGTCAGGCTCCCATACTAGGGGCTAGGCACAGGAAACAACTTGGTGTATCACTGTGCGGAAGCTGTTGAGGTTTTTTTTGAGATAAGATTTGTTTTGAGCGGTAATTTAGGGTTCCTTTAGGGAAGTTATTTCTTTAACTATTTTTTATGGATCTCATTCCGAAAAAAAAGGTTTGCAAATTTCTGAACCAATTTGCCCATTTTAACCATCAATTCAAACTCTTAATTCATTACACAATGCATGCCACGATTTTTGGATCCTTTTTTTCAAACCTTGGGATTTGGATTCAAGGCTCGGGGCTACAGGAGACGTGTCATCAATGGCTTATTTTTTAAATTCATTTGGAAGATAAAGACCGGAAGATTCAAGACTAATTTTACCCTCAGCCTAATTCTTCAATTCAACCTAAGGCTCGGGGGGTACTCCATATGGAGTGCGAGTTTCATCGCACCCCATATAAAAGAAGACTACTCAGGGCATGAGCACCTCATAGCCTCGAGGCAGCCAAGAAAGTACTCGGAAAACACCTTCAAGACGGAGTTTCGGAAGAACTCGAAAACACCTTCAGAAGTACTCGGAAGCCTGCAGTACTCGGCTACGAAGAGCTCGAGGGATTGTCAGACCCGGGGCTATGGGACTATGCACATGGCATGAATATTCTAGAATAAGGGATGGGGCATGTCCCATACCTTATAACTGTTGTAAGCTACTCGGCAACAAGTAGGACTAGTCGGAACAGAAGTAAACTACCCGAGTAGTACTCGGGTAGGACTCCTACGCTCATATCTGGCTAGAATATCTGTAACCCTGTCCACCCAAACTATATAAGGGAGGGCAGAGACCCTCTCAAACCAATCCACATCTAAAGCAATACAAACCACCACACAGGACGTAGGGTATTATGCTCTCGGCGGCCCGAACCTGTCTAAAGTTTCGTGTTCCTTGCACCTTCGAGTTCTAGATGTCGGCGACACCCTACCTACAACGTACCACCTTGGAGGTATCCCTCGGTGGGTTCACGGTAAAACACCGACACGGCAGGCACAGTTAAGACGCACAACGATCGAAGGGAGCAAGCCGCCCGGGCGCTTCGTCTTCCATGACCAACCAACCGCCCTCAGGGGCCCACGGAGCACGCTAGCCGGCCTAAGGCCGATGGCGCAGCCAGGCCCGTGGAGCGTGGGGTTCGCAGGCCGGCCCATCCATGATGGGCACGAGGCCGCCTCGACGCACACATTATGAGCTAGAGGCAGGATGGCGGAGGCCCCAGCAACCGCAAAGTGGGCCGGCATGAAGCCGCACAATAGCGCTATCTTGCGACCGAGCACAGACTATGCTCCCGCTCTGGGTGACCATGACGAGGGGAGGTGTTGAGCCGCTCAGCCCCCTGTGAGGGGGGTCAAGAACCAGAAGAGCGCGCAGTCAGGATTTACGGAACGTTTCCTAGCAAGGCATAGCCAAACTCCCATGAAGGGGAGGCGATCGGGTTCCACTCAGTCTGCTCTACAACACTCAAACGAGCACGCCGCTCGGCAAACGCAGCAAACGGTACACGGCTCATCCGCGGAGGAACAACGACAAGGGTACGGCGATGGATCCGACCCCGAGCGCAAACACACCAACAAGATGTGCGCGAAGCAAAGTGACACGGCAACCCCATTGTTTTATTCTATTACAAGGAATATTCGAATAAATGGTAGCCAGCCTAAGGCCGTATACAAGAACAAAAAACGTGGGCGCTACCAATCAGGGTACCGCCAGAAGTTTTCGCGGGTCTGCTTCGACACAGGTGCGAGCTGTGACAGATGGCTGCATCACAGTCCATCCGATCCTCTATAAGCAGCATCCACCGGGCGGATCCATGCGACACCGAGCAGATCCAGTGCACCTCCATGAAATCTAGGGAAGCACGGCCAAGCCCACTTGTACCTCCCAATGGGAAGGTCCCGGGGGGCCACCACTTATAAAACTATTTCAGGCGGACAAGCAGACCTACCCCTACCCTCGAAGGACGCTGGCATCGGAGCCAGCGAAACCGCATCACGACGGTGATATCGAGGGACTGGACGCCTGAGTTCTTCTTCCACTAGGAGTCAATGCCCTAACAGCAACCAACGAAGGACCGGGACCCGGCTCGAGCAAGCCGGACCGAGGCTTTGGGAGGCCTAGATCTACCACACATCATCAGAAGTGATGTTCACCGAGCCTGGAGAGCAAGCAGAAGCCCGACGCCGCTATTTATAGCTACGGCCGGGAAGGGTGCGCCCCAAGATGAAAGACGACCCACGACCAGCAGCCCGGTGTTAAGGCGCTCACCTGCCCCCGTCCTCATCAGCAACAGTCAGCCCGACGGGACAGTGCTGGACAAGCCAAGACGACCGAATGCCAGCCGAGGTGAAGCCACACGGCGAGCGATGCGCAAGCTCCAAAGCCAGCGAGGATGGGCGTAGAAGGAGAATCCACGCAAAGAATCCTGACATCAGCAAAGCAGCCCTTGACTGCGACCAGCGGCGACATGACCGGACAAGGGAGCGCACGTGTCAAGGCGCCGAGCGCCGAAGACTAACACAGACACGCTAGCAGAACCTCTACATGAATCTCTGACTTGCCCATAGGCTCAGGGGCTACACCCATTGGGTGCGCTCGTGAGCACCCATGGATCCGATCAGAGAGGAAATCACCTCCGATCATGTCACCCAATATACGGGCCGACCCCCAGCAGCCAACCCCCTGCACGAGTTCTCATGACTCCTCTAGGGGCTCTGCGGCTAGACCCATTGGGTCCGCTCGCGCGAACCCAGTGGAAGATAACCCGACCCGACGCGCGCCATGCTCGGGGGCACGTGGCCCGAGTGAAGCAAAGCTTCCACGTGGCTCTCCGAGCCGTGCACAGGTCAGGGGCTGCTGATGGGGTTAAGTACCACGGGTACCCCAAAGCACGACCCTCAAGGGCCTAAGCAAGGATTAGCCGACCGCCGTCATGTGGCCTGGCTCACCAAGATAGGAGCCCGGCCAGCGCCGGCCCACCAGTGGGAAAAGGCGCGAAGGCCTGACAGCACCGCGGACACATGGCACCCTCCGGACCCACGACGTAACCGCGGGGTCGGGAGGATCGAGCCGATCCTGCAAAGGAGCCCGGCCTCGAGATCTTTTGGGAAAGCGCGGAGCAGCATTAACTGCGCTGGATTCTACAAGACATGCATGTGTGCCCTCACCCGACAGTCGGGGTAGGGGCGCCGCCTACGGCCCGGAGGAAGGGCGAGGACACCCCAAGTCAACCAGGCCATCATGACCCCACGACCGGCGCTCAAGCTGGCCGCGCCCCTCCCCGTCAGCTCGACAGGACAGTTCATACTGGGTCACCCTCCTTCGTCAGACATAGGGCGAGGCGGGCACGCTGAGCTAGTGAGCCTCGCCTCAGACCAGCAGCAATGGTAATAGAGCGCTCGACTTCCCGACCATCGTGAGGGAGGTTGGCCCAGCCGACCAGATGAGAGGCCTGCCCCCGGCGCATCAGGAGGGGCGTGCCACAAGTACGATGGCGCCATCCCCTGCCACAGGGGAGGCGATCGAGACCGAGGACATGTCAGGCGGCGCTGCGGACCAAGCGGACAGGACTTGCCTTTGGAAAGTTGTCACACCCGATTCTAGAAAGAACCAAATGCATCTCATGTGTGTGCCAGGATCCTGTTCACATAGACATGATAGACGGACAAGTGTAATATATCAAAGACAATGCTCGAAAAGTAAACAAAATAAAGTATTTAACAATATTACACTCCGAATAAAAGAGACACAAAGGTCTTTAAACGTCACACCAATATACCCTAAACGAAGTCTGCAACAACTCCGTCTTCCACAGGCGATGACTGGTGAACGCAAGCCTAGAACTCCTCGAAGTCGTCGAAGTCCTCCTCTTCAAAGTTCTCTTCTAAACAGCAGTTGGGCAAGGATGAGTACTCTTATGGTTGGTACTCAGCAAGTGGAGGAGAATATGCAAGGCCATCAAGGATAGGCTAAGGTTTACAGCAGCGAGCACTTTTAGTTGGTGAAGTTTTTATTAGCAAGCACCTATTAACAAGATTTAAGTTTATACCATCCCTCAAACACAAACATCAAGGTATCAACAACATAAACATAAACCAAGAACCACAATTTAATTAATCTTCAAGTTTCATTATCATGTGAGGGTCCAAGCCACTCTTAACCGTGAGCACAGCTGTTATAACAGTTTTACATTCTGCAGAGGTTATACACTTTCCCCACAAATCGTGTTCCCCTGAGTCGCCCGGGTTTGCAAGGCCCTTAAACACTTCCGAGGTGAGTGGCGAGGGTACACTACGAAGCCTTTACAAAGACATGTCGAGAGCTAGGCAGCCCGCTAGAGTTTCAGTAGCCATGTGGTCCATAAACCTCCCTAATGGTCAGCTCCTTAGCAAAGGAAGCTACCCCAAGAGGACTGGGCTATGACCCCTATCACTGACCCCCTCCTTGCCCTTTCGGTAAGGCCACCAGCTAACTACACATCTAATTAATTGGCTAAGGTCAGAGCCATGTGACTTTGTGGTTGCACTGTTCACTTGGGTGGTTCTCCATGTTCCCATTAAACAAAGTTTATCTTGAATTAACGAGGTATAACAACATTATGAAACGTGATCAAGATTATCATAAAAGTAAACCAACACCATTCCCAAAGTTTTCAACTAAGCGTGACCACCCAACATGAATAGTAAAGCCCGGTGTTTCAAGGCTTTAGGTGAAAGACTAGGTATGTCCTTAGCGTAGGTGACCCATCAAGTTTATGCAAAGCAACATTAAGATAAAGTGAATTATCATGCTATTGTTGGGATAAAATAGAATATGCAGGGGAGGGAAGTCCACTTGCCTTCTTCAAATAGTTGTTGGTTCTCTTCCTCGTAAGCTTGCTCTTGGTTTTGCTTGAAAGTCACGTCGTCTACACGATCACACAAACAAGCATACACAAACAAATAAGAAATACTACAAACAGAGAATTTAAAGATGATAAAGTTGTAGATCATGATGCAAGGATCGCGTGAGCGCAAGAATCGTTGAAATCGGAGTTGAAACGATGAAGATGTGGCTAAACCAATGATACAGGGATCTAACTACGAAAGTTTTGAACTTCTAGGGTCTAGATCTGAAGAAACCAGGGGCTAAAAAATAAATTAAACCTTAAATAGAGGGCCCTAGGTGCAAAACTGGAGGTCCTGGACGGCGGGTTCTAATTCTAGAAAAGTCAGGGGCCTAAACAGAAAAGAAAGGACCTGATTCTAATTACTTTTAAATAGGACTGGACCGCGAGTTGATTTTTGGATAACCTAGGGGCTTTTCTGCAAAAGGGTTGGTGACGGCTAGGGTTTGGCTTGGGTCAGGTGGATCTGATCCAACTATCATGATCCGACGGCTGTGGCTGTGCGGCTCAGCTCAGGCTTGGCTTGGCAGCTCAGGCGCGACTCAGATCCGATCTGGCCCTTGGATCTAGATCGGGCGGCAGGGGGTAGTTGGGGTGGCTCGGTCGGCTTGGCAGGCGGCGCTGGGCGCCGGCGATGAGCGGGGGCGGCGGAGGATCGCTGGAGCTCACCGAATCCGGTGCTCTGGGGCTCGGTTCAGGCTGGGATTAGGCCGGGGAGGGAGAGGGCGGCACGGCGAAGGTAGTGGGGGTCACGGGATGGCCGTGCGGCGGCCGTAGACCGGCGGACCACGGAGGCGGGCGGAGACAGAGCTCCGGCGAGCAATTGCCGGGGCCAAGAGAGCGGGAGGGAGGGGGAAAATGGTAGCGGCGTGGTGCTTACTTCCTCGCGAGAGTCTTGCAAGGGCTGAAGACGGCGGAGCCGAGGCGAAACGGCGGGTCCACGACGAGGTGCGGCACGGGCGGAGATGTTCGCTCCAGCGAGGAAATGCCGGCGTGGAGCGACGGCACGGAGGGGAAGGAGTGGACAACGACGGCGCTGGGTCCAAGGCGGGGCTTCGGCGACGGTCGCAGTCGACAGAGAGGCGGCGAGATGGCGGCTCGACGACGCGGTGGCGACGACGGGCTCGGGCTCAGGAAAATGGCGGCGTAGAGCAGCGGGGTAGTCGGGCGTGCGGTGAAACCGGAGTGGAAGGGGAGCGGTGGCGCTCGGGCTCGAGTTTTATCGGGCGAGGGAGCGGGGCGGTGCGACTAGGGGACGGGAGGCGGCGGCTCTCGCGGCGGCTGGGGATGGCGGTCGTGATTTCCACGGCGAAATGGCGGCTGGTCGCCCGGGGAAGCGCGTGCCACGGCATTATGGCAGGCGGGCGTCGCGGAAAGGAAGGGGGCGGAGACGCGGGTGACGGGCGACGGCGACGGCGACGGCGACGGGCGCGGGCGCGTCTGGTGTCGCGGCAGGAAAGGAAGGAGAGGACTGGGAGGAAGAAGAAAGGAAGGTGGGGGGAGAGACTGACAAGTGGGACCCAGCTGGCGGAGAGAGAGGGAGAGCACTGCGGGCTGGGCCGGCGGTGCGGTTTTGGGCCGCGGGGAGAGAAAAAGAAAAAGGAGAAGAGAGAGGGAGGTTTGGGCCGGGCTAAAAGAAAAGAGGAGGGATTCTGGGCTGGGCTGAAAGAGAGTGGAAGAAGAGAAAGAGAGAGATATGCATGCATAATTTTATTTTGTGGCTTTTATAAAATGTTTTTAAAATTATATTTCCTATATTTTTGGGTGTTACAAAAGTGATGGGGCATGTTTGACCGAGGGCGCCGGACAGGACACGTGTAAGATAGCCGACCTCCTTCCCGGGATGACAACCCCAGGGGGCGAGGCACCGCCCACTCTCACGCATTGTAGCCCAGCCCACCAGACATATAAGGCGGAGCTAGGCCTTCTCTAATAAGCTAGAAAAAGAAACCCACACGCACACACACCACTTGCAAGCGTCCCGTTGTAAGCACTCAGCACTCGAACATCAGGAACACGAAGAACGCCCCCATACTAGATGTAGGGCATTCGTCTGAACCAGTCTAAATTCTTGTCTTTGATTCTTAGTCATCGAGCCGCAGAGAAACGCGGCGCTAATTACTAGCCGGTGATCGAAACATCGACAGATACCGTTAGGACAACCTTTGTATGCCTATGCTCCCACTAACCTTTGGTTTATTTGTTATTCTTGAGATTGGTTTGTGTGTGTGTCACATTGCCCTATACTTCGTTTATCATAACTTACCCATATATGAAATGTGTTCTATAGCTTAAGCATATTGTCCTGCATATGTACCAAGTAAACTCTTTTACACAATGCAATCCTTTGGAAAAATATAAATAACATACCCTGATACTCTCCGAGTGAAATGCTACAACGGTATATCCGTGCGCTTGCGAATTTATCTGTGAACGTTAAGAAATACCAACATTGGTTCTGACAATTCATTCTAATAACTGAATCAATTGATGAGGGTATATCTTTCACCAGACTACTAGACTGTTTCTTAATTTGGGGGATATATATTTCCTGCATCAGTGTTTGCACAGATGTTTTAAATCTAACTTATGATTTATAATAGTAATGCCTATTTTTTTAATTGTTAATGCTATAATAAATTTTGATGATATGTGGCTGCGGAGCTCCACCGGGTAAGCAGCTGATCATCAGTTTTGTGATTGATTTGGGGATGGATAATTAAATATCTGTCCATAGCTGATCCTTGTTCTTTCTTGTTAAGTCTGTCCCGATGATCCCTTCACCTAGATAGTTCAGCAGAATTTATTTACTGTGTCAGGTAGGGTATCAGGTTCTTGATCTAAGGGGGCTTCACTGTGTCAGGGTTGCACTGTTTTTTTACTGCTGATAGTTGTTTTAGCGGAATGTTTGTGGTGATTTTGGATTGGAGCTGCTCTGTCAAATTATGCTAGATGTATGCAAACTAGAGAATGGCTGCCAGTTTGTGAAAAGATTTTTGGACTAGGGAGCATCTCTGTCACATTGTCTCTTGCTTTGGATAAAGTTAATAAGCATTGCATTTTCTATAAAGTATATAAGTAGCAACTGTTGTTTCATGTCTTTTGGGTGATTAGAAATTACAACACGTGTCTTTTAGGTGGTCCTTCCTTTTCTAGTAGGAGAATTTGACAGTGGTGTTTGTTTTTTTGCTCAGATTCTACCAAAGGGCGCGCATATCCGGAGAAAGCAAGTTGCTTAGAAAAGGACACCAAACAGGCTTCATCTACATACTTTGATGTCTTGCATAGTTGCATCAGAAGTGTAACTTTAAATGTCCAGTTTTCCTTGTTTTTTTAGTAAACTCCTAAATTATTGGCATGTTCCAATGCTATTCCTATGTAATCTACAAGTGGATATATCAATAGATACTGCTGTGTGTATGCACTTGTGTGATTCAAAACTCAGTACTGATTGTATTCTGATCAAATCAGCATAGACATGTTTAGCCTGCACATTCTGAATTAGCGCTGGAGTTTCAATCATGTGAATTTTTTAATTGTTGTATTAGAAGTGCCCGTAGCTATCCAGTAGGCCATTACTCAGTTGCAAGGCTACCACAGGTTAAAAACTCCAAATCATTCCACGTCAATCCAAGCCGTGCCAAATAATCTAATTTGCCCATGGATGAAACCCCAGACGTGTGTGGAGATTGGGTGGTCTGCGTGGATCCACCCAATCCACGCGTGGGTGACATGAAACCCTAGACGTGTGCGGGGATTAGGTGGTCCACATGGATCCACCCAATCCACGCGTGGGTGACATCCACCGTGGATGATTATCATCTGATGCCAAACGAAGCCTGCCCTCTGCAATTGAGTCACCGACATGTGGGCAGAGCACTTCAACTTTGAGATAGTGACTTGGACCATAGAACTAGTCATACAAATGAAATCTGCTTCATGTCCACAAGTTACTCTTTTTCTTAATAAATTCAACAATGATTAATACTTTCCAATACGAGTCTCTCCATAACTTTCAATATCTCGATGTCAATCTCATTTCTTGTTTCTTCACCTAGATACATTTTTTTGGAGCTAAGCCCGCACCTGCCCTTCATCTTGCTTAGTTTCTTGAAACAAAAACCTTTGATCAACTTTTTTATCCAAATACCATCTTGACTCTCATACTAGTTTGCATTTCATGGATTCATATTGAAAACCTTTTCACTATCTTGATCAACTTCTCCAGGCATATCAATCCATAAGAAATATCATTTCTTCACTACAAGCATATATTTAACTTGAGGCCTTCACATAATCAATATAGTAGTCAATATAGCACATCTCAAGTAATCACTTCCACTAATTTTTGTTTCTTCATTTTCTTCAACATTTATTGATCAAAAGATTTCTATCTGACATGTAATGACCAATCTATCTTCTATAAGCAATTTCCAACTTAAGGCCTCTACATAGACATATGCTCATGCTTTCTTCAATCTATGCACCATTGCTTGTTTTATTTATTTAATACACAATATCATTAATCAACACTTGTTTTCTCATCACACGAGTCCATCTTTTAAAGCTCCACTTGAATAATCATGAACCAATGTCCATCAAAAAAATTTACACCTACTCATGTGCATGCAAGTTCATTAGCTATTTAATCGTGGTGTCATTCAACTCATCAAAACCCACTAGGGGCCTAGAATCGTGATGTCATTGAACTCACTAAAACCCACTAGGGGCCTAGATGCACCCTCATGCCACCGATCATCGCTTCCAGTGTATGAGACGTCCGACAAAACAAACCAAAAGCAGCGCCATTTTTTCTTCAGGCCTTGAACGACTGACTCCTTTCGGTTCAGCTTAACTAACTAACTCCTATCCTTGTTGTCCCTTAAGCAACTTCTCTTGCATCACCTCCTACGCCAAAACTGCCCTATTTATGGTCTCTCCCCTTTGCATAAGGTTCCCATCTCTACATAAAAGATACTAAACAATGTGTTACTGCATTATTGTAGTAAGCCACAGACTCCAGCATGCACATCTTGATATCATTAAAATGTTGATGAGGCTAAGAAAGGTCTCCAAACCTCAGCATAACAGAGGAATTGAGCATTGGTACAAGAAAACATAATATGGTTGGCAATTTCTTCAATACCACACAGCTTGCACCATCTCATACCGCCCCCCCCCCCCCCACCCCCCTACATTGTTTCTTCAGCAATTCGTCTGTTAGGTGAATGTGTAGCAAGAATAGGAAGTTTTGATTTTTTTTTTAGAGGTAAAGGTTCATTGCAAATATCCATCATCCTCGCCACATTTACCTATAGAAAAAGCCATAAGTTTAGACAGGGAACTCGTCATAAAGTTGCCACTCTTCTCAAGTGCCCACCGAACTGTCTCTGATTCTTCTACGAAAACAACTCAATTGAGTCAGCCGAGGGATCATCCAATTCTGCACATTCTACCACACAAAAGTTTATTCTGAGTCCAACTCTAAAGTAATATTGCCAATCACCTGATAACTATACATATTTTTGTTGAGTGAAATTTTGTACAATGCTCAAAAAAGATTTTGAGGGGGGCAGTGATCAAGTCCATCAAGCCAAATGGCTTCCCTAAATTTAAGTTTCTTGGCATCCCCAACCAAGAATTCTATTCCTCGTGTATAGAAAATGCTAGACAACATGTAGCCCATTTCCTAGAAATATGATCAGTTTATATTTCTACTGCTTGATATTTTCTCCGCAGCAATGAACTGCATGATCATATTGAGCTTTGAAGATCCATTTGACTAGTGAAGTTTCATGCGTAGCTAGTTGGGCTCCTTGGTGCGGTACAGTACTCGACCCAACTATTTTTCCATCCCAGCCCAAGTGCCAAACTGTTGACGCGAAATCCGGTCAACACACAGAATGCGCTAGAACGCGCGGATCATAAAAGGATCAGATAGTTGTGAGTCTGCGATGACCGGTCAGACCGGTTTCAAGGACTGGTCAGGCCGGTTCCCTCAGGCTTCGCCAAAATCGGTCGCCCGAGGAGGATAACGGCCACACATACGTGATGGAGGGCGGCTAGGTTTACAAGCAAACCAGCAAAGGATAACCAACGCACCTACGTGACGAAGAACGACTAGTTTACGAGCAAACTAGCAAAGGCCGTCGAAGTTCTCGCCCGAGAGGGACCCCGTCAGGGCGTGGACGTCGCCGACGTGCCCTAGGTCGACCATCAAGCCTAGCACGCCATCTATGGTCGTGGAGATCAGTAGATGAACAGTATGGGAGGTTGGAAGAGAAATTAGTGTTTAGGAGAAAAAAAGGTAAATGCATAGTGTTTGGTTCGATTGGATGTGTCTCAATCGGTCATGGCCCTTTATATTTATAAGGAGGGGAGGTCTTACCCCATTAGGAGTCGAAACTATATGAATCCCGTGTCAAAATACAACTCCTAACTCGGACTATACAGCTTGGACCGGTCTGACCGGTCTACCGGACCGATCTGACCGGTCTAATATGGGTCAAGTGTTCCTGAAGTCATAACTCTCTCATCCGAACTCCAAATCGGGCGTTCTATATATGCATTTTGATTGCCTCGACGAGAGCTATGCAATGGTGAAGTCAAATTGATAATTTGACAATGTTCCTTAGACTGGTCTGACCGGTTTCTATGACTGGTCAGACCGGTTTGCCCAGATTGTCCAGCAAACCCTGAATTGTGCTAATTTTTGTTGTCAACATATGCCCCCCTGTTTCTTGGTAAAGCTTGCGTATCAAGAAACATTTCCCCAAACCAAAACTGCACTTCAACAATTAGTAGCACTTGTGCACCAATCATGTCTTATTCCTAACGATAATGGAATTCGATTGACCACATATCTTGATGTGACTCAAGATAATGGTTTCACCTTGTTGCCCACATTCCTGCATCTTCAATGAGATATGAGCTTGAGTAGCCACCACCTCGGCTTTGAATATTTGACATATGGTTCAAAATACTCTCACACCTTCGAATTACTCATCTTGCCAATATTTTGCCCCCCCCCCCCCCCCCCCAGCATTAAAGTTATCAATATGGTCACAATCAGCCTCATATCAGGGAGCAAGTGCTTTAGGATGAAAATCAAAAGCATTCATCGGCCTTATGTGTTGCTAAGCAAGATAATGTAATATTGGCCAGATTTGATCAATCAACAAGATATGTATAGCCAAAATAAAGTAAACATAAGCATCCAAAATCTTCTCTAGAACCTAGATATTCGGCTTTTGAAGGTTAAATGCATTAATTAACTTTCATGATAATTTGGTAACCACCCTCTATGATATAGAGACTCATATGGCATCAAAGGATGAAAATCAGAGTATGGAGGGTAACCAAACATTTCTAAAGATAAACTCCAAGATTGAGGCATTGGTGGTATTTGTAAAGCATATGGATGATATGGTGACTGATTATTTTGATGATTGGGAGCAAACCTAAGAGTTGGAGGTCATCTCTTGGTTCTTCTCTTCTCGATCACCTTTGTTGCATCTTTTGCTTGAATACCATCCTTGCTTTGTACTTGCACGCTTCTTTTACGAACCCACGCCATGTTCCTTTCTTTCAGCTCTTGGGAACTAAGTTTTTGCAAATTTCTCCTTTGCCAACTTGATGAACCAAGTGGATGGCTTGGCTTTGCTTCAGTTCTGGACAGCGGTGATTTTCTCTTGAGTTTAGCTTCTTCAACTCCTTTTGTTCAGAT